>OZ038514.1:1238823-1666323 GCA_964036315.1 Acanthosepion esculentum
GTGAAAACCAAGTGTCACCAGCAATAGATGTGTGAAAGGGTACCAGCAATAGATGTGTGAAAACCCAAGTGTCACCAGCAATAGATGTGTGAAAAACCAAGTGTCACCAGCAATAGATGTGTGAAAACAAGTGTCACCAGCAATAGATGTGTGAAAACCAAGTGTCACCAGCAATAGATGTGTGAAAACCAAGTGTCACCAGCAATAGATGTGTGAAAACCAAGTGTCACCAGCAATAGATGTGTGAAAACCAAGTGTCACCAGCAATAGATGTGTGAAAACCAAGTGTCACCAGCAATAGATGTGTGAAAACCAAGTGTCACCAGCAATAGATGTGTGAAAACCAAGTGTCACCAGCAATAGATGTGTGAAAACCAAGTGTCACCAGCAATAGATGTGTGAAAAACCAAGTGTCACCAGCAATAGATGTGTGAAAACCAAGTGTCACCAGCAATAGATGTGTGAAAACCAAGTGTCACCAGCAATAGATGTGTGAAAACCAAGTGTCACCAGCAATAGATGTGTGAAAACCAAGTGTCACCAGCAATAGATGTGTGAAAACCAAGTGTCACCAGCAATAGATGTGTGAAAACCAAGTGTCACCAGCAATAGATGTGTGAAAACCAAGTGTCACCAGCAATAGATGTGTGAAAACCAAGTGTCACCAGCAATAGATGTGTGAAAACCAAGTGTCACCAGCAATAGATGTGTGAAAACCAAGTGTCACCAGCAATAGATGTGTGAAAACCAAGTGTCACCAGCAATAGATGTGTGAAAACCAAGTGTCACCAGCAATAGATGTGTGAAAACCAAGTGTCACCAAGCAATAGATGTGTGAAAACCAAGTGTCACCAGCAATAGATGTGTGAAAACCAAGTGTCACCAGCAATAGATGTGTGAAAACCAAGTGTCACCAGCAATAGATGTGTGAAAACCAAGTGTCACCAGCAATAGATGTGTGAAAACCAAGTGTCACCAGCAATAGATGTGTGAAAACCAAGTGTCACCAGCAATAGATGTGTGAAAACCAAGTGTCACCAGCAATAGATGTGTGAAAACCAAGTGTCACCAGCAATAGATGTGTGAAAACCAAGTGTCACCAGCAATAGATGTGTGAAAACCAAGTGTCACCAGCAATAGATGTGTGAAAACCAAGTGTCACCAGCAATAGATGTGTGAAAACCAAGTGTCACCAGCAATAGATGTGTGAAAACCAAGTGTCACCAGCAATAGATGTGTGAAAACCAAGTGTCACCAGCAATAGATGTGTGAAAACCAAGTGTCACCAGCAATAGATGTGTGAAAACCAAGTGTCACCAGCAATAGATGTGTGAAAACCAAGTGTCACCAGCAATAGATGTGTGAAAACCAAGTGTCACCAGCAATAGATGTGTGAAAACCAAGTGTCACCAGCAATAGATGTGTGAAAACCAAGTGTCACCAGCAATAGATGTGTGAAAACCAAGTGTCACCAGCAATAGATGTGTGAAAACCAAGTGTCACCAGCAATAGATGTGTGAAAACCAAGTGTCACCAGCAATAGATGTGTGAAAACCAAGTGTCACCAGCAATAGATGTGTGAAAACCAAGTGTCACCAGCAATAGATGTGTGAAAACCAAGTGTCACCAGCAATAGATGTGTGAAAACCAAGTGTCACCAGCAATAGATGTGTGAAAACCAAGTGTCACCAGCAATAGATGTGTGAAAACCAAGTGTCACCAGCAATAGATGTGTGAAAACCAAGGTGTCACCAGCAATAGATGTGTGAAAACCAAGTGTCACCAGCAATAGATGTGTGAAAACCAAGTGTCACCAGCAATAGATGTGTGAAAACCAAGTGTCACCAGCAATAGATGTGTGAAAACCAAGTGTCACCAGCAATAGATGTGTGAAAACCAAGTGTCACCAGCAATAGATGTGTGAAAACCAAGTGTCACCAGCAATAGATGTGTGAAAACCAAGTGTCACCAGCAATAGATGTGTGAAAACCAAGTGTCACCAGCAATAGATGTGTGAAAACCAAGTGTCACCAGCAATAGATGTGTGAAAACCAAGTGTCACCAGCAATAGATGTGTGAAAACCAAGTGTCACCAGCAATAGATGTGTGAAAACCAAGTGTCACCAGCAATAGATGTGTGAAAACCAAGTGTCACCAGCAATAGATGTGTGAAAACCAAGTGTCACCAGCAATAGATGTGTGAAAACCAAGTGTCACCAGCAATAGATGTGTGAAAACCAAGTGTCACCAGCAATAGATGTGTGAAAACCAAGTGTCACCAGCAATAGATGTGTGAAAACCAAGTGTCACCAGCAATAGATGTGTGAAAACCAAGTGTCACCAGCAATAGATGTGTGAAAACCAAGTGTCACCAGCAATAGATGTGTGAAAACCAAGTGTCACCAGCAATAGATGTGTGAAAACCAAGTGTCACCAGCAATAGATGTGTGAAAACCAAGTGTCACCAGCAATAGATGTGTGAAAACCAAGTGTCACCAGCAATAGATGTGTGAAAACCAAGTGTCACCAGCAATAGATGTGTGAAAACCAAGTGTCACCAGCAATAGATGTGTGAAAACCAAGTGTCACCAGCAATAGATGTGTGAAAACCAAGTGTCACCAGCAATAGATGTGTGAAAACCAAGTGTCACCAGCAATAGATGTGTGAAAACCAAGTGTCACCAGCAATAGATGTGTGAAAACCAAGTGTCACCAGCAATAGATGTGTGAAAACCAAGTGTCACCAGCAATAGATGTGTGAAAACCAAGTGTCACCAGCAATAGATGTGTGAAAACCAAGTGTCACCAGCAATAGATGTGTGAAAACCAAGTGTCACCAGCAATAGATGTGTGAAAACCAAGTGTCACCAGCAATAGATGTGTGAAAACCAAGTGTCACCAGCAATAGATGTGTGAAAACCAAGTGTCACCAGCAATAGATGTGTGAAAACCAAGTGTCACCAGCAATAGATGTGTGAAAACCAAGTGTCACCAGCAATAGATGTGTGAAAACCAAGTGTCACCAGCAATAGATGTGTGAAAACCAAGTGTCACCAGCAATAGATGTGTGAAAACCAAGTGTCACCAGCAATAGATGTGTGAAAACCAAGTGTCACCAGCAATAGATGTGTGAAAACCAAGTGTCACCAGCAATAGATGTGTGAAAACCAAGTGTCACCAGCAATAGATGTGTGAAAACCAAGTGTCACCAGCAATAGATGTGTGAAAACCAAGTGTCACCAGCAATAGATGTGTGAAAACCAAGTGTCACCAGCAATAGATGTGTGAAAACCAAGTGTCACCAGCAATAGATGTGTGAAAACCAAGTGTCACCAGCAATAGATGTGTGAAAACCAAGTGTCACCAGCAATAGATGTGTGAAAACCAAGTGTCACCAGCAATAGATGTGTGAAAACCAAGTGTCACCAGCAATAGATGTGTGAAAACCAAGTGTCACCAGCAATAGATGTGTGAAAACCAAGTGTCACCAGCAATAGATGTGTGAAAACCAAGTGTCACCAGCAATAGATGTGTGAAAACCAAGTGTCACCAGCAATAGATGTGTGAAAACCAAGTGTCACCAGCAATAGATGTGTGAAAACCAAGTGTCACCAGCAATAGATGTGTGAAAACCAAGTGTCACCAGCAATAGATGTGTGAAAACCAAGTGTCACCAGCAATAGATGTGTGAAAACCAAGTGTCACCAGCAATAGATGTGTGAAAACCAAGTGTCACCAGCAATAGATGTGTGAAAACCAAGTGTCACCAGCAATAGATGTGTGAAAACCAAGTGTCACCAGCAATAGATGTGTGAAAACCAAGTGTCACCAGCAATAGATGTGTGAAAACCAAGTGTCACCAGCAATAGATGTGTGAAAACCAAGTGTCACCAGCAATAGATGTGTGAAAACCAAGTGTCACCAGCAATAGATGTGTGAAAACCAAGTGTCACCAGCAATAGATGTGTGAAAACCAAGTGTCACCAGCAATAGATGTGTGAAAACCAAGTGTCACCAGCAATAGATGTGTGAAAACCAAGTGTCACCAGCAATAGATGTGTGAAAACCAAGTGTCACCAGCAATAGATGTGTGAAAACCAAGTGTCACCAGCAATAGATGTGTGAAAACCAAGTGTCACCAGCAATAGATGTGTGAAAACCAAGTGTCACCAGCAATAGATGTGTGAAAACCAAGTGTCACCAGCAATAGATGTGTGAAAACCAAGTGTCACCAGCAATAGATGTGTGAAAACCAAGTGTCACCAGCAATAGATGTGTGAAAACCAAGTGTCACCAGCAATAGATGTGTGAAAACCAAGTGTCACCAGCAATAGATGTGTGAAAACCAAGTGTCACCAGCAATAGATGTGTGAAAACCAAGTGTCACCAGCAATAGATGTGTGAAAACCAAGTGTCACCAGCAATAGATGTGTGAAAACCAAGTGTCACCAGCAATAGATGTGTGAAAACCAAGTGTCACCAGCAATAGATGTGTGAAAACCAAGTGTCACCAGCAATAGATGTGTGAAAACCAAGTGTCACCAGCAATAGATGTGTGAAAACCAAGTGTCACCAGCAATAGATGTGTGAAAACCAAGTGTCACCAGCAATAGATGTGTGAAAACCAAGTGTCACCAGCAATAGATGTGTGAAAACCAAGTGTCACCAGCAATAGATGTGTGAAAACCAAGTGTCACCAGCAATAGATGTGTGAAAACCAAGTGTCACCAGCAATAGATGTGTGAAAACCAAGTGTCACCAGCAATAGATGTGTGAAAACCAAGTGTCACCAGCAATAGATGTGTGAAAACCAAGTGTCACCAGCAATAGATGTGTGAAAACCAAGTGTCACCAGCAATAGATGTGTGAAAACCAAGTGTCACCAGCAATAGATGTGTGAAAACCAAGTGTCACCAGCAATAGATGTGTGAAAACCAAGTGTCACCAGCAATAGATGTGTGAAAACCAAGTGTCACCAGCAATAGATGTGTGAAAACCAAGTGTCACCAGCAATAGATGTGTGAAAACCAAGTGTCACCAGCAATAGATGTGTGAAAACCAAGTGTCACCAGCAATAGATGTGTGAAAACCAAGTGTCACCAGCAATAGATGTGTGAAAACCAAGTGTCACCAGCAATAGATGTGTGAAAACCAAGTGTCACCAGCAATAGATGTGTGAAAACCAAGTGTCACCAGCAATAGATGTGTGAAAACCAAGTGTCACCAGCAATAGATGTGTGAAAACCAAGTGTCACCAGCAATAGATGTGTGAAAACCAAGTGTCACCAGCAATAGATGTGTGAAAACCAAGTGTCACCAGCAATAGATGTGTGAAAACCAAGTGTCACCAGCAATAGATGTGTGAAAACCAAGTGTCACCAGCAATAGATGTGTGAAAACCAAGTGTCACCAGCAATAGATGTGTGAAAACCAAGTGTCACCAGCAATAGATGTGTGAAAACCAAGTGTCACCAGCAATAGATGTGTGAAAACCAAGTGTCACCAGCAATAGATGTGTGAAAACCAAGTGTCACCAGCAATAGATGTGTGAAAACCAAGTGTCACCAGCAATAGATGTGTGAAAACCAAGTGTCACCAGCAATAGATGTGTGAAAACCAAGTGTCACCAGCAATAGATGTGTGAAAACCAAGTGTCACCAGCAATAGATGTGTGAAAACCAAGTGTCACCAGCAATAGATGTGTGAAAACCAAGTGTCACCAGCAATAGATGTGTGAAAACCAAGTGTCACCAGCAATAGATGTGTGAAAACCAAGTGTCACCAGCAATAGATGTGTGAAAACCAAGTGTCACCAGCAATAGATGTGTGAAAACCAAGTGTCACCAGCAATAGATGTGTGAAAACCAAGTGTCACCAGCAATAGATGTGTGAAAACCAAGTGTCACCAGCAATAGATGTGTGAAAACCAAGTGTCACCAGCAATAGATGTGTGAAAACCAAGTGTCACCAGCAATAGATGTGTGAAAACCAAGTGTCACCAGCAATAGATGTGTGAAAACCAAGTGTCACCAGCAATAGATGTGTGAAAACCAAGTGTCACCAGCAATAGATGTGTGAAAACCAAGTGTCACCAGCAATAGATGTGTGAAAACCAAGTGTCACCAGCAATAGATGTGTGAAAACCAAGTGTCACCAGCAATAGATGTGTGAAAACCAAGTGTCACCAGCAATAGATGTGTGAAAACCAAGTGTCACCAGCAATAGATGTGTGAAAACCAAGTGTCACCAGCAATAGATGTGTGAAAACCAAGTGTCACCAGCAATAGATGTGTGAAAACCAAGTGTCACCAGCAATAGATGTGTGAAAACCAAGTGTCACCAGCAATAGATGTGTGAAAACCAAGTGTCACCAGCAATAGATGTGTGAAAACCAAGTGTCACCAGCAATAGATGTGTGAAAACCAAGTGTCACCAGCAATAGATGTGTGAAAACCAAGTGTCACCAGCAATAGATGTGTGAAAACCAAGTGTCACCAGCAATAGATGTGTGAAAACCAAGTGTCACCAGCAATAGATGTGTGAAAACCAAGTGTCACCAGCAATAGATGTGTGAAAACCAAGTGTCACCAGCAATAGATGTGTGAAAACCAAGTGTCACCAGCAATAGATGTGTGAAAACCAAGTGTCACCAGCAATAGATGTGTGAAAACCAAGTGTCACCAGCAATAGATGTGTGAAAACCAAGTGTCACCAGCAATAGATGTGTGAAAACCAAGTGTCACCAGCAATAGATGTGTGAAAACCAAGTGTCACCAGCAATAGATGTGTGAAAACCAAGTGTCACCAGCAATAGATGTGTGAAAACCAAGTGTCACCAGCAATAGATGTGTGAAAACCAAGTGTCACCAGCAATAGATGTGTGAAAACCAAGTGTCACCAGCAATAGATGTGTGAAAACCAAGTGTCACCAGCAATAGATGTGTGAAAACCAAGTGTCACCAGCAATAGATGTGTGAAAACCAAGTGTCACCAGCAATAGATGTGTGAAAACCAAGTGTCACCAGCAATAGATGTGTGAAAACCAAGTGTCACCAGCAATAGATGTGTGAAAACCAAGTGTCACCAGCAATAGATGTGTGAAAACCAAGTGTCACCAGCAATAGATGTGTGAAAACCAAGTGTCACCAGCAATAGATGTGTGAAAACCAAGTGTCACCAGCAATAGATGTGTGAAAACCAAGTGTCACCAGCAATAGATGTGTGAAAACCAAGTGTCACCAGCAATAGATGTGTGAAAACCAAGTGTCACCAGCAATAGATGTGTGAAAACCAAGTGTCACCAGCAATAGATGTGTGAAAACCAAGTGTCACCAGCAATAGATGTGTGAAAACCAAGTGTCACCAGCAATAGATGTGTGAAAACCAAGTGTCACCAGCAATAGATGTGTGAAAACCAAGTGTCACCAGCAATAGATGTGTGAAAACCAAGTGTCACCAGCAATAGATGTGTGAAAACCAAGTGTCACCAGCAATAGATGTGTGAAAACCAAGTGTCACCAGCAATAGATGTGTGAAAACCAAGTGTCACCAGCAATAGATGTGTGAAAACCAAGTGTCACCAGCAATAGATGTGTGAAAACCAAGTGTCACCAGCAATAGATGTGTGAAAACCAAGTGTCACCAGCAATAGATGTGTGAAAACCAAGTGTCACCAGCAATAGATGTGTGAAAACCAAGTGTCACCAGCAATAGATGTGTGAAAACCAAGTGTCACCAGCAATAGATGTGTGAAAACCAAGTGTCACCAGCAATAGATGTGTGAAAACCAAGTGTCACCAGCAATAGATGTGTGAAAACCAAGTGTCACCAGCAATAGATGTGTGAAAACCAAGTGTCACCAGCAATAGATGTGTGAAAACCAAGTGTCACCAGCAATAGATGTGTGAAAACCAAGTGTCACCAGCAATAGATGTGTGAAAACCAAGTGTCACCAGCAATAGATGTGTGAAAACCAAGTGTCACCAGCAATAGATGTGTGAAAACCAAGTGTCACCAGCAATAGATGTGTGAAAACCAAGTGTCACCAGCAATAGATGTGTGAAAACCAAGTGTCACCAGCAATAGATGTGTGAAAACCAAGTGTCACCAGCAATAGATGTGTGAAAACCAAGTGTCACCAGCAATAGATGTGTGAAAACCAAGTGTCACCAGCAATAGATGTGTGAAAACCAAGTGTCACCAGCAATAGATGTGTGAAAACCAAGTGTCACCAGCAATAGATGTGTGAAAACCAAGTGTCACCAGCAATAGATGTGTGAAAACCAAGTGTCACCAGCAATAGATGTGTGAAAACCAAGTGTCACCAGCAATAGATGTGTGAAAACCAAGTGTCACCAGCAATAGATGTGTGAAAACCAAGTGTCACCAGCAATAGATGTGTGAAAACCAAGTGTCACCAGCAATAGATGTGTGAAAACCAAGTGTCACCAGCAATAGATGTGTGAAAACCAAGTGTCACCAGCAATAGATGTGTGAAAACCAAGTGTCACCAGCAATAGATGTGTGAAAACCAAGTGTCACCAGCAATAGATGTGTGAAAACCAAGTGTCACCAGCAATAGATGTGTGAAAACCAAGTGTCACCAGCAATAGATGTGTGAAAACCAAGTGTCACCAGCAATAGATGTGTGAAAACCAAGTGTCACCAGCAATAGATGTGTGAAAACCAAGTGTCACCAGCAATAGATTTTTGAAAAAATATTACTAACAATGAATTGTCGGCATTAAATACGCCATTGAGGTTGATATGCCGTAAAACTAAACCAAACCATACCATTAGAATTCATTTGCCCAAGATTGTGAAAACCAATGCCACCTTTCTATGTCTGATGGTGGACTTCAACAGCCATGTTGGTTCTGACCAAGAGAACTACCTTATCCCTATGGTCACAGGTAGATATCAGATTCTGAAATTGATTGTAGAAGTGGTCCTTTATGTGCTCAATAATGTTCATGATCGGAACATAACAACTGACCAACAAGGCAGTCATTTTGTGACCAATGTCAATTTTGAGATACATTGTTCTCTCAGAAACAGCCTTAGGCAGAGAAGGTAATGATCCTGCAATCTTTGATTTGATAGCATAACCTACACTCGATTGTTACGACTATTTTTTCATTCCCAGACCAGAAAAAGGAGTATCCTCCTTTTCTCTCTACCAGTTGTGATACACCAGGAAGTCGAGTTCCACTCAGTGTGGCTATATCAATGTTGTACTACTTTAGCTCTCTCTCTATCTATCTATCTATATATATATTATGGAAATAAAAATGGCAAGATGTGCTTTACCATTCATGATTAAAAGGAAAATAGGAAGAAAAAAAAAAATTTGACCAGCCGACCAGTTTCGCCCTCACTCAACAGAGCTGAAATCGAGGGAATACTAAATATTGCAATATAAAATTTAAAAACCTGAGAAGCATGTGATAAAATAAAGGTGGAAATATCAGATGGAAATCATGTCAAGCCCTAACAGGTCCAGGCAGTCCCCCCCCCTCTGTAAACAGAGGGAATGCCTACCATAGATCGTTTCCAATACCTTTAAGTCTAACACAAAATGAGCCTGACTAAGGATGGAAAATGAGTCCATGTTGAAATTAGTCGCACCACTTGGATTGTTTATAAAGTGCTCAGCAATGGTGGAGCCGTATGTGTTCCTGATATTGTCACCATATTGGAACGTACCATTCCTAATTCTTCCGGGTACGTGCTGGGTTAATCCGTGCGTCTAACTGTAAATTAGTTCTACCTATGTAGTCAGATCCACAACTACATCCAAATTGGTATATTACATTATTAATATGGTGGGGAAGCAGAACATCCTTACAAGTTCCAAGATACCAAAGGAGAGCTGGTAGAAAAAACATGCAAATTGGCGGAAAATTAGCAATTTTTAATCGTTGAGTTAATTTGTTTGGCAAATTTACCACTTATTGAGCCCAACCAGGGCAAATGCAAATACACAAGGCATTTAGGAGACATACTCAGTCTGGGTTTAGAGAAATTTAAGATTTTCTTTTCCATGACCAACTTCATAATATCTAAAGGGTACCCATTATTGGTTAGTCTTAGTAATTGTTTTCAGCTCTTCATCTAGTTTGGATGCTGAGCAGATCATCAAAGCTCTGTGTAAGGTTACTAATAAGGTTTTCCTTTACATTCAATGGGATGCATTTTGTCATACCAAATGCATAGTCCAGTAAAAGTTGGTTTACGATAAATTGATGTAATGTAACAGGATGGTGTTTTGGTTACTAAAACATCTAAAAAAGGAAAAAAGGTATAGTGGAATTAGTTTCAGTTTCCATAGTGTACCTTAATGCCAGATACATACTATTAAGAAGTGAAACAATTTTGGCCTCCATTATATTTTCATATAGGCAAAAAGTGTCAGCAACATATCAATGGTACATTAGTGGTTTGGCAGTTTCAGAAAATAAACGATTTTCACAAAAACCAATAAAAATATTTGCCAATGTAGGCCCTAGAATTGAACCCATAGAAGCCCCGTCAATCTGTCTGTACATTGTAGTATTGAAACTGAATTCAACAGACGTCACAGCAAATTTTAGCAACTCAACAAAAATGTTTTCTGGAATGGCAGGTGGAGATATCTGGCTATGATGTAGCAAATCTGTGCAGATATCTATTGTTTCTGAAATAGGGATACAGGTAAATAAGTTGTTGATATCAATGTTCCATCTCAATGAGTGTGACATTAGAGAAATTGAACCAGTGCTTATCTAAGTTGCCATTTTCTGTGCCACACCAGTACTCATATTTCATCTACGACAATGTTACTCAAGCTGGGTTGATATACGTTTACTATTTATATCTAACCTGAAGAATCCTTTAGTGTTCGCCCTGTTATAGTTTTTGACTTTTCTAAAGCTGTAATCATTGAGCCCTTTTTAACTGCCGAGTTTGAAATGCTAGTGAGTTAACCAGTTACCAATTAAATATGTAAATGCAAATAAAAAGTAAAACACTGCTTGTCCACTGATTACCATTTATCAAAAAAGGACTTGTCAGGAAGAACCTTCTTGATCAATACCACGTCTCTTTTTCCATATTTATGAACATAAAATTGGCATACACCTTTCTATAAAATCTTTGCCTTTACTAATTTCCCAGTTGGTCTGGTTTAGCCTCCCCCTCCTTCTGCCAAAAATACACTGATAGTGATTGTATTTTTATGATTCACATTATTCATAGCTTGTGATTGTGGAATCTTCTTTTCCACTCTCCTTTAGCTGCACCAATTTCAAAGTATATAAGTTCTTATTGGCGTTGCTCCACTATGCCTCATTCCCAAATAACAGTGCAGTAGACACTCCCTTTTACTTTTAATTTTTTTTTCTTTTTTATAATTAAAGATGCCCCTCCAAGCAGACCGTCACTGATTACAGCAGCTGCACTTTTTATTGATATTGGCCAGATTGTTGCTGCTACCTAATATATTATGTATACTGATCATTTTAGCCATGTTAGCAGAACAGCTATAGCTGACTTAAAAATGGCTTTTATTAAACAACTAGCTGAATTACCCACTCCTTGCTGTGTGTCAGTTTTGTTTTTGTTTTTTGTAAGAAAATGATTGGTTTTAAATCCGTTATAATTTGTGGAGAAAAATAATGCATTTCAGTATTACTCGATGATCTTGCCAATGTGACCATTATCTTCTGGCTTTCTCCTATATTTTGGATGAGTCATTTCCTTATTTAAATCAAAGGGGGAAAAAAACTTTGAGTGGGGGATGCAAAAACAGTTTGATCAGACCTCTTTGATATGTATTTGATGCAATACTTGATGGAGTTAATTGATGAGCAGATTTCAATATTGATATGACAGTTGAATTGTCATAACAAATATGCATTGTAAGGCACTACCCACTGATAGGTGATTTCTTGCTCAACTTGACATCCACATTATATCATTTTGATCTTGCTGATGTGACCTCCATCTTCTGGCTTTTTCCCATATTTTGGATAGGAATCATTCTGTTCAAATTTTGATTTCATTTACATCAAAGGGGAAACAAAATCTAATTTATTTTAAGTTACTGTATAGTAACTTAAAAATAAAATACACATACCTATATACTATATTGATGTATATTTACAATAATTTTTTACTGTACTAGGTGTTTTTAGGACACAAGGGCTTCAAATTAACGGAGAAACTACTTTAATAGATGAACTCTCCACCCCAATAGTCTGTTAAATTGAGATTTTACCATATATAGATTTACAGAGCAGCTTTTACCCACACATGTTTATCAAGAATTTGTCTACATAATTGCTGGGGGCTACAAGCTCCTGTCTCTTATGCTTTCTGCCATCCTCCACAATTTCCAAGCCAGTTTTTTATTCAAAGATTGTCTTTGTCACTTTTACTGGTGGATACATGTTCTTTTCTAATAATTTCCTGCTTATCTATGGGGGTTTGGTTTAGCCAGTTCCTCCTTCTACCAATAATAATACAGTTGTGACACTGAATTTCTATGGTTAATTAGTTAGCCAATTACCATAGCTAAATAAACAAGAAATACTTAAGGCAAAAAAAAAAGAGCTATCCTGAAAGATAGACTGATTGATGTTAAAAAAGATTTAATTTTATTTAGATTAATCAAGATTGATTAATGTCTTGCTAAGGGAGATAGGCAAATATTAAGATATCGGCCAGACCATAGCGGTCATAAAAATTTCGGCTTGAGACGATCACTGATACAGGGCAGGGAGAATCAATGTTATCTTTCCAAGATATCATTGTTTTTCCTCGCCAGTGGCCAAGAAAAAAAATAAATGTGGCAATTATAAAATCTTGGTATTGTCTTGACATAGGTGAGAGTATTGTTATTATTTACGGTATCAATGTGTCGCTTGAGACGCTGAAAAGCAATATAGCGTTTGTAAAATTTTGTCATAAGACAGAAAATAGTCTGGGGAATTGAGATTTGGCAAGATAAAAGAATTTAATTTCTCAACAAGCCAATGATTCCATACTTTGACAGTGATTGATGGAGTCAGTAAAGAGTGCTGGCTAAGTGAATTCTGGGTGGACAAAAGATTGTGGGGGGAGGAGAATTTTGTAAACAAAAATTCTAGATTATAATTTTAAGGGATGCCATTGGTCAAGTGGTAGCAATGTTGATAGGCGGAGGTGAATGAATGAGAAAAATAGAAGTTATTAACGCCCACTGACGGTATTGTTATGAGATGTCAATGTGAGAGAGAAAGTCTAGGGGGATAGCTATCCTCCGACCTTCCCTCAATGATGACAGAGAGACCCCCCCCCCACCGAAATGGAAAGTGATTAATTTTCCAAAAATGGGAAATTTCTTGTTAGAAATCAAGATTTACCAAGAACCCCAGGCAACATCTGGCTCCACACCAGGTTTTGGTCAGTACCCATATAAACGAACGTCCTGTGGTCATTCAGCAGTTAGTCAGTTGAAGTCAGTCACAGTCAAGCTGGTTTTGGAGTTAGTCAGAGCTTAACCAGTGTGTTGCCTCACAGAAGCTGACCGAGAGATTCCACGACTTCCGACTTCATTCGCCTATCCTACCAATAGCAAGTTATACTGACAAACGAAGCCAAGCCAAGCCAAGAACTAAGAACTAAATCAGTTGACTTGAGATACTAACTTGCTTGAAACATAGAAGTGTCACATTTCGTAGAAAACAGGCTGATAACCGTGATCTTCATCTTAGTAGGGTTAATGAATCAAAATGAAGGGCAACTACGGAAGTCTTTTTTTATGATCTTTCACCGTGAGGAAGGCTTTTTTTGGCAAATAGTACAAATCGTCACCAATACACATTTTATTAGAAATTTCCTTGGCTTTATTGTTAATTGAATTAACGTAAGTTCTAGAGATTTTTGTTATAAAACTTGGTGACTTTGTTTGCAAGTTTCCTTTTATAGCTATTAGGGCTCATTGAATATGTGTTCATTTTATCACCCATTACTAGAATTTTGTTTTAGTCCTTTTAATCTCCTCTTTTGTTGATATTTCTTTTTGAAAGCCACATTTCGTACATTTAAATTGCAGGTTGTCCATGATACCTAAAAAGTCTATTTTGAAACTGGACAACTCCTCTAAAGTTTGTGGGTATCTTTTAGTTCTAAGGTGGTATAAGTCATCATCAAGCCTGCTAATATATTTTAAAACAAATAGGGCCTTCCATCTCATTCTACTGAGAAAGGATTCAATCTTATTTAATATTTTTCAAAGAGTGCCTGATGTTAAATTCTTGCATGCTGGCAGACAACAGTAGTGAAGTAGAGAGAGGGTATATTGTGGAGTATTCAAGCAATATAATGAGGTTAAAATGGAGGACAAATAATGCTGTACAAAATTGCCAGCGAGAGCAAAAATATATGCAATATAAAATAGGTTGTAATGGGAGGCTGAAAACGGTTGTGCCTAAAATGTATAAGCACTAAAAAAGTTCTTAATACAAAAAACCAAAATAGAAAATGCAGAGCAAAAACCTTTACGAAAACACTAAAAAGTAATCTGCCAGTTTTGTGTTGTACCTGCATTTTTCCAACCTGAAAGTGGAAGTGTGATTATACCAGCGTTTTTTTAATGGGCCTTCGGTGCAACTTACATAGATCTTCTGGCTACTGCCGTCACTGACTTCATCCTTGTAGACATCTCCTTCTGTGCAGCACATCCTGTTTAGAGGACAATTTCTTTTAATTTTACAGTTGCATAATCTGCTTCTTTCACTATTTCTTGGATCATTTAAATTTAAGATCTTAGCATTTTGCTTTTTTACCAAATTGTTTAAATGACTTGTATGGCTATAATTTAATTTAATGGTGTTTCTGTTGAAAACTTTTGATAATTCAGATGACTTAGGGAAATGCTTTCCCAAAAGGCCAAAAAATATTTTTCCAATGTTATTTCTTTCTTGCATATTGAATGGGGTGGGGATTGAACCAAATAACATTTCTTGTTCTCCACCTGTTATCGCTTTTGTTTTAAACTTCAGGTTTAAAGCTCATGTCGGTATTGTGCCCGTCCTCCTTTTAATGCTGCCAAATATATTCTATTCAAAAAATTTCCCTGTTAGATGAATTTCTATAAAACTTCTTTTGAGATGTGCTTGACTACATTTACCATATGGTTAGACTTGGTGTTTATGTATTTTAAAGCAATGTCCAGTTTGGTGAATGGTGAGACTGTACTAACCAATAGATTTAATTTAGGGATGTCCAATTTTCGCTAATTTTGCTACTTTGCATTAACTTAACTTTTCACTTAAAAAACACATTAATTTGGAAATTCTTCCAAAAATCAAATAATTGTCACAATTTAGTGAAACTTTCAGATCTTACTCCGAAATGAATTTATTTTAGAAATGTTTATCTTTTAGATTTGAAAATATTTTTTTTTTTTTTTTTAACGTCTGTTACCCGCCTTACTTAATTTTATGAAAACTTTAAAACTAGAATCGTAACTATTTATTTTTTAATTAAATAAAGATGACGTTGAGGAATATAAATCATAAATTTTGTGTAAAAATTTTGACTCTCAAGAACCCCAATTTCAGCTCTGAATTTAAAATACAAAAATGCAAGAAAACTAAGACATTATTTTATGAAAACAGCTTTTAATGGATTTTGTCTGAAGTCAAAATTTTTTTAGGTTGAAAAATAAATTTTTTACGAGAATTTCTTTTTTTTTTTTTCCCTGTTCTAAATAAAAAAAATGTTAATATTGATAAATATTTCATACATAAATTTTTTTTTCCTCTTTTTTTCTATTTTTATAGATCATAAATTAGAAAGCTTATTACAATCTGTTACTTGCAGCATATTTTAAAATTTCTATATGAATTCAAAAAATGTATTAAAATCATCTGCCAAAGCTATGGATGCCCTTAAAAAAAAAAAAAAAAAAAACTTTTTATGTATTTTTTCATAATTTAAATCTTATTTTTATTCAAGAATTCTCCCTCAAACATAAGCTAAAAAAATTGAAAGTATATATATATATATATATATATATATAAAAACTGGTTCACTTACAGCTAGAATGATTTATATCACTTTTGCCCTACCGTCCGATAAATTTCCCTGACGTAAGCTGTTAACAGATTGATGTACATCAGTTAACACGCCTCAATCAGGCCCCAAAACGAGCGCCACGGTTGGAAATGTATGTTTAAAAAATTTTCTGATGAAAAAGTAGTAATGTTTCTTTGAAATTACATTAAGTATACTTTAAATTTTCTAATTTTCCTAAAATAACTTTTGAAAAAGTATAATTGAATTTTACATGATTTTTAAATGGGAAACTTTACTTTTTTGATTTTACCGTTTTACATCAATTTTGATGACTCAAAAAAAAAAAACAAGATTTTTAGCTAAAGTTTCGGACATGCTAGAAAGGATTAAAAAAATTTTTAAAATACTCAAATACTTTGGTCTTTCCTCTAAATAATGACATAAACATCTAGACAATGCAAAATTTTTTTAATCAAGTTTGTTTTTTTTCATCAGGGTGCTTTTTTTTTTTTTTTTAGTGAAAGTGATCATCCCTAATTTCATTCAACATCCAAATATTTAACCACTTTTCTGTTCATTTTGACAATCATGTCAAAATTTAATTCATTGAACAATTTGTACTGCTTTTTCCTGATGAAGTATTTGTTCTTTTAAGGACTACCATCGCCTTCATAAATACCATGGCTGTCAATATGGACAATTTTGGTTAAAAGGAATATGCCCATCACTTTGGATACTTTGGCACTTGAGAGATGTCAAAATTACCACATCTGGACTTTATACATACATGCATGCATGCATGCATGCATGTATGTATGTATGTATGTATGTATGTATGTATGTATCCCTTTGTGGAACAGCACACTTATGGCAGTGTAACACCACCTCAATGTGTTGGAGTTTACTCAAGAAATTTTTAGCAAAACATATGGCATCAAGCAGGTCCTTTCTAAGTGATGGAAGGGTAGTAAACTTTTTAATATCATATTTAATAAATACTATTTTATTTTCAATTTTCTTGAACTATGATATGCATTCACTGGTGCCTTGCCACTGGTTTATTTGTGTAGCTACTGTAAGTGACTCGCAAATGTTCTGTAAGATTTTACAGCTTATAATTCAGTTTCGTTTTTGATGGATTGATTAAACAAAAGGACGGGCAACTAAACAATCATGAATGCCCTCTCTTTGTGTATTGTTTGAATTCTGTCATGGATTCAGATTTTGGCAACGATGTCTTTAGTTTCTGTATTAATTTCTTTTATGTGCAAAATAGGTGCTTTTCCATGTAATTTTGTCACCTCATTGGATATCTTTTTCCTATAAGCTTTTAGACTCATGGTATATAATTTTTTAGTTTTGTCTCCCATTTAAAATTTTATTGGTTTTATTCAACTCCTCTATATCAGGTGACATTGGTTAGAGCTTTTTTAAAACCAAACAATTCTTCAACAGCAGGGTAGGTATTTCCTGGTTCTGAACAGTTCTTTATCTGTGGCCTCTCTTTTCACATACATACATATATATATATATATATATATATATATATATATATATATATATAGTGATTTGTACCCACAGGAATGAAACGGATTTAAACACGGATGTCATGATATACCTCAGATACCTCTTGGCCAACACTTTTTCAAAAGTATATGTTGGCGATTGAGAATCCAAATAAAGACGCACTCAATAAAATAAAATTTCTCTTTTTAATTGCATTCCACCTTCTCCTCCTCATTTATTTAATTACACAAGATTAAAATTGAAAAAGGGTGGGATGAAGATGGCAAGTTCCACAAGAGTATAAAATAGAAAAAAGACTGAAAATCCCTCCAACAGACAATGAACATAAAAAAAATGTTCCTTTTATCTGCACAGGCTAGGTTGATGAAACTTTATAAATACAGCCTCCAAGACTCGGAGATGGTATGCCAAGTGAGCACTGTGTAATACGGTAAACCAAGTGTCTTCATAATCGGAGGCACAAGCATGGTTGTCAAGCAAATGCTGACCGATGGCAGATTTATGGACTGCCTGAGTAGTTCTTCTTATAGACTGGCTAAGACTAGCAGAACGCAAATAGGCGGGAACATGCTGCACAACCCGAGTCTCCAACCCCAGATTTGTTCATCCTATGTACACCGGATCACATCAGCATTTAACAACGGCTAGGTCCAAACACGACTGGTTCCTTAAACCACTTGATTTTGCTATCAATAACACACTACTATTCAGAACATTTTCGAAAGTAATGGATATCCCATCAATGTTATCAGGTAAGTTCCCCATCTAAGAGTTCAGGAGAACAAATCATGATAGTGCAATGAACCAAGGTCCAGCTCATTCTTGATTGGAGTTAGTTTAACTGGTCAACAATAGATGGTTAATTCAGGAATTAATGGAGGTGTTCCCTCCAACGATTATGGATATTTTCTGGTTTGGTGAGTGACCTCGAGCCATCCTTTGAGCGCAGTGGAGTAATAGATGACCTAGGACCATACATTTCAAACAGGAGATTAAAAAATGACTTGAAATCTCAAGAACCAGCAGCATGTTGGATTTTAGCTGATTTGTCCTCCACCATTGATTTTGCATTTCTCCCGGACAACTTTGAACCTGGGCTTTGCCTGGTTTCCGCATCTTTGGGGAGCTTTCTAGTGTGTTCTTTTTATTTTTTTCTTAGCAACTGATTTCTGCACACAGTTCACACCTAAACAACCTAGGTATTTGTACACACACACAAATATATATATTATATATATATATATATATATATATATATATATATATATATATATATATATATATATATATAAAAAACAGGTAATGAGTGTCTATTACGTCTGAATGTGAACTGTTCTAATGTTTGTATGAATGCTTTAATTTCGGGTGAAAATAGAGAAAAAAATATCCTAATGTTGGACAATTTTTGTTTAAGTTACTCCTTGATGTCAGCTTTCAGCTCACATGAGCCATCGTCAGTAGTTATATGGACATTTTAACAAAGATAACCACCATCGAAGATGATATTGTTATGTTGACATAGACTGCTATGTGTTGATAACAATTGTGGAACAGATGTAGTTCATAAATTCAAGATGTGGTTCTGTCATACCACACAATAGGCCAAAATATGAACAGAATCGCGTATAGATGCAATGTAATGTGTTGTGACTAGTTTGAAATGCAATTTTGTTGAGTAGGGTTATCACATAGAAGATTGCTATGTCAACATAACAGAATATTATCTCAATGGTGAATATCTTTGTTAAAATGCCCATATAACCACTCTGACGATGGCTTGTGAGCTGAAACCTTCGATCAAAGACCAACTTAAACAAAAATTGTCCAACATTTGGTTATATTTATTTTCACCTGAAATTAAGGCAAACATACAAACATTAGAATCTCTTATAAGAGATTCATTGTCTGTTATATTTAATGTTTAATGATCTGCTGCACCAATACACACACACACACACACACACACACACACACACACACACACATATACATATATATATATATATATCTGAAATGAAGGTGTTAAGCTTAATATTACTAGACATATTAAAATACTAAAGCAAACAATAAAAAGGGAAGCAACCGGTTTCGCTCCCGCTCTTCAGGCTTCTATGGGAGATTTTAATGTAATTAAAAAACAGAATATGCAATGAAAAAGGAAATGTGTGAGGGGGAGAAAAAAAAATTGGAGCTAGAGGCAAATGACAGTGAGCCCCAACATGCAACAGACACTCACGCTGTTTACACAGGGAGGGCCTGTGGGACCTGATGTAAATTGACTCCAGCACCTTTAGATGAAATGAAGAGTGTGAACGGGACAACACGGTGAACCAATCCACACTAAATTTAGCCGCACACCTTCTGTTCTTTAATAGATGCTCACAAGTGGCTGAACTGTAGGTGTTCGGGACGAGTCCATCAAATGGCAAGGTATGGTTCCTGATTTTTGTGGGAACGTGTTGCTTAATTCTTCGCATGTCCAGTCATTGTGTTGTCCTCCCTATGTAGTTAGCACCGCAACTACAATCATATTGATAGATAACAGAATTAATTTGGTGAGGAGGGAGAACATCTTTACGCATTGAATGAAAGATAGGCTATGTTTGAAATACTACACGAACCTCAGCAGAGAAAAAGCAGCGATGAACACTATGAAATTTGTATCCCAAAACTTTCACATTTGGTTCCGATCCAAGGCAATCTTAGATAAACTGGACACCTCCCAACACCACAAATCTTTACACCTCTGAACTTTTCAATTTTGTCTTGGATAACAGACTGAACAACGTCAGGTGGGTAACCTAGACCGCAAAGGGTATCCCTGACAAAATTGACCTCCCCCTTCCAAAAAGGACTCTCAGCATATCTTTAATGCTCTAGGAAGGAGGGTTCTTATTATGTTTAACTTGCGTTTAGTGGGGGCAGAAGGAGTGCCAATGTGTGTATAATCCTGCGAAGATTGGTTTCCTGTAAACCGATGTCAGAAAACCCTCTGGCGTCCAATGTACCAAAACATCCAGGAAGACCAATTGACAGCCGGACTCCTTCTCAGCGGTGAACTGCAGTGCAGGATGGATACTATTCAAAAAAGAAAGAAACTGGTCAGCCTCGTCACCATTGTAGAATAAACAAAAGGTATCATCAACGTACTGACAATATAGTTGCGGACATAGTGCATTCTTTCGTATTCTTTCTTTGTGAAAGCCGACGAATATGTTGGCAAGGGCTGGACCCAAAGGAGAACCCATCGCGACTCCGTCAATCTGTCGAAACAGGGTGTTGTTGAAACTAAATTCAACAGAAGACGTGGCAAATTTAATGAACTCGACAAATGCCAACTCGGGAATACTTCGAGGTGACAGAGTACTACGATAAAGCAAGTCGCAGCAAAATTTCAGTCGTCTCCATGAGGGGTACACAGGTATATAAAGAACAGATATCGAAGGAACACATAAACATGCCTAAAGAAGATAAATTTTGGATGTGTTCAACGAAGGAAAATGAATCTTTTGTACAAAAAACGCTCAAGCGTTGCAACACAGGTTCCAAAAGCGTTGAGAGCCATTGGGCTACCTTGTGTTGGGCTGAACCAACCATAGATCAAATTGGTCTTAAAGGAACTCCATCCTTGTGGATTTTTGGGAGACCATACAGCCGCAGACGAATAGACCCAGACGGACGAATTTCATTTGCAGTTTCTTGAGGAAGCACACCAGTTTTTACCAAATTCAGAAGTAATTTCTGAAATTTTACTTCACCAGAAGTGGTTCTGTCACGTGGCTGCTGATCCAAGCTTAGTGAATTTAGACGTATCTTCTAAAATGGAAGACATCTTGGCTACATTATCGGATTGGTCCATAATAACCATGCCGGCACCTTTATCTGGCCTGGAAATTATCAGGTCATGATTGTTCCTCAAAGAAGTAATCACTTTCTGATACTCTGCCCTCCATTTCGATTCGGAAGTAGCAACAGAGGAACTGGAAAACGCGTGTGCAGAATTGTTAAGCTGGGCTTTTAAATCATGAACAGCATCCATAGAGGTCGGAGAAAGTCTTGCCAGCTGGCCATAAAAAAACCTCGAACTGTGAAAATATCTTTTCCTTATCAGGCATAAATGGTGGAATGCAATAGTCCAACCCGTGAGCGAGAACAAATGACTCCAGCTCGGTTAATTGATGGGAAGACAAATTAATAATATTGTCTAAATTAGGTTCCGCTGTGACTCCATATTTCCTGTGTACCAAGTTTTTCAAGTAAGCATCAAACTTAGTTGACAATTTAACATACTCATGTTGATGGACCCGCCCCAAAAACCTAGAGAACCTTATCCAATCAAAAAAGGACATTGAACTCCTAGAGGAGCACCATAGTCTCTCGTAATCATGCTTTAGAATCTGGTTCTAAAAAAGGCTCCTGATTGATAACTGTTGAATTCTATCCTTAATAAAGATAGCATGAGTGTCTGTTGGGGCTTGCTATCATTTGCCTCTAGCTCCAATTTGTATATTTTTTTTCTCCCCCTCACACTCATTTCTTTTTTCATTGCATATTCTGTTTTTTAAATATGTTAAAATCTCCCGTAGAAGCCTGAAGAGCGGGAGCGAAACCGGTTGCTTCCCTTTTTATTGTTTGCTTTAGTATTTTAATATGTCTAGTAATATTAAGCTTAACACCTTCATTTCAGTTATAAAATTTTGTACCTACAAAAATATCTTTTTATATATATATATATATATATATATATATATATATATATATATATATATATATCAAAGCTTCTTAAAAGAAGGCTTCAAATCTGCCATACATAAAAGGTGTAAAAATTTGCAAGTAAATAAATGAATAAATATTTGCAAAAATCGGCTCTAAGGAGACCATGCCTGAAAAAGTACAAATAAGTGCTCAAAGTTGGATATCCAAAAAAGAAGTGGGTGCCCAACAGAGTAACACAATTAATATGGTAATATCAAATGGTACCTTTCTGACCCAAATTTTGATCTTATCAGGTGGCTTACTGGTTTTTTTTTGGGTTTTTTGTGCACACAACTATCTTATTTATACTGGAAGTTGGCAGGAGAGGAGAAGGGGGAAGAAAAAAATATTGTATTAATTGTCTCTATCAGAGTTCATATAGACCTATAATGTATTTTCTTATGTGTCTACATTTTGAGATAATTTCTCTCCTTGAATTCAACAATTCACAATGGTCATGGTATGTGGCTATCTTTTAGCTTTTCTTCTTGGCATAGTTTGCACAATTGCCACACGTTCTGCCTAGTTGGACTTTTTTTAAAGATTTTCCACTTGATTTGAGGGCTTCTTCATACTTTTCCTTCAACTGCCAACTTAGTAGTGTATCTGTGGCTTTGTAGCCTAAATGAAGATGTATGATTGTACCATTGTTTTCTGAAATAACCCTTTGTACAGCCAATTTATCTTTTTCACATTACTTACATCTAAGTGCAGAAGTCAAATGACTTGCATTCTAACATGGCTGCCTTCTTGTGTCTCCTTGTAAAGGCAGGCCAGCTAATCTACCTCGTTTATAGGAGAGTACCTAATACAGCAGGTGGGTTAGTTCACTTCACTTGAATAGACCTGCCCAACACATTTGCATTAGTAGACTCAATTCACCCATATCTCTCCATTAAATCACTCAGTGCTGTTTTTTTGTTTTTCAACTTAGGTAGACTGATGTAGTCACTTCATGTGTCGGACAATTTGCAAGTTAACCAATATTCTAAATTTACATTCTGGGTACGACAATAAACTTCTCCTGATCAGAGGCCTTACTGCTGAATGGTTTTAAGGAGCATGGAAGCAACTCTTAATTATTGCTGTTCCCAGGTTCCCCCTGACCCAGGGTAGTAGCACCTGTTAGGGTTCCAGCTATGCGTAAATAGTATTCAGACACCAATGTGGAGGAGGGGAAAAACTAAAAATATAGATTGATTTTTATAATAAAAATAATAGGAATACAATTTGCAATATATAAAATGCACATTCACAAAAATCGATTCCCTTCAATGGGGCCACCTGTCTGCCATGGGTAGTGACTTGTGATGCCTGTAAACAGTTCTGGTGACTGACCCCTGATCCAGTATAAAATGACCAGTAGTGTCCACAACATGTCACTTCTGTCTCTACCTGGGATAGCCTAATCCATTCCAATCGGCTAGTCACATAGTGGCAAGGGCTAGTTGGGATAATGGCTCCAATATGGCTGCAAATCCTTACACCATACCATACTTGGGTAGATATGATGGAGGAATGTGGGTGCTTGCATCTTTCATCACAACTGTCTGCATATTCTTGATAGCGTCCATTAAGAAGGAACTCCGAGGTGGGCGGGGAACACACAGTGAATACAAAAATCAAAATTATATGGCTCTTATAAACAAATCAAGAGACATGACAGTTCTGAAATGGGAAATTTTTTTTTTTCTTTTCGGATATTTTGTTTTCACTTTCTAACTTTCATAGTTATGGTATCAGTTGATGGTGAAATATCAAGTGGCTCCTTTTGTGTTGCAAAGGGTT
The DNA here is from genome assembly GCA_964036315.1 of Acanthosepion esculentum. NCBI lineage: Eukaryota > Metazoa > Mollusca > Cephalopoda > Sepiida > Sepiidae > Acanthosepion > Acanthosepion esculentum. The sequence goes on from OZ038514.1 coordinate 1,262,935, forward strand.
ATATCAGCCATGATTGAATAAAAATCTGTAGTTAAAAAACCAAAAAAAAAAAACCAAAGAAAAATGATGCACTTTCAATTCAAGTAAAAAAATAAAAAATAAAAAAATAAAAAAAGATGCAGAAAAATTACTAAAAATCAAGCAAATAGACAACAACAAAGTAAAGGTTTCTCCCACCAATTTCTTAATTCATCTAAGGGAGTAATAAAATGCCTAGAGCTGTCAATCTGCTCACCAGAAATCAAAAATGATGATGACTCCCTAAAAAAACAAGGAGTAACAGACGTCAGATGAATTCAAATAAAAAGAAATGACACATCAATAAACATGAGCGTACATTTTGACATTCAACAAACCTAATCTACCTTAAATGAAAATCGGATACTCAATAGCTAAGGTAGAGCTATACATTCCTAATCCCTGTAAATGTTACAAATGCCAGAAATTTGGTCATCTACAAAATCTTTGTACAAGTGCATTAGTCTGTCAAACATGTTGGGAACTTGAGTCAGATCATGAAGAGTCACCCTGTGAAAGGCCTCCTTTATGTTCAAACTGTAAAAAAAAACAAAAGAAAAAAACACACCTCACTCTAAAGAGTGTAACATCTGGAAATAAAAATAAAATACACACAAAAGATGTCATTTCAAGAAGAGAGAAAACAGGTTGAATCTTATTCACTTCCAACATCATATGCAAATATTGCTGAAATATCGAATCACCAAAATGATATCCAAGAGAACGATACAATAAGAAGCCAAGATCTTGCAACTCTAATAAACAAATTAACAAGTCTAATAGAACTACTAAAATGTAGTATATCACACGTAAATCAAACACCAGACAAAACAAATCCTATCTCGTCAACCTCAAACAAAAAAAGAATCTATATGTACAAAACGATTAACTCTGAAAATCACAATCCAAAGTACCAAAATCCTTCAAGAAATAGAACCCTCTAAACATTCTCAAGGGAATCAAAAGGTGTAAAAACAAAAACAACCAGTACATCATTAAAGAACCAAGTGAAATGGACAGATGAACAAACCTCTATTACATCTCGAACAAGGGAACAGTCATCATCCAAATAAAGATAGTCAAAAGAACCTAATGGAAAATATAAGGAAGCAAGATCAAACAATCAGAAACAAAAGACCTTCAAAGAACAACATGACCAGAAACAAAGTGCAATAGACTGAAGAGCATAGAAATTATGGACACTTCACCCACTAAGCATAAATCAGTCAAGCATAAAACTTTTCATACCAGTTTTTTTTTTTTTTTTCTATAAAAAACCCAACTCTCCAGCAATATATTTTTGAAAAATATTACCAAAAATACATTGTTGAAGAAAAAAACCATTATTACCAGCTATACATTGTTGAAGAAAAACCATTATTACCAGCTATACATTGTTGAAGAAAAACCATTATTACCAGCTATACATTGTGGAAGAAAAACCATTATTACCAGCTATACATTTTGGAAAAATATCAGCAATAAATAACCCATTGAGGTTGATTACAACTGTAATGAAACATTTAAAAAGCCGAATAGAACTACTAAAATTTAGTATATCACATAAACCAAACTCCTATAGCCAAAACAATTCAGTCAACTTCAAACAAAAAAAGAATCTATAAGCACAAAACAAATAACTTTGAAAACCCCAATCCAAAGTACAAAAATCTTTCAAGATATAGAACTCTTCAAACATTCACAAGAGAATCAAGAGGTCCATAATTGAAATAACACAACTCAGTACATCACTGAAGAATCAAGAGAAATGGACATAGATGAAGAAAACTCTATTCCATCTCAAACAAGGGAATGATCATTATCCAAAGACACTCAACTGAATCTGACTATATTGCCATACCACCAGCAGCTGTTCTGTAATTCTTCAGTCTTCAATATCAAAGGCTGGCAGCACGTATTCGGGGGAAAAACATGTCTGCCTTTATACACGTCGCTTTGGATATTTTCAGCCTTCTGATTAGTTAACCTTCTATTGGTGAACTATAAAATGAGTCAGCTCATTTTGGCTGGCTCACTAGTACACCAGGGTACCCAAAAACTCCAACACCCCACCATTTTGGGTACACTTATGAAATCTTCTTTCAAAATATTAGTAAAGTTAATATTCATATGGAACAAATACTTTAGTATTCATAAAATATATCTTTTTGTTTTGTAATTAAAATTTTTTTTTTTTTTTTTTTTTTAATTAATATCCACAAAAATTAGTCATATCATTTTATCCACTGTTAAGTATTTCAGGTTAATAAACATTAATAACAATATTATAAATTTGGGTTGTGATCACAACAAAAAAGTGGAAAGTTATTTTATCCATAGCTGGGACCCATTAAAACAGCCACTATCACTCTAGGTCAGAGTGATTCTGAGTCATTCAGAGGAGGATTGGGCTAAAAGTAGGACTATTTACGTTTATACCCCCGAAACTAAGGACTCGCATTCATACCAAAAACTGACATCTCTTAAGACAATAACTAATGGATGCAGTTTTATGTCCTACCCAGGACTAATAAGGACCTTTATAGGTCAGTACCAAATATAACAGGAATGAAAGCCCCTAATTTCAATTTTGTAATTGGCTTTGTAAACAAATCCGACACGTTATTTTCCGATTGAACATATTCAATTTGTACTGTTTTCTTTTGTACCTGATGCCTAACAAATTGATATTTAATATCAATATGCTTTGATCTTTGATGTATTATTGGATTTTTAGCCAAAGCAATACTGGCCTGATTGTCACAGGAAATACTTATAGGCTCACTTATTATCAGTGTTGCTATTTTTCATAAATTACTAATAAAAACAATTACCTCTTGTGTTGCTTGTGACAATGCAACATATTCCGCATCACATGTTGAAAGTGAAATCATTCCCTGTTTCTTACATTTCCAGCCAATTATTGGATTATCTTTTGCCAATCTTAAGCAATAGCCTGTGATACTTTTACGATCTGGTGAATTTGCCCAATCAACATCACAAAATCCTTCCAGTCATAGTGGGTTTTTGATTGTCGAAATACTAGGCACTGTTTCTTAGTTCCCTTTAAACAAAGTAATACTTGGTGAGCTCTTGTTAAATGCACAGTCCTCGGTTTATTTAAGTTTTGAGACAACTTAGTAACTGTATGGCAGATGTCTGGCCTTGTTGATGTCATGACATAAATAAGACTTCCAATCAATATTCTGTATTCTTTCTCACATGCTGCTATACCATCTTCATTATTCATAATTGTGTTTAAATCCATTTCACATGGAGTAGTCCGTGTTTTACAATTTCGCATGCTGAATTTAGATAAAAAATTTTTGAAGTATCTGGATTGATTCATTGTAATAGTGTTGTCCTTAAATTCGAACTGTATACCAAGAAACCATGATAGTCGACCCAAGTCTATCATTTTAAATCTTTATATTTAAGGAATTTTTATTAGAGCAGCTTCACATTTTGAAGCAATTTACATATCATCAACCCAAATAATCAGAATTGCTAATATTTCATTAAATTTTCTTGTGTTCAGGCATGGGTCAACAGGGTAAGGTTCAAAATGTTGTTCAATTAAATAGGAATGTAGTAATTTATTCCACGTTCTTCTGCTTTGTTTGAGCCCATATAGTGACTTTTTGAGTTTCCATATATAATTATCACCTTTTTCAAAACCTTCTGGTAATTCTATGTATATTTCATAGTCAAATTGAGCATTTAAATACGCTGCTTATACATCTATATGGCGTATATCCATACCATAATGTGCGGCCATTTGCATCAAAATTCTGATTGTTGTCATGTTTGTTGTTGGACTGAACGTTTCTACATAATCTTCCCCGTATATCTGCGAGAATCCTTTAGTTACAAAACGAGCCTTATACACTGGCAAGCCATCCTCAGTTCGCTTTATAGTATAAACCCAGCGGCTGCCGATAATATTTTTATCATCCGGGGCCTTTTTCAATTCAAAAGTATCATTTGATACTAGGGATTCCATTTCTTTTTGCATGGCGGCTATCCAGCGTTTGGAATTATCAGAATTTATGGCTTCTTGATAGTTCTTCGGGATATATTGCACCGAATAGCAACAGTCAATGTAACAAGTATTACATTGACCCATTCCAAAATAGTCTGGCTTTCTTCTATTTCTGGTCAGATAATGAGGACTTTGCCCCTCCGCTTTGGTCGTATCTTTAACTCAAGGTTTGCGTCTGATTTTTCCTTGTCTATATCATCTGGTATAACACCTTACTTTAATTGTGGATTTTGAACGGGTTTTCTATTTATAGGTCCTATCTCATAATTAGGCCATACTAGTTTGTGTTGGACCAGTTCCTCGCAGTTAATGTTTTTTTTCGGGATCCTCCATTTGCTCAAAGGAATCTGTAATTCTGACGCATTTGATCTTCCTTATTATTTTACTTTGTGGGAAATAAATCTTATAGGCCGGACTTGTTTTGTCATAGCCAATGAATATGCCTCTTTCACTTTTTGGATCTAGTTTTGCCCTGTGATTGACATATGTGTAGCAAATTGTACCAAAAATATGCATACCACTTACGTTGGGTTTGTAGTTAGTAACATTAAAAAGACTCCTTACGAGGCTTATGCTATTATAGCAACGGTTTCTTATCTGTTCTAATTATTTTCACCTTTTCCATAAGGTGAAATATCAGATAAATACATTTTTGTAGCTTGTAGGGTATCAGATTTGTTTTTCAGAAAATATATCATAAGTTCTGAATATTCGTCAACAAAGTTTAATACATATGAATAGGTGCCAATACCCATTGGTGAAATTGGACTGCTAAGTCGCAATAAACTCTGAACAAGATGTTTGTTGATTTTGGGATTTGAACCCTATTTCTATATTTCATCATTTTCCCTTTAATACATGTGTCACAATGTTGTAAGCCCTTTGGAGATGTAATTTTCATTTCAGTGATGTGTTCTTGCAATCTTTTAACATCCGAATTATTACAGTGGCCTAATATTTTATGCCAAGTCCTTAAGTCGTGGGTGGCTGTTTTCATAGATTTAATACGTTTCAAATAATACAAACGTCCATTTTGTTGTATATTAAATTCAGTTCCGTCTGGGTATATTAACTTTGAATTGTCTTGGTGAAAATTAACTTTAACACCAGTTTTAACAGCAGACTGAACCGTGAAAATATTTTTAAATTTAGGGATATATAAATCCTCTTTTTAATAAACATTTACAAATATTTCCTTTAGTATCGCGTAAATTATTAGCTCTGGTACTGTCAGCCAGCTCGAAGTTGGAGTCAACATTAATGAATTTTGTTTCATCTGTAATTACATGATTTGTCGCACCCGTGTCAACTAGGTAAGAATTATAACTATTGGGTCTAGTATCCAACCCAAACGAAAAAGCATATGTTCGCTCATTCGAAAAAGCTTTTGCATTTTTATAACAATCACTCCTTGTATGAAATTGACATTTTGCACGTTCATGCCCGGCTCTTCCACAACGAAAGCAGATGATATTTGATTTTCTATTATTATTGTTCCTGTTGTTATTGTAATAGTTGTTTTTAAAGCCTCTTGTTTTTAATATCATAATTCCTAGTTTGGTAGGTTTGAGGGACTGGTTTTCTGAATTTTTTAAATGACGTTCTCAGTTGCATTACGTTCTTTCCTTGATTTGGGGGATTGCATTTTTTCAGTTTCTTAATAACTATGTAACGCAATTTTAAACTCAGTGAAAGTTAATTTTTTATCTTTTTGAGTCATGACTGTTATCATAGACCCTATCCAGGCGCTATCATCATATGGATAATTAACGCCAGGTCAGGATCAATGTATCCTGCCCGATATTTTCTTTTATTTCTCAGTTTACGTTCTGTTAAAGGATTCTTGAATAAGGGTTAGGGTTGCGTCTCTTGTATTATTGTATCATCGGCAGAATAGATAAAGTAAAAAAAAAAAAAAAAAAAAAATCCTAATTCAATTATGATCTAATTGAATTCAAGTTTTCCGGGTCCCCTAAATGACTCTTTCAACCAGAGACGAACGAAACAACAGATGTTAACAATATATAATAAACAAGAACATGCGACAAATGGCAATAACGGATAAAAAAAGAATAGCATGAAATGTTGCGTCTAACCAGAGTTGGGAGAAGATGAGTGATAACGAATGCAGAACTCAACATATGAAAGGGGATAACATTAGTAATCTGGTGTTACATATGTAATGGTGTTTTGCACGAACCGAATGTTATTGTATTGTTGCAAGCTACAATAATATCGGGAATGGGATATAAAAACTTATCAAAATTACCCCTTAAACCACAAAATAGCAGATAAGTCTTTTTCTCTCTTTCTTTCTGAGGACTGAAGGTTAGATTCTCAATCTGGATCATGTCTTCTGCCTTTGGTTTGAATTCAGGATTCCTTCTTAAGATGACGATATCTGAGTTGCAAAGGCCTACTGCACTAGACACTTCTCATATTCTCGGCACTGGGACAACCTGTTCTGCTTCTCGGCCTCGGAACGTGCAGTCTCAGCTTATTGTTTGCAGTTGGTGCGACCTTACTTGCTTGCTACTAATTTTCTTAGTCACCATGTGCGTCTCTCTTCCTTTTTGGCGCCTAAGACTCGGAGATTCCAATTTAACACATCTCCAATCCGATATCGGCTAGCATTTGATGTTCTCGTATCTAACGAGGGATCAAAATATGCACGTTCTACGTGCTGTTGGAGATGATCCATGGTATCAACATGCATCAAGTGGCCCTGGCATGTCATAAATCTCTTAGTACAGCATAGAGGGTACTTAAAGAGCAGTTACTGTATCTCTATCATTTGCAATGTCTGCTGCGTATCTTGCCTAAACCATCATCAAAAGTTCTCCTGAGATGAGTCATCAAACTGCCTACCCATTGTTTGTTTCTTCAGTCATGTTTAGGGATGCAGCAACAGTTGGAAGAGATGGACGAACAAATTTGCACAACGAACATTTCTGGGTGGATCAGAATCTCTGTGGTAGAATACATGTTAGACATTAGCATCATGGGCTGCAATTATAGTTGACTGACTGATGGACAGACTAGTAGTTTATATGTTCTCTGTAGTCATTGCAATAGTATTTTCCTCTTTCTCTCCTAGACAATTATATTGGACAGCTTATGAATGAATCTGCCCATTCATGATTGTAGTGATAACAGCCAGTTACCCCACTTACTAAGAACATGTCCATTATCTCTATATAGACCATTGTTATCTCTAACAATTTTACTTGAGTGTGCACTTTTAGGAAGAGGCTGTCAAATGTTGCTGCAGATGTGTCCTCATCTGACATATACATCCCTTGTGGTATAATCATATTCAGTCTTTTACATCAGCTTATTCACCATGTTAATTTTGGTGTGTTTGGGTTTGTGTTTTTTGACTTGCCATATTTCCCTTTTTGATTGGTCAGGCTTATTCCCCTTCCATATACATATATATAAAATAGCAATAAAGGTATTAAGCTTAATATTACTAGACATATTAAAACGCGCGAAGCAACCGGTTTCGCTCCCGCTCATCAGGCTTGCAACAGGAGATTTTAATTTAAAAAACAGAAAATGTACACTAAAAAATTGTGGAGGGGGGAAAAAAATATATGAGCAAAAGGAGCTACAGGCAAATGACAGCGAGCCCCAACAAACACTCACGTTGTTTACACAAGGAAGGTTGGCGGGACCCGATGTAAAGTGCCTCCAGCACCTTCAGGTGAAATAACGAGTGTGACCGGGACAATACGGTGAACCGGTCAACCACTAAAATTAACTGCACACAATCTGCTATTCCAAGTCGGCAGGTCAGTCGCCTGACTATTCCAAGTCGGCAGGTCAGTCGCCTGACTATTCCAAGTCGGCAGGTCAGTCGCCTGACTATTCCAAGTCGGCAGGTCAGTCGCCTGACTATTCCAAGTCGGCAGGTCAGTCGCCTGACTATTCCAAGTCGGCAGGTCAGTCGCCTGACTATTCCAAGTCGGCAGGTCAGTCGCCTGACTATTCCAAGTCGGCAGGTCAGTCGCCTGACTATTCCAAGTCGGCAGGTCAGTCGCCTGACTATTCCAAGTCGGCAGGTCAGTCGCCTGACTATTCCAAGTCGGCAGGTCAGTCGCCTGACTATTCCAAGTCGGCAGGTCAGTCGCCTGACTATTCCAAGTCGGCAGGTCAGTCGCCTGACTATTCCAAGTCGGCAGGTCAGTCGCCTGACTATTCCAAGTCGGCAGGTCAGTCGCCTGACTATTCCAAGTCGGCAGGTCAGTCGCCTGACTATTCCAAGTCGGCAGGTCAGTCGCCTGACTATTCCAAGTCGGCAGGTCAGTCGCCTGACTATTCCAAGTCGGCAGGTCAGTCGCCTGACTATTCCAAGTCGGCAGGTCAGTCGCCTGACTATTCCAAGTCGGCAGGTCAGTCGCCTGACTATTCCAAGTCGGCAGGTCAGTCGCCTGACTATTCCAAGTCGGCAGGTCAGTCGCCTGACTATTCCAAGTCGGCAGGTCAGTCGCCTGACTATTCCAAGTCGGCAGGTCAGTCGCCTGACTATTCCAAGTCGGCAGGTCAGTCGCCTGACTATTCCAAGTCGGCAGGTCAGTCGCCTGACTATTCCAAGTCGGCAGGTCAGTCGCCTGACTATTCCAAGTCGGCAGGTCAGTCGCCTGACTATTCCAAGTCGGCAGGTCAGTCGCCTGACTATTCCAAGTCGGCAGGTCAGTCGCCTGACTATTCCAAGTCGGCAGGTCAGTCGCCTGACTATTCCAAGTCGGCAGGTCAGTCGCCTGACTATTCCAAGTCGGCAGGTCAGTCGCCTGACTATTCCAAGTCGGCAGGTCAGTCGCCTGACTATTCCAAGTCGGCAGGTCAGTCGCCTGACTATTCCAAGTCGGCAGGTCAGTCGCCTGACTATTCCAAGTCGGCAGGTCAGTCGCCTGACTATTCCAAGTCGGCAGGTCAGTCGCCTGACTATTCCAAGTCGGCAGGTCAGTCGCCTGACTATTCCAAGTCGGCAGGTCAGTCGCCTGACTATTCCAAGTCGGCAGGTCAGTCGCCTGACTATTCCAAGTCGGCAGGTCAGTCGCCTGACTATTCCAAGTCGGCAGGTCAGTCGCCTGACTATTCCAAGTCGGCAGGTCAGTCGCCTGACTATTCCAAGTCGGCAGGTCAGTCGCCTGACTATTCCAAGTCGGCAGGTCAGTCGCCTGACTATTCCAAGTCGGCAGGTCAGTCGCCTGACTATTCCAAGTCGGCAGGTCAGTCGCCTGACTATTCCAAGTCGGCAGGTCAGTCGCCTGACTATTCCAAGTCGGCAGGTCAGTCGCCTGACTATTCCAAGTCGGCAGGTCAGTCGCCTGACTATTCCAAGTCGGCAGGTCAGTCGCCTGACTATTCCAAGTCGGCAGGTCAGTCGCCTGACTATTCCAAGTCGGCAGGTCAGTCGCCTGACTATTCCAAGTCGGCAGGTCAGTCGCCTGACTATTCCAAGTCGGCAGGTCAGTCGCCTGACTATTCCAAGTCGGCAGGTCAGTCGCCTGACTATTCCAAGTCGGCAGGTCAGTCGCCTGACTATTCCAAGTCGGCAGGTCAGTCGCCTGACTATTCCAAGTCGGCAGGTCAGTCGCCTGACTATTCCAAGTCGGCAGGTCAGTCGCCTGACTATTCCAAGTCGGCAGGTCAGTCGCCTGACTATTCCAAGTCGGCAGGTCAGTCGCCTGACTATTCCAAGTCGGCAGGTCAGTCGCCTGACTATTCCAAGTCGGCAGGTCAGTCGCCTGACTATTCCAAGTCGGCAGGTCAGTCGCCTGACTATTCCAAGTCGGCAGGTCAGTCGCCTGACTATTCCAAGTCGGCAGGTCAGTCGCCTGACTATTCCAAGTCGGCAGGTCAGTCGCCTGACTATTCCAAGTCGGCAGGTCAGTCGCCTGACTATTCCAAGTCGGCAGGTCAGTCGCCTGACTATTCCAAGTCGGCAGGTCAGTCGCCTGACTATTCCAAGTCGGCAGGTCAGTCGCCTGACTATTCCAAGTCGGCAGGTCAGTCGCCTGACTATTCCAAGTCGGCAGGTCAGTCGCCTGACTATTCCAAGTCGGCAGGTCAGTCGCCTGACTATTCCAAGTCGGCAGGTCAGTCGCCTGACTATTCCAAGTCGGCAGGTCAGTCGCCTGACTATTCCAAGTCGGCAGGTCAGTCGCCTGACTATTCCAAGTCGGCAGGTCAGTCGCCTGACTATTCCAAGTCGGCAGGTCAGTCGCCTGACTATTCCAAGTCGGCAGGTCAGTCGCCTGACTATTCCAAGTCGGCAGGTCAGTCGCCTGACTATTCCAAGTCGGCAGGTCAGTCGCCTGACTATTCCAAGTCGGCAGGTCAGTCGCCTGACTATTCCAAGTCGGCAGGTCAGTCGCCTGACTATTCCAAGTCGGCAGGTCAGTCGCCTGACTATTCCAAGTCGGCAGGTCAGTCGCCTGACTATTCCAAGTCGGCAGGTCAGTCGCCTGACTATTCCAAGTCGGCAGGTCAGTCGCCTGACTATTCCAAGTCGGCAGGTCAGTCGCCTGACTATTCCAAGTCGGCAGGTCAGTCGCCTGACTATTCCAAGTCGGCAGGTCAGTCGCCTGACTATTCCAAGTCGGCAGGTCAGTCGCCTGACTATTCCAAGTCGGCAGGTCAGTCGCCTGACTATTCCAAGTCGGCAGGTCAGTCGCCTGACTATTCCAAGTCGGCAGGTCAGTCGCCTGACTATTCCAAGTCGGCAGGTCAGTCGCCTGACTATTCCAAGTCGGCAGGTCAGTCGCCTGACTATTCCAAGTCGGCAGGTCAGTCGCCTGACTATTCCAAGTCGGCAGGTCAGTCGCCTGACTATTCCAAGTCGGCAGGTCAGTCGCCTGACTATTCCAAGTCGGCAGGTCAGTCGCCTGACTATTCCAAGTCGGCAGGTCAGTCGCCTGACTATTCCAAGTCGGCAGGTCAGTCGCCTGACTATTCCAAGTCGGCAGGTCAGTCGCCTGACTATTCCAAGTCGGCAGGTCAGTCGCCTGACTATTCCAAGTCGGCAGGTCAGTCGCCTGACTATTCCAAGTCGGCAGGTCAGTCGCCTGACTATTCCAAGTCGGCAGGTCAGTCGCCTGACTATTCCAAGTCGGCAGGTCAGTCGCCTGACTATTCCAAGTCGGCAGGTCAGTCGCCTGACTATTCCAAGTCGGCAGGTCAGTCGCCTGACTATTCCAAGTCGGCAGGTCAGTCGCCTGACTATTCCAAGTCGGCAGGTCAGTCGCCTGACTATTCCAAGTCGGCAGGTCAGTCGCCTGACTATTCCAAGTCGGCAGGTCAGTCGCCTGACTATTCCAAGTCGGCAGGTCAGTCGCCTGACTATTCCAAGTCGGCAGGTCAGTCGCCTGACTATTCCAAGTCGGCAGGTCAGTCGCCTGACTATTCCAAGTCGGCAGGTCAGTCGCCTGACTATTCCAAGTCGGCAGGTCAGTCGCCTGACTATTCCAAGTCGGCAGGTCAGTCGCCTGACTATTCCAAGTCGGCAGGTCAGTCGCCTGACTATTCCAAGTCGGCAGGTCAGTCGCCTGACTATTCCAAGTCGGCAGGTCAGTCGCCTGACTATTCCAAGTCGGCAGGTCAGTCGCCTGACTATTCCAAGTCGGCAGGTCAGTCGCCTGACTATTCCAAGTCGGCAGGTCAGTCGCCTGACTATTCCAAGTCGGCAGGTCAGTCGCCTGACTATTCCAAGTCGGCAGGTCAGTCGCCTGACTATTCCAAGTCGGCAGGTCAGTCGCCTGACTATTCCAAGTCGGCAGGTCAGTCGCCTGACTATTCCAAGTCGGCAGGTCAGTCGCCTGACTATTCCAAGTCGGCAGGTCAGTCGCCTGACTATTCCAAGTCGGCAGGTCAGTCGCCTGACTATTCCAAGTCGGCAGGCCTGACTATTCCAAGTCGGCAGGTCAGTCGCCTGACTATTCCAAGTCGGCAGGTCAGTCGCCTGACTATTCCAAGTCGGCAGGTCAGTCGCCTGACTATTCCAAGTCGGCAGGTCAGTCGCCTGACTATTCCAAGTCGGCAGGTCAGTCGCCTGACTATTCCAAGTCGGCAGGTCAGTCGCCTGACTATTCCAAGTCGGCAGGTCAGTCGCCTGACTATTCCAAGTCGGCAGGTCAGTCGCCTGACTATTCCAAGTCGGCAGGTCAGTCGCCTGACTATTCCAAGTCGGCAGGTCAGTCGCCTGACTATTCCAAGTCGGCAGGTCAGTCGCCTGACTATTCCAAGTCGGCAGGTCAGTCGCCTGACTATTCCAAGTCGGCAGGTCAGTCGCCTGACTATTCCAAGTCGGCAGGTCAGTCGCCTGACTATTCCAAGTCGGCAGGTCAGTCGCCTGACTATTCCAAGTCGGCAGGTCAGTCGCCTGACTATTCCAAGTCGGCAGGTCAGTCGCCTGACTATTCCAAGTCGGCAGGTCAGTCGCCTGACTATTCCAAGTCGGCAGGTCAGTCGCCTGACTATTCCAAGTCGGCAGGTCAGTCGCCTGACTATTCCAAGTCGGCAGGTCAGTCGCCTGACTATTCCAAGTCGGCAGGTCAGTCGCCTGACTATTCCAAGTCGGCAGGTCAGTCGCCTGACTATTCCAAGTCGGCAGGTCAGTCGCCTGACTATTCCAAGTCGGCAGGTCAGTCGCCTGACTATTCCAAGTCGGCAGGTCAGTCGCCTGACTATTCCAAGTCGGCAGGTCAGTCGCCTGACTATTCCAAGTCGGCAGGTCAGTCGCCTGACTATTCCAAGTCGGCAGGTCAGTCGCCTGACTATTCCAAGTCGGCAGGTCAGTCGCCTGACTATTCCAAGTCGGCAGGTCAGTCGCCTGACTATTCCAAGTCGGCAGGTCAGTCGCCTGACTATTCCAAGTCGGCAGGTCAGTCGCCTGACTATTCCAAGTCGGCAGGTCAGTCGCCTGACTATTCCAAGTCGGCAGGTCAGTCGCCTGACTATTCCAAGTCGGCAGGTCAGTCGCCTGACTATTCCAAGTCGGCAGGTCAGTCGCCTGACTATTCCAAGTCGGCAGGTCAGTCGCCTGACTATTCCAAGTCGGCAGGTCAGTCGCCTGACTATTCCAAGTCGGCAGGTCAGTCGCCTGACTATTCCAAGTCGGCAGGTCAGTCGCCTGACTATTCCAAGTCGGCAGGTCAGTCGCCTGACTATTCCAAGTCGGCAGGTCAGTCGCCTGACTATTCCAAGTCGGCAGGTCAGTCGCCTGACTATTCCAAGTCGGCAGGTCAGTCGCCTGACTATTCCAAGTCGGCAGGTCAGTCGCCTGACTATTCCAAGTCGGCAGGTCAGTCGCCTGACTATTCCAAGTCGGCAGGTCAGTCGCCTGACTATTCCAAGTCGGCAGGTCAGTCGCCTGACTATTCCAAGTCGGCAGGTCAGTCGCCTGACTATTCCAAGTCGGCAGGTCAGTCGCCTGACTATTCCAAGTCGGCAGGTCAGTCGCCTGACTATTCCAAGTCGGCAGGTCAGTCGCCTGACTATTCCAAGTCGGCAGGTCAGTCGCCTGACTATTCCAAGTCGGCAGGTCAGTCGCCTGACTATTCCAAGTCGGCAGGTCAGTCGCCTGACTATTCCAAGTCGGCAGGTCAGTCGCCTGACTATTCCAAGTCGGCAGGTCAGTCGCCTGACTATTCCAAGTCGGCAGGTCAGTCGCCTGACTATTCCAAGTCGGCAGGTCAGTCGCCTGACTATTCCAAGTCGGCAGGTCAGTCGCCTGACTATTCCAAGTCGGCAGGTCAGTCGCCTGACTATTCCAAGTCGGCAGGTCAGTCGCCTGACTATTCCAAGTCGGCAGGTCAGTCGCCTGACTATTCCAAGTCGGCAGGTCAGTCGCCTGACTATTCCAAGTCGGCAGGTCAGTCGCCTGACTATTCCAAGTCGGCAGGTCAGTCGCCTGACTATTCCAAGTCGGCAGGTCAGTCGCCTGACTATTCCAAGTCGGCAGGTCAGTCGCCTGACTATTCCAAGTCGGCAGGTCAGTCGCCTGACTATTCCAAGTCGGCAGGTCAGTCGCCTGACTATTCCAAGTCGGCAGGTCAGTCGCCTGACTATTCCAAGTCGGCAGGTCAGTCGCCTGACTATTCCAAGTCGGCAGGTCAGTCGCCTGACTATTCCAAGTCGGCAGGTCAGTCGCCTGACTATTCCAAGTCGGCAGGTCAGTCGCCTGACTATTCCAAGTCGGCAGGTCAGTCGCCTGACTATTCCAAGTCGGCAGGTCAGTCGCCTGACTATTCCAAGTCGGCAGGTCAGTCGCCTGACTATTCCAAGTCGGCAGGTCAGTCGCCTGACTATTCCAAGTCGGCAGGTCAGTCGCCTGACTATTCCAAGTCGGCAGGTCAGTCGCCTGACTATTCCAAGTCGGCAGGTCAGTCGCCTGACTATTCCAAGTCGGCAGGTCAGTCGCCTGACTATTCCAAGTCGGCAGGTCAGTCGCCTGACTATTCCAAGTCGGCAGGTCAGTCGCCTGACTATTCCAAGTCGGCAGGTCAGTCGCCTGACTATTCCAAGTCGGCAGGTCAGTCGCCTGACTATTCCAAGTCGGCAGGTCAGTCGCCTGACTATTCCAAGTCGGCAGGTCAGTCGCCTGACTATTCCAAGTCGGCAGGTCAGTCGCCTGACTATTCCAAGTCGGCAGGTCAGTCGCCTGACTATTCCAAGTCGGCAGGTCAGTCGCCTGACTATTCCAAGTCGGCAGGTCAGTCGCCTGACTATTCCAAGTCGGCAGGTCAGTCGCCTGACTATTCCAAGTCGGCAGGTCAGTCGCCTGACTATTCCAAGTCGGCAGGTCAGTCGCCTGACTATTCCAAGTCGGCAGGTCAGTCGCCTGACTATTCCAAGTCGGCAGGTCAGTCGCCTGACTATTCCAAGTCGGCAGGTCAGTCGCCTGACTATTCCAAGTCGGCAGGTCAGTCGCCTGACTATTCCAAGTCGGCAGGTCAGTCGCCTGACTATTCCAAGTCGGCAGGTCAGTCGCCTGACTATTCCAAGTCGGCAGGTCAGTCGCCTGACTATTCCAAGTCGGCAGGTCAGTCGCCTGACTATTCCAAGTCGGCAGGTCAGTCGCCTGACTATTCCAAGTCGGCAGGTCAGTCGCCTGACTATTCCAAGTCGGCAGGTCAGTCGCCTGACTATTCCAAGTCGGCAGGTCAGTCGCCTGACTATTCCAAGTCGGCAGGTCAGTCGCCTGACTATTCCAAGTCGGCAGGTCAGTCGCCTGACTATTCCAAGTCGGCAGGTCAGTCGCCTGACTATTCCAAGTCGGCAGGTCAGTCGCCTGACTATTCCAAGTCGGCAGGTCAGTCGCCTGACTATTCCAAGTCGGCAGGTCAGTCGCCTGACTATTCCAAGTCGGCAGGTCAGTCGCCTGACTATTCCAAGTCGGCAGGTCAGTCGCCTGACTATTCCAAGTCGGCAGGTCAGTCGCCTGACTATTCCAAGTCGGCAGGTCAGTCGCCTGACTATTCCAAGTCGGCAGGTCAGTCGCCTGACTATTCCAAGTCGGCAGGTCAGTCGCCTGACTATTCCAAGTCGGCAGGTCAGTCGCCTGACTATTCCAAGTCGGCAGGTCAGTCGCCTGACTATTCCAAGTCGGCAGGTCAGTCGCCTGACTATTCCAAGTCGGCAGGTCAGTCGCCTGACTATTCCAAGTCGGCAGGTCAGTCGCCTGACTATTCCAAGTCGGCAGGTCAGTCGCCTGACTATTCCAAGTCGGCAGGTCAGTCGCCTGACTATTCCAAGTCGGCAGGTCAGTCGCCTGACTATTCCAAGTCGGCAGGTCAGTCGCCTGACTATTCCAAGTCGGCAGGTCAGTCGCCTGACTATTCCAAGTCGGCAGGTCAGTCGCCTGACTATTCCAAGTCGGCAGGTCAGTCGCCTGACTATTCCAAGTCGGCAGGTCAGTCGCCTGACTATTCCAAGTCGGCAGGTCAGTCGCCTGACTATTCCAAGTCGGCAGGTCAGTCGCCTGACTATTCCAAGTCGGCAGGTCAGTCGCCTGACTATTCCAAGTCGGCAGGTCAGTCGCCTGACTATTCCAAGTCGGCAGGTCAGTCGCCTGACTATTCCAAGTCGGCAGGTCAGTCGCCTGACTATTCCAAGTCGGCAGGTCAGTCGCCTGACTATTCCAAGTCGGCAGGTCAGTCGCCTGACTATTCCAAGTCGGCAGGTCAGTCGCCTGACTATTCCAAGTCGGCAGGTCAGTCGCCTGACTATTCCAAGTCGGCAGGTCAGTCGCCTGACTATTCCAAGTCGGCAGGTCAGTCGCCTGACTATTCCAAGTCGGCAGGTCAGTCGCCTGACTATTCCAAGTCGGCAGGTCAGTCGCCTGACTATTCCAAGTCGGCAGGTCAGTCGCCTGACTATTCCAAGTCGGCAGGTCAGTCGCCTGACTATTCCAAGTCGGCAGGTCAGTCGCCTGACTATTCCAAGTCGGCAGGTCAGTCGCCTGACTATTCCAAGTCGGCAGGTCAGTCGCCTGACTATTCCAAGTCGGCAGGTCAGTCGCCTGACTATTCCAAGTCGGCAGGTCAGTCGCCTGACTATTCCAAGTCGGCAGGTCAGTCGCCTGACTATTCCAAGTCGGCAGGTCAGTCGCCTGACTATTCCAAGTCGGCAGGTCAGTCGCCTGACTATTCCAAGTCGGCAGGTCAGTCGCCTGACTATTCCAAGTCGGCAGGTCAGTCGCCTGACTATTCCAAGTCGGCAGGTCAGTCGCCTGACTATTCCAAGTCGGCAGGTCAGTCGCCTGACTATTCCAAGTCGGCAGGTCAGTCGCCTGACTATTCCAAGTCGGCAGGTCAGTCGCCTGACTATTCCAAGTCGGCAGGTCAGTCGCCTGACTATTCCAAGTCGGCAGGTCAGTCGCCTGACTATTCCAAGTCGGCAGGTCAGTCGCCTGACTATTCCAAGTCGGCAGGTCAGTCGCCTGACTATTCCAAGTCGGCAGGTCAGTCGCCTGACTATTCCAAGTCGGCAGGTCAGTCGCCTGACTATTCCAAGTCGGCAGGTCAGTCGCCTGACTATTCCAAGTCGGCAGGTCAGTCGCCTGACTATTCCAAGTCGGCAGGTCAGTCGCCTGACTATTCCAAGTCGGCAGGTCAGTCGCCTGACTATTCCAAGTCGGCAGGTCAGTCGCCTGACTATTCCAAGTCGGCAGGTCAGTCGCCTGACTATTCCAAGTCGGCAGGTCAGTCGCCTGACTATTCCAAGTCGGCAGGTCAGTCGCCTGACTATTCCAAGTCGGCAGGTCAGTCGCCTGACTATTCCAAGTCGGCAGGTCAGTCGCCTGACTATTCCAAGTCGGCAGGTCAGTCGCCTGACTATTCCAAGTCGGCAGGTCAGTCGCCTGACTATTCCAAGTCGGCAGGTCAGTCGCCTGACTATTCCAAGTCGGCAGGTCAGTCGCCTGACTATTCCAAGTCGGCAGGTCAGTCGCCTGACTATTCCAAGTCGGCAGGTCAGTCGCCTGACTATTCCAAGTCGGCAGGTCAGTCGCCTGACTATTCCAAGTCGGCAGGTCAGTCGCCTGACTATTCCAAGTCGGCAGGTCAGTCGCCAAAAAAAATGACTTGAAATCTCAAGTCTTTTTATAATTTCCTTTGCCTTATAAAACAATGCAATTTGGTACAACGCATCGATGTTTGAAATTAATTCAGTATTTAAAAGAAAATATTAATAAATAATTAAAAAATGCCGCCGGAAAAAAAATCTGATACACAAAACAAATGACACGCTTCTTGAAAGTCGGGCTCAATATTATGACATCACATTGCTCTACAACCAAATGAAACAGACCTTCTCTCTCAGTGGTCACGCCCTGTCCCAGGGTAGTAGCACCTATTAGGGTCCCAGCTATGGGTAAATAGTATTCAGACACCAGTTTGGGGAAGGGGAAAAACTAAGAAAATGTAAAAACGAAAACAAATCAGAATTTTTTCCCCTCAGCCAAATTCTTTATGAACCGCACATTGCCACTTAAAATCTCTCAGATCTTTTGGTTACTCTGCATCTACTTAACCAGCACTCTTTACAAATTCCAACGATCAATTGAAAAATTCTGCCATCTAGTCCCTTCATGAAATTAGTGTTTACTGGAACCCTTGGCTTCTTGAGAAAATAAATTTCTTTATCTCCCAAATCACAATTCTTCCAAGATATTTTTCTTGTACTAAAATTTTGTAATCACCATATGGCTACCTAATGTGTCACTTTTCCAAGATGTCATCTTCAGTACTAAGTAATATCAAAAATTTTGGCATGAGAAAATAATATTCCGATACAGTTAACGGAACATTTTCATTGTAGCAAAAAAAAAAAAAAAAAAAAAAAAAATTTACCAGTAATACATTTTAAAAAAAAAATGTAATTTCCTTGCGAGCATTAGTATTTCAGTATTAAATGACCTTATAAATCAGTATATATAGTCACAAATCATCGAGATTGATCACATTTGATTGTGTGTGTGAACATACTGGCCTTGCTCAAACTGACATCAGAAGCACCAATCACTTTTCTAGTTTGTGTTAAACCAACTATAGGAGATTATGTCCAGGCTCAATACTAGACATACTATCATAACCAATGCATATAGCTTAAAAAAAAAGTTATTCAGCATAAAATATTGCCAAATAACAAAACATACTGGTAAACTGCAGCAATTTTATTTCACTACTTGTAAGTTTAAGTGAACTTTTGCAAAATACTGATTCATTTTTATTGTGGCCTTGTTAGGGCCAGAAATAAAGACACAAAGAGAGGAATGGCGTTAAACAAATATATATATTAACAAAAACAGTAAAACGTATACAAATGAGTTACAAGAATGTTCAGTCCGATTGTCAGGGCTGACTGCTGGAAACTTCCCAATATTTATTTGTATGATACAAAATTTAACACAAGGCCAAAAAGGGGAGGTGTTGAAAAGGGATGGTCTTCTGTCTTAACTTTAAACTTAGCTAGCCACAAACACTGACCCAAACATATGAACAATATTCCTAATACGAAAACAATGCATTCTTACTACATCCACCATAATGCCTCATTGTCTCTATGAAAATCCTAAATATTCCCCTCCCACCACAGACAATGAGTTGCACATATTGGAGATTTTTAAATTGTTTTAGTCCCCATGAGTATGTACAATATTGAACAAAATTATTTACAAGAAACTAAAAAAAAAAAAAAAAAAATTTTTTTAGTAATAACCCCTCCCCACAATCCTTAAATCTGGCAGAAACAGCAGTTAACTGGGCAAAATCAATGTGGGACTATATATAAAAAAAAAAAAATAATAAAAAAAACATTCATTCAACCAGACATGCACTCATTCAAACACAACAAATACAAAAACACATGCACAAAACAAAAGGTGCCCTGCATCCACCAGAGAACTGACATCACTGACTAATTCCCCATCCCCTCCCTTGTTAGGTAAACTAAAGAAAAATAGGGACAGAAATAAAAGGGGCCTATAAGCATACACATCCTAGCTAAGTTAACTGAAGAAAAAAAAAGAAAACTAAAGATTCAAAAACAAACCTAAAATAGCCTAATTTCAGGATAGGTTGCCCAAGTTCAACCCAGGAAGAACAATATCCTGATGCCTAACTGGCATCTAAATGCCACTCTAGGTCAGCCCTTCTCACACAACACGCTAGATTCACCCACCTTTTGCCAAATTCTGATGAAGTGAGCCATTGCTTTTCCATCCTAACCTTGTTCTTTAAGCATCAGCGTAAAGTCAAGATCAGTTGGGAAGAAGTTTACTCCTTGCCATCATAGAATTCCTTCTGATGCATCATCCAAATCATGACTTTCATAAAACCTAGTAAGTAAAAGAACAAACCTTGTCAGCCTTCGTCATCTGCTACAAACAGAATTGGCCTCAAGGACAATGTGGTGCCACAAAGAACTTTCATTGCAGCATGTGGACTGAGGCCTTCAACAAACTTGCACAATGGTACTACCACCCTTTGCTTTGTGAGCCCAAGCACATCAATCAGCTCATCACGAACGGACAACCTGACTAATACTTCATATAATGCCCTATGAGACAATGCCTGGACATTGGAGAGGCCATCTAATGCCCATAAGAGGCATTTTGGAGCAAGATGACCTTCACAATAGGAGCATTCAGCTCAGGGTAAATGGTGGGCCTCCTCCTCACTTGAGTGCACACTTCTCAGGGATGGAAACTTCTTGTGGGCATCTTCCTTGCAGAAGGCGCCCTCCTCATCCGATTCGTGATACATTCGGTTTAGGAACATGTGAAGCATATATTGACAAATCTCAATGCTAAGCATACCCAGACTGCCTTCGGATAGATGAAGACAAGGCTGCTATTGTATCTCAAGAGATCTTTTGTCTCTCCACAAGAAAGAACAAGAGCCTTGCTAATAACATGAGTTTTGGCATACGGAAGTGGAAGTACAGAGTCAGTAAAGGAGAATTGGGTAGATATGTGAAATGCAAACTTCCGCCCTCCCCTTCAAGGAAAGATTCCTCAGAGACCACATATTAACTGCCATCTTGGCCTTCCCTTGTACCTGTGACCAATTCATTTCCAACTGGCTGGTAAAGATACTCAGCATCTAATTCATTCCTGATATCCAGAGGCAGGCCTTGGACTGATCTAAATTGATCAGCCTGGACGCGGCTTCACTGTCAACTTGCTCAATTGTCAAGCATGCCATATGTAGGTTGTCCTGGATAGTCCTACCTTTCACAGCCAATCAGACTAGATAGGACAGCCTGTAAATGGTTGGCCAAAATCTTTAACTCTTTATCGTGTTAAATACAGAGTTAAAGTTATCTAACCCATCCCCACCGTTCTTGTCTTTGTGCAGCAACTTGATCACACCCCTGATGAAATGTTGAGGTATAGACCTCTACTTCATCTAGTTGTTGTAAATCAGTTCCAGCAAAGTAACAAAAAACAGGTGACTGCCTCAAGTAAACTTCGTAGGGAAGACCATCTAATCCTGGAGATTTATCCAGGCCAACCTGTTTCAGCACTTTCCAGATTTCTGACTGTGATGGGACCCTTGCACTCTGTCTTGAGGCAGCTGAAGTGACTAAGAAAGTTGGCTAAATAGGCATCGAACTGAGCAGTGCTCAGACTGGACTCCCTGGTAAAAAGTTCCTGAAACTAATCGCGAAAAGCCTCACATATGCCCATGTTTGTAGTCACTGTCTGCTTATCTGGAAATGTGATGCAAGCCTTGTGTTGCTGAGAAGCATTCCGAGACTCCTTTATGCGCAATTCAGTGGCAATATTTGTCGCCTCAGAGGACATTCTTTTTTAACCTAGCCCTAAATACCAGAGCTTGATCCTTCTTAAGCAAGGAGGCCAACTCTGCCTTAGCTTAAGCTATTTCCCCACTATCACGGGATTTCAATGCCCAATCTACTTTTTCCTCACAAGCCGTTTGCGCCACTAATCTATCTAGATTGAGTTGACGACTATAATCAGCAGCAAACATTCTAATTTTAAATTATCCCATCAGGCATTCCCAACCACAGCCCCTGTCATTTCCCTCTGCTCATTATTTGGTGAGCAGGATTTCCGGGACCAGCTGCTACTAATGATACAGTTTAATTTCCAGTAGCCAGCCAACCTAAGCTTAGGCTCGTCCAGGTTTGTGTAAACTTAGGGTGTCCAAGTTTCCTTCACATAGTTAATGTAGGGCTCTTAGTTTATTTGGATCATAGGCTTATCTGTCTTCAGACTTGGGGTGCATTCTAGCTAACTTGACCAACAGCCGAGCCGCCACTATTTTCCAAGTCCAAACTACCTCCTGAGGGTGTTCATACCGGTACTCATCAACAAGATCAATCCTGTTGATAAAGTCCTGATATAGTTTCATGTCTCACTTGTCAGTACCTGAATTTGACCCTAAAGAAATTTGAGGCAAAGAGGCGGGGGGGGGGGGGTGAGCATACATACCCTAGTTAAGATATCCTTATCCCAACCATGCTCGAGCCAGTGTCCCAATCCTAATATTTAGGCTTTAAGGATATCAACAGCCTTCCTCATTGACCCTTGCCCCATCTCAGTCTTGATGGTACCATCATGGAAGAAAACTGCCAATATCACAGGGATAGGTCAATTTTAATGCTCTGTAGGGGTGAACTAAAACTGGGACCCTGCATGCACAAAACTGTAGAAAATGAATAGTTGAGAAAAAAAATTAAAACAATGGCAGTTGGGGGTGACATTTTGAAAGAGATGATGGCCTCACCAAACATTGCCCAAGTCTGCCGTGCCTCTGTCCCAGTTCTGATGACTGGCAATACTCTCTGTGCATCTGGAAAATTTTGTGGGTCTTCTATGTCTTTATTGGTTTGACAGGAGCCATGTGAGGTTTTTTTTATCCTGTTCCCATATTCACAGGCTTTCTCTGCTTGGGCCAGGGAAATGCAGCAGACATCCTCCCCTAAATTATATATATATATTTACTTGTCTTTTTCCTCTAATGAAGAGCTTCTGGGTCTTTTGGGGGCCACCAACCATTCTCCCTCTCTCTTCTCCACAACTCCACTAGATGGGTAATCGCAGCTGAGAGCTTGATCCATGGCCACACCAGTCCTAGAGGCTGGAATGCCCATCACATACATGTCAGTAGACATGGTCAGAAGGGGATTTTGGTCAACCAAGGCCTGACTTCCAGAGGCCTTCTTCTCTGGACAGGAAGTGGAGAGGTGACCAGTCTCTCCACACCTCCAGCACACTAGAAGTAGGGGGCCTGAAGCTACCGGTCATTGTGACTGCCCACAAACCAGACAGTTGGGTATGGAGATGCAGGCTTTTCAGTCCAACAAGATTTCAAAACTCCATCCCTCAGTCAGGCTATTGCAGGAAGCACCCAGTATCTCACTATACTGGGTAAGGAATACTGCTAGATGTTCCCTGTTAAATGGAGAAGGGACCTCAAATATTGCTAACCCCCTGAGATCCCAGTGATTTTACCATTGTCTTTTGATGTACAAATTTTGCGTGTATTCTTGTCAATCCTGGATACTGACACTATTTGTCTTTCAATTTTCTTCAGCTCTTGGGGATCTTCCAAGAATCCACGTTCTTCGACAAGGTGAGCAATATTGATTATGCATTTTGGGGGTGGACTTCCAATAACAGGGTGATTCCCTGGCCTCAGCATTTGTATTATTGTCAGTAATGTCATCACTATTTTGGCCTCCATATAATTTTCCATCTGGCTATTTCTGGTCTTTGCAATTTTTGTGGGCACTTTTTGGGTATTATTGGCTTCCCAACTTTTGTTGGCGAAAATAGCCAAAAATATGGCTATTATTGGCTTCCTTACTTTACTGGCTCAAAATTTTGCCATTATTAGCCTTCCTACCATTAGGATTACTTTTATTAGGGCTCTTCAATTCTGGGTACTCCAAAGAGTTGGTCATTTCCTTGTTTTTTTTTTTTTTTTTTTTTTTTTAGACATCTTTACCTGGTGGCAGATTTTAAAAAGCCAACTATCTCAAGAGAGCTGTTTAAGAAAAGCAGAAATTTTTCTTTTATTTTTAAATTCTTGTGAAGAGAAAATGGGGGAGGAAGAAAAAAAAAAAAACTGCAAAATAAAAATTGATTTCTTCTACTGGTATGTTTAATTATTCCTCTCCTGTTTGCTTTCATTTAGCTACTTTTATTTTGATAGATAATGAAGGAATAGAATAAAAAGAAAACCTGGTTAAACTACTGTAAACAATTGAAAAAGAATTTTTTTTTTTTGTTTTAATTCACATATGTAGTTAATTTGTTTTCAGTCTAATTTTGTAAAGAGTGGTAAAACTTTATTGCTTTCAGCTTTAAGAAATAAATCCTAGTAAATAAGAAAAAAAAACTTTTTTCTTCTCCTTGTCAAAATTCGTCCTACAAGACATTTGTTAAAAAAAAATAAATCAAACTCTGGTCAAAAGTAAATCACTTCAGGGCAAAAATTGTTTGTGTGCTAGAAGGAAACCAAGACTTGAGAAATGGTGAGGAATTCTCTGGACAGTATATTCCTTTGATTATAATGGGTATGTCCCAATCCTCATAAATACAATAGAGACGGTATAATGCATAATTTTGTTTTATCTTTGTATATTATTTTTATATATTCAATTCTGTTTACTGTAAATGTGCAGAAGAAATCCACTTAGCCTTTAAAGCTAAATCATTGGCCCCTGTTTTCATGAGGGTGAATGCTTGCCAATGCCATTAGCTCAAACTTTATGAATGGCAAAATAAGAAAATGGTTGATGGAATAACCTTAATGTGATGCCTACAGAATGGCATACATATCTTCAAACACATAGTGGCAGTGAATAAGACAAAGAAAGCTGATTACAGGAATGGTGGATTTGTGACAATTTAGATGTGCAGCTCTGAACTGAATTTGTGACAGTTTACAACTGTAGTAAATATAAAGCAAAATGAGGTGGGGAGATTCTCTTGAATTTTAACAATTTTTTTTTTTTGTTAATCTGAACAAATTCTTCACTTGTTTAAATCTATCTGGCTTTTCATCTTAGGAAAGACATCGGGGGGGGGGGGGTGCTGAAGACTGGAAATTTCTAATTTATGGCCCAATGTCAGATATAAATTCCTCCAACTATTTAGCATATTTCTGGAAAGGCTTTGGTAAATATCAACAGATTTTTAAGAGAACATTTTAATTTTTTGACAACAAAGTTGTTAAATAATGAAATTCCTTTCAAGAATATTTCTGAAAGCTCTTCATAATGCAGGCAGAATATGTTGCAAAACTACATTATGATTGTTGATTTTAACTTGATTTTCTGAATTGTCTTGACCTTTAGGATTTATACAAAACTGGCTATGACTCATTGAAATGATGCTGATGAGGGTACTACATTCAGAGCCACAAATCATTACCACATACTTAGATATGTGGTGTAAGATCACACTGGCTGACTCAAACTAAATTGGAATAAAAATTATTTTATCCCCTTGTTTTATTTATGAAAGTGAATACTGGTAGTAAAGCAAATAACATTTTGTTACAGAATATGAAATGACTTGAAAGTTATTATGGTAGATTTATACATTATTCGGACTATTGTCCTCATCTTTGTCGCCATGTTTATCACAATGTTTCGGCCGTTGTATGCTCTGGCCTTCTTCAGGTAGTTGGAATGTCGAACTGAACCCTTTTCGCTCACTGGGGTAGACTGTTCTAGTTCCACGTGCCATGTTTAATGGATGTCAGTTATCTCCTGTTAATTTCCCTCTGAGAGTTCTCCACTGCCTTAACCAGGTATTGAACTTGCACTCTTTGGGTCTTGTCACTGGATCTTACCAATGCCTTTATCCACTTGAGAGATTTATAGTCATCAATAAGACAGGCTCCATGCAGAAGTCTTGCAGACTTCTGGCATTTTTCATATTCCTCTTATTTGAAGGCTGCCTTCTTGTAGAGAGAGAGAAATTTTAAAAGAAAGCACAAATGCCTTATAAAAAGAATTAAAATATTTTATCGGGGTCACAATAGCAAAGGAGACTGAGAACACCTGGTGCAAGGTGATTCAATGTGACTGAAAGTCTGCTGTGGTTTTCTGAGTTGGGTGGAGGAGGAACACATGGCCCTCAGAATTGGGACAGATTGTACTTGAAACATTTGCAATAATAACTGTTCTCATTTCCAGTCCATGTCTTTTAGTACAGCTCACTCTTAATTAAAAAAAAAAAATTATCTTGTTTAAAATTCCCTAGAATGTTACCAAGTTGAAAGTAATCTAACCCTTTATTTGTTTACCTGCATACTTAATAGATCATTTTTCTTTATATTAGGTGTGTGGTGGCTACAAATATTGGCATTTGACTACAATATAAGCTTTAGTTATAAAGCCAAGATGTCATTTCTAGTTCAGTTTCAGGATTTGGACAATCAGATATGGTTCTCAGTCACATTGCAAAGTAGAGAGACCAGAGCTTAGGGGATTTTCTTTTATGGAGGTTGAAAATGACAAACCAATATTACTGTCTTGTTATCAAAAGAGAAAGCATTGATTATCACTGCATCTGGTGACATTTTTGGCCTTGATTGGGACAGATTGCCACATTATGAGGATACCTTCTTCAAGTATATACAGTTAACCAACAAAGCTTGGTTAAGAAAAAAAAAAAAAAAGTCATGATTTGAAAGGGGACAGAAAAATGGCTACCCCCCCCCCAAATCTCACTATTGATTTTTCTCCTAATATAATCAGATCAAATATGACCTGTCATTTGACTTAACAGTAAGTTTTGTATTGTCAGAAGTCAAACAATTACAGAACATTACTTAATCACTATACAATTTCACTTATAAAACTTTCCTACCCAATATCTGGCTAATGACAGTCTTGAAACCTCTTGTTAGCTGTCTACATCTCAGTCAGATTTCATAGACATAAACATCAGATCCCTCTCCCATTAATGCTTGATTAAGCAATTGATGTGGTTATTCTATTCACATGACATTTGTTTAAAATTGGTTTGTGGAGCATTGTGGACACTTCTATCACTAAGAATGGCAGTGCATGATCCTGCTAGAATAACCCTTGTTTCGGGTACATAGTCCCTCAATGGATGAAAATGGTCACAAATCCGCGGAATATAGTTTTCACTGATAATGAGTTGTAGGATGGACCAGCAGACCAAAATAATGTGGTATAAATCGGTATCTATACCAATTAATAACGTACCATACAGGATGGTAGTGATTCTGTGTTTCAAGGGGTCTGCATCCCACCTGTGACATTAATTGCCTTGCTGATTGATTAAAATCTGTGAACTGAACAGCTATAGGTTCTGGCATTTCCATAGTGTCAAGGTATGATGGTGTCAGCAGTACATAAAAAGGTAATGATAGTAGATACTGATGTGCCAAAAGTCATGTTACAGCCTCAGCTAACCCATGAAAAAAAATACCTGGCAGAAAATGTGTTCAGACGTAAGGTGTCTCGTGTGTAAAGTGTTCCAAAAAGAAAATGGAGGCTTTGGTAACATGTGTCTTTTCTTAAATATACGACCTAGAGAGAAGGAGATGAGTGTATTAACACGTCCCTTGATAATGATAACGACTGCTTGACATTTGTCAAGTATAAAAGAGGTGAGGGAGAAAGAGATAAACGAACAGAACATTTTAAGACTGAGTGATTACTTCAAAGACATTCCTACCCTACGATAATGTGTAGACACAGACACACACAAAATAACTGTATCTGACCAACACCTTTGTCCTCAAGAACCCATGATGATCCAGTGGATAGTGTAGTAAGTTTCAAAAATGCAAAGCAATTAGGTTTAAATTCCAATTACCTGAAAACTGCCCACCTGTATAACAGCTGAAATGCTATGAATATGGCAAAGATGAGGACAACAGTCCAAACAATGTAAATAAGAGCAAGAATTTTTTTGTTACCGTCAATAACATATGCTTGTGACACTATTTAGCTATAGTAAATGTTTAACTAATTAACCATAAAAATTAATCAAGAAAATACTGAGAACGGAAAAGATATCTGGAATGATATACCGTTCAATATAAAGAGATTTTTTTTTTTACTTTTAAAAAAAAAAAATAAAAAAAAGTTACTTTTCTCGAGAAACCAAGGATTTGCACCAATGATATATCTCACCACATTACCTTTCTGTGAATTTGACAATTGATTAATGTTGATTGTAAAAGTACTGATTAAGAAAACAAGAACCAGAAGTGTTGAAGATCTCATTTGAGATCACAAAGATTTTAGGAGTCGACCAAGTGACAAAGCCATGTGCTATTTGTAAGACGAGAATGGGAATTTTATAAACAAGGTTGACATTCCTGCTTATTCAGGATTTCTCAGTTCAGAATTATCAGAGTTAATTAATGAAGCAAGCTTAGCCACACCTGCACAACCGAGACGCCATTGGTCAGGTGGTAGCAATGGTGATAGGTGGAGGTAAATTGTTAAGATGGAAATTACTAACACCCACCAAAAGGATTTGGTATAAGGTACCAATGTGAGAAGGAGGAAGTTTAGGAGGATAGCTATCCTGCAACCTCTCCTCATGGACAAAAGGATCCCCCCAAAATAGGAAGTAATCAATTTTCCTAGCCAGACCACAATGGGGTCCCTTGTCAGAAATTGGGAATTACCAAAAACTGCAGGCTGTGCCTAACCCTGCACCAGTTTTTGGTCGATGTCCATATAAGTGAGCACTCTCGGGCAGTTTGCCAGTTGAGTTTGAGTCAGAGTTGGAGAAGTGCAAGAGCAAGCTGACAGAGATTCCACAATTCCAGCCTCCGACCTCACCTTTCTACAAAACAGCAAGTTATACTGACAAAGCTAAGCCAGCACCTAAAAACTAAACCAGTTTACTTTGACACAGTTATACTTCTAGGCAAGTTCTGTATAGAACAGTCTCTTCTGAGAGAGACCAGGAGTATTTTCCCCCTAACCAGACTGATAAAAGTTGATTTGCTTTCTTTCAACATAACCGAGCCTTTGGTTTTCATTTTTTTTTTTTTTTTTTTTTTTGCTTGTCCGACATCACCTCCAATCAGACACTGGGGCCATAGTGCAAGGTGAGTCTAAACTGATCTCATCTACCTAAGCTCAAAGTCACAACGTGAGTGGGTTAAACTTGGGATCAAGATAGCATGCTTCAATGACTGGTTACGGAAGTAACTGAGAATGACTGAGCCTGTGTGGAGCCATTAGAATCTACCAACCATCCCATTTGGTACCCTGACCAAAGGATCCCGCCAAGTAGCAACGACAACCAATCGACTGGGTCTATGTCATATTCTGCTGGGATTTCTTACTAAATAAAACCCAATTTGTAAACTGTATACAAAAATCATATTTGAAGTAGAAAGAAATCTCTAATGTGTCAAATAATGAAATATAATACTTTATCACAACCATTTTAATGTCATGTTAAGAATCCCCCTCTCCTCAAAAAACACAAATTTTGAATAAGTCTATTGATGAGTATCAATAATGACATCCGAGTTTTTAATGACAGTTCTAAGAAAATAGGAGTTTATATATTTGCGTCATTCTGGTTTGTAGAAGATTTTAAATAAAAATTTAAAAACAGTAATCATTTGGTACCATGCATAAGACTGAAGTTTTGTTACTGTAATTTTACCCAAAGCCTAAAAGCTAAAATCATGTTTTTAAAAAGATTTGTGGCAAAGTTTGAGACTTACATTTGGATAAGAAGGCAGATGTTTACAATGACCTAATCACATTGCTGGTTAAAAATGGCTTGTTTCTCACTGACACCTACACACTTCAATTGGACAATCCTTCTTCCATCCTTGTGAACTAGCAATACCGAATCACAAAGAACTGTGCCAGGTAACAGAAACAAATTTGCTAGCCATTTTAGTGATGTGACTTGAAAAGAAATTGACAAGATATAGAGTGCAAGACATTTTCCTAACCTTTTGCTTGTTTGATTACCAGAAATATTTTTTCTCAAATTCATAGTAAAAGGACCCATCAATACTGGAAACACTGAAGTAAATGCATATCTCAGAAATATAGACAAATTTAGAATAGATGATTTACATTATTCGAAATATTGTCCTCATCTTTGTCGTTTTTTTAATTACGTTTCGGCCATTGTACACTCCGGTCTTCTTCAGGTGGTTGGAATGTCGAACTGAACCCTTTATTTCGCTCACTAGACTGTTCTAGTTCCACATGCCATGTTTAATGGATATCAGTTATCTCCTGTTAATTTCCCCACTGCCTTAACCAGGTATTGAACTCACACATGGCACAGTGGATAAAGGCGTTGGTTAGATCCAGTGACAGGACAAAGAGTGAGAGTTCAATACCTGGTTAAGGCAGTGGAGAACTTTTAGAGGAACAATTAACAGGAGATAACTGACATCCATTAAATCATGGCACATAGAACTAGAACAGTCTACCCCAGTGAGCGAAATAAAGGGTTCAGTTCAACATTCCAACCGCCTGATGAAGGCTAGAGCGTACAACGGCTGAAACGTTATAATAAATATGGCAACAAAGATGAGGACAATAGCCTGAATAGTGTAAATTATGTACATAATACCTCATCTCAGAAATATAGACAGATAGTGTGATTTTCATTTTTGCGTCATTTAGACGAGAATTTATCCATCATACCCTGTATAAAAATATATGGAGACTATCTTGCAGATATTAATATTGTGATTTGGAATGTAAATCATTATGAAAATGTTTTTCTGCTTAGAATAGTGAGGGTACTTCTGAAATTATTGGATACAACCAATAAAGAAAAAAAACAGATTATTTTCTCAGGTAACAAGTAATGACGACAAAGATGAGGACAATAGTCCAAATAATGTAAATAATGTATACTAAATTTGTTTGGTGTATCTAATTCCAAAACATCAAGGTTTTCTGAAATACAGGGATTTTGTGGGATGGATAAGAAAAAAAAGAAAATATTACTAATGCAGTATATTGGTGGTTTTTCTGTGTATAAATCATATTTAGTAAGTCCTAGCAAGCCATTGCTTATATCTTAATGTAATCTATTTACACAGGAAAGGTTGTCTAGACTTAAAAGGTGTCCTAGGTACTTTGCACTCTTATTAATTTCAACTCACTCTAAATAGGTTTTGACATTCTCTCTTCTCATTTGAATGAAATCCCTTTAAGACTATTAAGTTTTTCTGATTTTATTTACACAATTCATAATAATGTAAATTTCTTTCAAAATTCAAAGACATGAATAACACCGGCATTATACCATGGCTTAAATATACAAGTGACATATTTTGTTTCATATTAAAATGATTTAACTGTTTCATCATTCAAGAAAAAGTATCCAAATAACTTTCATAAAATCCAAGCATTTTCAGGTCAGCTTATCTGAACTGAAATAGCTTAGAATTTATTTTGAGAGATATCTCTCATAAAATCCGTTTTTGTGCTCTCAATGTTCTTAGCTTGTTAAAGCTTTGTGATTTGTGTTTCTTCTCTACTTTTCAGCGTCCTGGGTAAAATGATAATTGCTGATCAGAGGCCATGCTGTTGGATATAGATTAAGAAATGGTTCAATGCTCCTTAAAACCACCTGGTTTTCCCAGGTCCACCCTGACCCGGGGTGGTAGCACCTGTTAGGGTCCCAGCTATGGGCAAATAGTGTTTTGACCCCTATTTGGAGGGGATCAACTATGAGAGTGTAAAAATAGATTTTAATACCAGCAATACATTTTCCCCAACTGTGGTCATGACACTGAAGGTGTAGAAATGGGTTTTGGTGCCAGCATTGTTGCTGGCAATGCATTTTTGAAGAAAAAATATCAGCAATAGATTTTTGGGAAAAAAAATATTGACAGCAATACATTTTTGAAAAAATTATTACCAGCAATAAAAATCTTGTCGACATTAAATAACCCATTGAGGTTGATATGCCATAAAACGAGACTAATTAATCTATTTTTCATAGAAGCTCTTTAGAAGTCATTCAAGAAAAGTGATTTTAGTTTTTATTAGTAGTTTTCACTTGAATCCTGAAACCATCATAAATTCAAGTGGTATAAAATCTTATCATGGTCTGGTATTGTCATGCAGTCTCTGTACAAGAGTGCATATGAACATAGATAAATGAGGGTTGTTAGGCAAGTGTATTTGAGACTAGCAAGATTAGAATTTTTTTTTTAATCAGCACTTAAAATAGCTGCCAAACACCCTAACACCAGATAGGCATAACTAACTAGGCACTTTGCAGATGGGATGTTAACAGGATCGTTGATTTCTGCTGAAGCATCAAAAGAGATCAACCTTTTCAAAAGCACCATAGAGTTTCCAAGAAGACAAGATTTATACTTTTGGATGAACAAAAATAAATGTATTTTTCATTTCTTTGTATCTTCTTTGTTTAGATTCAGAAATTGATGATACATTTGCTTTAATTTAATTTTGTGAGATTTTTTTTTTCTGAACTGAAAATGCATTCTTTAAGTTATTGGGATACGTTTTCGTTTATGATAAATTATTCTAACCTGAAAACGTTTAAGGCTTGGCCCTGGCATATCACTGTTAAATGGGTATTTTGGCCTATTTTAAGAAAAATAAAAATTATCTGTACTGAGAAAACAATGTGATGAGGAACAAAAATGGACTTGATTTTCAAATTCAATGTGAAAAAAAATAGCCCAGAAACATGTGGCCATTGCCCAACAACATTCGAATCGAGAAAAAAAAAGTCAACCGATGTAATAAAGGAAAGTTTTGTGCTAGCTCATTTTAAATTAACTTGCCTGATTGTTTGGTACACATTCTAAATACAATTCTGCAATGCTCATTCACTTCAATTCATTTGACTTTAATATTTTGTTAATTGCTGCTGAAAAGAGCCAAGAAGGATACCAATCCACAGGTGTTGTTGGTTTCTTATAGACAGTTCAGTTTTAGAAAGTGAAATTTAAAAGTATGAAATTTAGTATTTTCATAAAAGGTTTAAAATCAGTGTTAATATTTCTATAGTTATTTGTGAATGTTTGTCACAAAATTAGATATTATCATATATTTATGTAAATTTGTAGAACAAATTTTTTTTTTTTTCTTTTTGGTGGCAGTAGCTGATGCTGTGTGATAGCCATAAAAATTGATTGATCTAAGGATGAGAAGGGATTTGGCTATTTAAGAACAATGGGACATAACTTTGTATTTTTTCTAAAGCAATGAGGAAAATATTTCTTAAAACCTGTGAAAATAATTAAACAGCTTGAGTCTCCAAACTATGCCTGTTCAAAGTTACAATTTTCTGTATCTTTTCTTATACCTCGTCAGGTTTCATTTTGACAGACCACTCTGCAAAGGTGCAGTTGGTGTGTTCTGAAGCCCCAGTCAGCAGAGTGGACCCCACCAAGTTGGCTGCAGGTAATGACCTGTGATGCCTCTGGATGGGAAGCTGGTGATTGAGGGCTTCAGGAAGAGGAACGTTTTAACGCCTGGATACCAACATATCACTTTGGCCCCTACCTGGGCTAGACAGCTGGTTGGAGAAGACCGATCCAATCAACTGGATGGTCTCACCAAGCCCTGATTTAGATTCCTATAAACTGTGGAAAAAGCTGAATCAGAAGGTAGTGGCTGTAGGGTCAGTCATGTTAGGAAGGGACGATTGTTTCAAACTATTCCTTTGCAAAAAGCTAACTTGGGAACCGAGGCTTAGTATAATCAGACAGGAACTTACATTATTACGTGGCAGTAATTGTTTGTGTAGCCCTGATCTGCCAAAATGACCCCCTTGTTGGACTCTGCAGTGGGGATCATAGTGAAACAAGATTTAAAAGAAATAAGTCAGTATAATGGGGGGAAAAAAAAAAAAAGGTAGGGGACCATCCTGGTAGAAATAACAAAAAACATGCAACCATATTGATTAAAAAAATTCCATAGCGTTAGTCTAAAAACATGTCCATTATGAACTACATCTCTTAGATGCCCAAATGAAATATTAACATCTGTCTCTGTTTTTATCTCTTCTATGGTACAGATCTTAAAAAAAAAATTACATACATACATATATATATATATATACATACACACACACCACCACCACCACCACCACCAATTTTTACAATGGAGATTACAGAACCTGAAGCTAAAGAATGCAAGACATGAAGAAAAATAAAAGTAAAGAAAATCACTGAAAACATAAAATTCCCAGAAACAAGAAAACTTTTTGGTAACTTCTTCCTCTATACAATATTCTTCAAAAATCATGATAACACTGCCAAACCTAAATGAAAATCAATGATGTTAATCTTGTGTTTTCTATATTATCAGGTTAGTTCTTTAAGACATGAATTGCAAAATCTCATTGAGGCCTTACCAGAATAACAAATATGGACAAATATCTTGCTACCAAATGAAACAATACCCCAATAACTGAAGGAAAAGGGAAGCACAAATCAATAAGAGAAATCATAGATCTATATCAAGGATGAGAGAAAACATCCAAAATAGCCAAACAGGGACAAAGGAGAGATCTGAAAAACTCAAATGGAAATCAAAATGAAATCTATACATCATAAACAAGAAAGCATGACAAGAAAAACTTTTTACAAATATTCAGAATAGACACATTATAGTGTGAAATTGCAAAGGCATAAAACCACATGAGGAGGAAATCAAACTCCTCAGAAACCAAATATAGTCTGCTTACAGGAGGCCTTCCCCAAAGAAATTGATGATATGACTCCTACGGAAAAAAACAATAGGCCAACTGAGTAACACCTCAATAGGAGTTCAGACATCAATACCCCTTAAGGCATTACAATGAAATACACTGTTAAGCACATTTTAATAACCTGCAAAAGAATACAAGAAAATGCACAACATACATGCACGCACGCACACATCATAAATTCCTGCATTAAGTGACCCATAAGAAGTTAATTTTCTTGAGAGCATTAATAATTGCTTTTACAAAAATGTACAGCTGGTAATTTTTTTTTACTATCAAAATGTATTGCTATTATTTTTATACTTTCATAGTTAACTTCCAAACTGGGGTGAAAAAACTATTTGACCATAGTTGGGGTGGTAGCACCTGTTGGTGTCTAATGTCAGGGTAGATCTGGGAACAACAGCAATTAAGAGGTGGATCCATGCTCCTCAAAACCTCACAATCAGAGGCCCTGCTGTCAGATGTACTTTATCGTCATACTCAGGACACTATTATGAGGTATGAAATCATACTATGCTTTTTAAAGATGTATGTTTCTCAAATATTAGGCTACCTAAAAGAAGTAGGCTGCTTCCAACACTTAGAGAAGAAAGCACAATACATCTTATCTATAAACTATATATCTATAAAAAAAAAAAAATTACTCTGAAATTGTGTGCAAGATATGTTGTCAAAAAAAATCAACCATTGGCCACTCAGTGACAAAATCTACATAACTTCCAACTGTTTCAGCATTAATGACCCAAAATAGTTGATATGCTGGAAAAATAACCAATCAATTTTTTACATCAGGCATACAAATTGATAAAGTGATGGATTGATCAGTTGAAATTTTATTCAAGCCATTTTTTTTTTTTTACTAATCTGGCTTTATTTGAGCAGTTTCTATTTAAAAAAGAAAATTAATAGAAGTTAGTAACATGGTTTCTTTAAACTTCAAAATAAATGTAATAAACAAGCCTAGTCTATTGTAATATTATATAAGAATAAAGAGTAAACAAAATTAATATATTTGTTTTTATAATCTGCTCAAAATGGAGAATTCAACAAATGTCTCTACTCTCCTATTACTGCACCATTGTGATTATGGAAAGACCGGATGCCTGTGACAGTCACATTGACATTGGTCAGTCCCTCCTGTGACAAGTATTTTCACCTGCTTCAAAACAAAACTTATTCCTGCTTAATTGAAAACCATACTGAGATCATGACCATAATTTGGACAAAACAAATGCCAAGTTCATTTGAAGTGATGTATTGGAATGGTCATGCCATTCCACCAAAATTAAATTATAGCAGGAAAGAGGCAAGATTTGAATTACTTGCAGTGAGTTTTGTATTATGAAGCACAAACCAAGTTTTCTCAATGAGAAGCCAAAGTTTGGTAAGGAATGGCCCTTTGCTTGCAATGAACTTAACATAGAAGCAGTCTTACCTTGCTGTATGATGATGTAATAAATTTGGAGTCAATAATGATAGTTGACACTGACATTTTGTCTGCATTGAGAATTATATTCAAGATTTTCCCAAACTCAGAAGAGCCAAGTTTTGTTTTCTAGAATTCTCTTACAATGATTGCAAGCAGTTTGAAATGCTGCAAGAGTCCCACTACACCATTCTTTGTGGTCAAGATTGTAGCAATGGTTACAATGGGCTATAATTGCTGCTCATTCTGGTCTGAACCAGAGTTGGCTATTTAGTTTCTCTTGTTTTTTTTTTCTCATATGGGATAAAATTATCCTAGCTTGAGAAGAACCATTCAGAAATGAGGGAGGCAGTGCTGGTTGCTCTACTTTTGAAGAAAGCTGAAAGGGGAGCTTCTGCACTGTAAGATTTGAATTTGTCCCCTTGTCAGCTTTGGTGCACCAAAAGATCATCCTGATCAAATTTTAAAATTGATCAGCAAGTAGTCAGAGGTACCAGGGAAGATAGGTCTTCAGCAGAGCATTTCTCAGGGCAAGGTGTGAGAAAGAGGTCTTAAGAAAGTGGGCTTAACTATCTGGGTAAGATCAAAAGTGATAGTCGTGACAGTATCTGCAAAAACAAGCTTTCAGAACTGCTTTGAAGTATCGTCGTATGGTGATGCTATTTTATTTATATATCTTTTTTAATGTTATTGTTTGTATTTTTGAGCTACTATATGTTTTGAGACGGTGGTGCTATTTGGATATTTTTCTTCATAAATGATGTGTGTATGTAGTGACAAGGTATCGTAGAAAGTGAGGACACACCCCCACCCTTTCTTCAACCAGTCGGCCGCTGAAAGCGGAAATCACAGTAGCATTGCAGTCATTAAAAGAGGGGAAGAATCGGTAAGAGTTACCATGTCCTCTCCATACAAACCTTAGGTGAATGAAGAGAGAGTGACAATCCCCACTTTCTCTTAGTGAATGGTGCGGATCCAGTTGTGTTAGTGCGTGTATGGAGGCCAACCGGAAGAGGGGGATGACAGTGGCACCAAAAAGGGATCCATGTGTGGGCAATTGTTGAAGTTTAAGGTTAGTTATGAGCTGAGATACGCCGAGGAAAGGATGAAATTCTCATAACTCCGAGGCAAGACCCAGATCCTCGTAAAAAGACTCACCGGCAGGAAAGGAATTTGATGGATTGATATGTACCATGGTTCCCTGGTCGAGCAGACATAACCAAAAACAGAAACTATGGATAATGAGCTGTCTCCCCAGATGGAATTCTGCAACAATATTTAACATGGCGTATGGACGAAAAGAGTTAAAAAACGATTTTATTTTTTATCATCAAGAGACTCATTTTCCCAGGGCATTGATAACAGATGTAGAAATTCTGCTGAAAAAATACAATTGTCCAGTGAGACACAGCTGGCAGGTTCAGAGGCCAAAGTTGATCGTTGGAAGGTGTCAATGTCTACGTGTTGAGAAAATTATCATCCAAAATTTCCCCGAGAAAAAATTATAATTGTGAAAACAGAATGAGCAATTGTGAAAGCAGTGAGAGATGTCAGGAAAACTGACGTCATATAATGGCTCCTTCCAAAAGAGAGAGGGACCTTCCAAAATTGGAAGTGTGAAACAGAGAACAAAGGAAAGATATTGGTTAAATTTTAGGATATTAGCCTAAAACCCCCTTATGCGTCTATCCCCATACCAGTTCAGAATGGACACTCATAAATACAAGCACCCATGGAGGCTAAGAGAGTTGCAGTCCAGAGTTGCAACAAGTTGCAGAAATTGTGGACGGGGAGTTGAGAGATTTTTTTGCCATTATGCTGTTTTGCCAACTGAATGATGATGATTATCTGCTGAAGAAGAAAGACTCCGACAATATCCTTGTGCCATGCTTGAAAGTACAATCAACAGTACTTGAAGTAAAATCCAGTTGTCAAGTCTGGCTATCCTTAGAGGAGTTAGCTGAAATTTTCGTTGTTTTCTGTAAATATTTTTTTTTTATTTTGATATATCATCTAGTGACTTATTCGCGTGTCATTTATTTTCAATATTGTGTGCATGTTCAACTCCTTGATTTAGCTTGGTTGAGATACCCCAGTGATAATTCAACTTGACCTCTCTTACCCACATTGTGATTTTTGATCTTAAGAGGGTCAACTCTGAGAGACCAGCTGCTGTATTAAACACCACCAATGACCGATGAGTGTGGGCTGACAGCTTGTTCTCCAATACCAGGATCGATCCTGACCAAAGACAGCAGGCCACTGCCTGCCACAATTGTAGCTATTGAAATCCCCTAAGAGAATTAAGGGTTCGGATCATTGTTCTATCTGGTAATGTGGTAGGATGTACAGAGAGCATATACTGACTCTTCGATGCAAAGCAGCACCCAAGACATCTGCCTGGAGCAGGAGTAATTCATTGTAATTTGGCTTTAGACAATGACGGTTCTGTCGTAGTATTTTATATCCCATGGTTAGATATTTTTTAAATGAGTTTTGTGGGGGTTTTTATGTTTTCGGTTTTGTTTGGAACATTTTGGTGGTTTATCATCCATTCTCTCTTGTACTTTGAATTTATATTTTATGGGTGTCATAAGTGAGTTTTTCTTTTTGTTGGTCATGTTTTTTTTTTTTGGGGGGGGGGGGTCCATTTGAGATTTGGCTGACAGATTGGTGATCTTTGTGATTGTTTTTCCTATTTGTCTTTGTTTTAGGTAGAGATTTTGTGTCTTGTATTAGGTGATATCTGTTGAGCAGCTTTCAGCTATGCCTGTTCTTTTCAGCAATTCTTGGCCAGTTATTTAGTCCTTGGTGCACCAAAGTTGCAGCTGCTTGATGAGTGCTCTATATTTGCCTGTTTTGTTTTTATTGCTGCCAAATGGATGTGTTCTCTGAACTACATTGGCATAGATATGTCCTTTCATATAGGAATCAACTATTTTCCTGGCTTCTGGGAAAGATACATCTCTTCCATGCTTGACCTCCAGGGTTTTTATTTATACGAGGGTCATTCAATAAATAAGGTGAATTTTTTGGTATAAGGACTTCTAATACAGATAGAAGCTTATTTTTTTTATTATTTTTCAACGTAGTCTCCCAGCACTGTCACACACTTTTCCCATCTGTGCACAAGCTTCCGTACTCCCTCAGCGTAAAAATCTTTGGACTGATGTCTCAGCCAGTCGCTAACAACACTTTTGACTTCATTGTCACTTTTAAACTTCGTACCTCTCGGGAACGCTTTCAAGGGACCAAACAGGTGAAAGTCTGAAGGGGCAAGGTCTGGGCTGTAAGGGGGATGAGGGAGCAGTTCCCAGCCCAGCTTGTTGATGGTCTGCACCGTTTGGGCTTCTGTGTGAGGCCTTGCGTTGTCATGATGCAAGATGACTCCTTCTGACTGATGACCCCTGCGTTTGTCCCAACAAATAAGCTCAAAGTCCTTGCAATGTCATCCACTGTCACCCTTCTGTCAGACTGAATGAGGTCATTGACTGATTCGATCACCTCAGGAGACCTCACAGGCCTGTCTTTATCCTCAACACTGCTCCGTCCTTCTTTAAACAATTTAGTCCACTTGTAGAAATTTTTTGCCTGAAACATGTGGCACCATACACAGTTGACATTCTCCTATGAATTTCAACTGGTTTGCACCCTTCAGCAACCAAAAACTTGATAACTGACTGCTGTTCAATCCTGGGGCATGCTTCTTGGTCGGCCATCTTTGTTAATCGCCAAAACTCTCAAAGTTTTTTTTTTAATCTGCAAAAGAAATTAAATCCATGTGAAAAAGTAAAACAAAAAAAAAAATAAAAAAGAGTAAGCTTCTATCTGTATTAGAAGTCCCTATACCAAAAAATTCACCTTGTTTATTGTTTCTTATATGAGGGTCATTCAATAAATAAGATTTCACAAAGGCTAGATGGCTCTCTTGATAATTAGCAAATTTAATATCAATAGTACAATCTTCAATATGTTCAGGGGTTTTTTTGTTAACCACATTTCACACATACTGGCTATCGTCTGCAGTTCTCCATGTGATGCTTATACTTCTGACACTTGAAAACATACTCAAGGGATTGGAATTGACCCAAACAATTCATTCCCAAAGGAAATAAAAAGTTTTTACAAATGAAGGTTTATTAAATGTTAAGTATTATTAGGGAAGATCAAAAATTTGAACATGTACATCTATCTATGCATCTCCATGAAATTGCTTTAAAAAAAAAAAAAAAAAAGAAGAAAAAAAAGTATAGCATGATAAAAACAGCCTTAAACATTTAGATAAGGAAAATAATTTTTAAGAGGAAAGTGTTTTTTGATTAAGTTTATTATTTATTTTTACATTTTTTAATCCTTCCTAGAAAACTCAAATTTTAGTTAAAAATCTATTTTTTCTTGAGTCAGCAAAATTACTATACAAAATTCTAAAAAATGACAGACACATCAATTTTAAAACAAAATCTGTTTAAAGATCTTGTAAAAATCAATTATCTTTAAATTTTCTAACTTTTTTAATTTTCTTCAAATAAAGTTTATTTAATATATTTGGAAACAAACTACATTTTTTTTCTGTGCAGAAGTAATGTTTAACAGAAGAGAAATCATGTCTTAACAAAAGTGACTTGATAGCTACAAGTAATCCTTTTGAAATATTGACAGCTAACATGAGGGAGAATTTATTGTATGGAAGAACAGAAGTGACATAATTTTTTCTAGTTTTAAGTGAACCAGCTTATTTACCTCGTAATTTTTAAGTAAGAATTTTTTTTTTTAGGTACTTTATCTTTCACCTTATCTTTTTTTTCCAGAAAGCATCTTCAACAAACATGAAATTTTATTACTCTCAGCAGTTATATTTAAGAAAGGTACCTATAATTAATATAGTATAATAATTATACATACCTTTCTTATGAAATTTTACAGCATTATTTTTATCTCTATTAATAAAAAAATATTGATGAAATTTTTTGTAATATTTTTCCATAAGAGAAAATTTTGTTTTTTCCAAGATAGGTACCTAATAATTGTATATACCCTTCCTAGGGTGGAGCTAGGAACAACAGCAATTCTGAGGTGGTTCCACACTCTTCAATCTAACACTTGGAGTCCTTGCTGCTGGATGTAGTTTATTGTCGTACCCAGGAAGAAAATTGTACAATATTGTTAGGTCATGTATGATATAATTGGTAACCATTTCACATTTGTCCAATTGATAGTTTTCATGGTATACATTATAATATGGATCAGAAAAAAACTTGATCCAACCTACAAAAATGTTTTATCCTATGGCTGACTATATCACCAATTCAGATTTTGTAAATATCTTCTACAAAATCTGGTGTCAAGTCAGCCTTTTCTTGAGTTGTGATCTTGATGTTGCCTTTGTAGAGGCAGAAATAATTAGGATAAAGGAAAAAATTTTTGGTCCTTATAGTATTGCAAAAACTATTGACTGCAACAACTGTGTGGCCAAATCCAAATGTTGAAATTTATTGTCATCCAGTTCATTAATAAATTTCCATATTTGGATTTGATATTACTTATGCTGGAATCATAAGCATGTCGAGATAGGTGAATACTGCAAGAAAAAAAAAACTGCTGCTAATACAGATTCTATAGAGGTCTTGACTGTATTGAAGGATTTCCTGTACTGCCTTTTATACAGGCAGTAATCATCTGATTAAACAGACTTTGGTTATTTGGGCCAACCATCAATTTTTTCCTTTTTATTTGTGGCAACATGTTGCCAAAGAAGTCCCTTTCAGCAAGTAAAATATTCTTTGGGGCCTTGAATTGGTTCAAATTTTCAATTACACCCATTACTATTTGCATAGTGTTAATTGAGTTTTGTGATTTACTCAAATTGGTGTCGATTATGTTTGTCTATGGTTCACAAAACATCTTCCCCATGATTCCAAGCACTTTTAATTCAACAGCAGCAGTTTCTTCCTCTATTAAATATTTCAACAGTTTTATTTTTTGCACTGAGGTCATGGACAAACTTTTAGGTTCTTAAATATGGAACAATACATACTGTTGTGGGACGGTCAAGCAGGTGCTATCAACCCCGCAAACAGAAAAATTTATATTGGATAATACGATCGAAGCAAGGATAACAAAAGCGAGGGTTTTAAATCAAAGCCAAATTTTATTCAACAATTTGGCAAAAGTATGTACAGGTATTGTGTTTGAGTAATCGATATGAAGTCGGGGAGCGCCAATCGAAAGATCGTCTTGTTTCAGGGCAGCAGACCAGAGGCAGACAAGGCAGTGCTGAGGCAACCTGTTCGTCCTTAGGGTGACGGTCACCAGGGATGCAGAAACACTATCGCATAAACATGTGGTCAGGTAGCCCTGAAAAGGGCTATCGCATAAGAGTGTATGTGGGCTGCTGATTGCTGCTGCTGCTGGGCTCGCCCTGGCTGCTTGTGGTCAGTGGTGTGGGGAGCGTGTCGCTCTGAAACCCGGATCCAAGATATTTGGTGGAAAAAAAAAAAACGGCAGTGTTTATGTTGGCCGGGGTCAGCATCGTAGCTTAGTTAACAATGTCTGTTGGTTATTGACTAAAAATTACCTTCTACTTTTGAATGTACACATGGGTTTCATTTAGGCCCCATGTGTATATGAATTAGTTTCTGGTCATTATTTTAGTTGTGTATGTTATGTTTTGTTTTGTTTTTGTGTTTTGATGTCTGAAAACGCTGAGTCACCGGAACTTAATGGCGTTCATTCAGTTTTCCGTGGTGACACTTTCAGCCGTTTGAGTAGCCAGCAGTAACTTCCGGCCGGGTGCGATAATACCATCTAATTTGAAAATTAGGTGTAGCTGGTGCCCCAGTAATCTTGGTATTTCAAACAATGGTAACCCTCTGTCAAGCAGTAGCATTTTATTTTTGAGATCAATGCTTGGCAGCATCTGGGCTGAGTTTTGCTAACATTTACCAAGTGTATTTTAGTTAGGTTTTCTATAGTCTTCTCCAGCCCCATCAGGAAGACATTCAATTGAAATGATGTCATTGTGACCATCATACAGTTAAAATTAA
This sequence comes from Acanthosepion esculentum, assembly GCA_964036315.1. Lineage (NCBI taxonomy): Eukaryota > Metazoa > Mollusca > Cephalopoda > Sepiida > Sepiidae > Acanthosepion > Acanthosepion esculentum. The sequence goes on from OZ038514.1 coordinate 1,305,693, forward strand.
TCCCATCTTGTGTTGTTGCATCAAATATTAAACTGCGGCTTTCTGATATGAGAATAGAATTAATTATTATTTCCCCCCCCCCCCCCAAGTTATGGAAACACAGTTTACCCAGCTGACTGTGGTTTCAAACTTCATGTCAAAAGTTGGTTTTCATTTTACTGTTGTTAAAACTCTTTTCAACACTTCAGGAACATACTTTGCAGCAACTTCACTCAACAGACAGGCATAATGCATCTTCCTGGATGTCAATTGCATGGACTTTTATGATTTTAACACAAGTATCGACCAGGAAAGTTAGTATTGAAACAAAGTTAAACTCATTTTCAATTTTTTTGTTTCAATAGTGAAATTAATTTTCACTATTTCTGTTATGAACAGGGGTGTTTGTTGTCTCATAACCATTAAATAAAATGCCTTGTATGCAATTTAATTCACGGTCTGTGTGTGTGTAACATGTGAAACAATAGGGAAAAAGTAATTGCTACTCACAGTCCGTGTAAATAAATGGATATTTCAACACATATGTATATACAGAATCACGTTACTGAGGTGTGTGTCAACCATTAGGACAGGAGAATATATATGTCCTTATACCTTGATAGCCATGTTGCCAGTCCAACCTGTTGAATCCCTTTTTGGCACGTCTCGCCTCTGAATGCCACGTTGATCACATGATTAGCGTGGTTTGGACAGGGATAAAAAAAAGGAGGTACACTGTTTGAAACAGGGAAGAGTTATTTCCCTTGGAATATATTTTTATTCGTCCTATAAATGGTCTCCATTGAAGCTCTTCCTGAGGTACTAAAATGGGCCACTTCTTAACAACTCTTTTCAAATTTAAGGAAATTTCTTCCCGTATCTCTAGCTCTGTAAATTGTTCTAAGATTCATAACTGAGAAATGTAATTGCTGGAAAATTATTTTTGGTATTTTCAGAGGATGTCCATTTTTCTATGTGCCTCACAGACTTATATTCAAGAAATTTAATGAAAATATGGCTGCACAGAACTGGCTTCATCTTTTCAGGCATTGAAATTGTACAGTTCTTTTCATCTGGAAGAGTAAAAATACATTTCAATATTAAAGAAAATCAAGTGTTAGCTAAAAGATTTAAGGGTGGAGGGGTAAGAATAAATGAATAAAGAAACAATGTTAGCATTGGGTTTCATTTCTAGGTTACGTATTAATTGAATAAAAAAAAACATAAGGATCATAGTATGATTCACAAATCATTGTAAATATTCTTCATGGGGTGGGGGTAATTATAATCCCCACCTTGTTTAAATGAATTTAAGTATGACTTGCTAAAGAAAAATATACAAATTCAAAAAATATATTGAAATAGGTATAAAACATTTTTTTAAAAATGGTACTTAATCATTTGAAAATTCAGAGCCTGGTGTTTTGTTTTCTCAGTATTCATTTTTTTTCTTTCAATTAAGAAAACAAATACACAAAATTGAAATAGGTATAAAAATAAAATGGTACTTTCACTTTTCCAAATTTTTGTAATGTTGCTGCTACTGGCTCATTTTTCTCTCTAAGCTCTAGTAGTATTCCTTCTAGGTAAATTTTTTTTTTTTTTTAAATTTCAAGTCCAAAACACAAAATCAGAGGAGTGAGCACGTGTGAAGTTCAACTATTTTGCAAAATCTAAGTGGCTGTCAGGGGGAACAACTCTTATACCACTCGTTTTATCATACTCATGCTTCTTCTGGTCATCGATACATTTGAAATGAAACCGATGTATAAAAAAAAAAAAAAAAACTTAAATTCTATTTTTACATACTGGTTGTTTACAGATGAAAAATTGTAAAGCTTATAATCTGCAAAGACAGATCTACTTAACACTATTGCCTAAAATATTCAGCTTTTTCACTAATTTTAAAATATTTAACAACTTTAAATGTAAAGATAGTAAAAAAAAAAAAAAATATTACCATCAGACAATATTGCCCTTATTCATAAAAGCAACTAAAATGGTTTTGAAATTAAATAACATCTTTGTTTTATAAGGTTTTGTATGTTACATTTCATAGCTGATTTTTGGTAGGTTGTCGTCCGGTTTAAAAAAAAAAAAAATCTTTATACCGATTTTAAAAAAAATAAAATTTTTCAATCACTAAATTATTCAGCACTGAATTTCTAGTTTTCACAAAATTAGATGTATTTAATTTTTTTTTTTCAGTCTGAAAGTTTCTTTAAAATCTGACGAGTGTTTTTATTTTTGAAAGGGACAAAGTAGTGGAGGTGGTGATGACTCCATAAAAACTGCAAACCTTGGCCATTCAAATTTGCTAAGCAGAGTCAAAAAGTGTTTTTCACTCGATAGGGATGTCAAATTCCTATATATATATATATATATATATATATATATATATATATATATATATATAATGTGTGTGTGTGTGTGTGTTGTATACAAGAGAACCACCTTATTGCAAGTGACTATGATGGTGTGCTGTCAAGGAGGTTCTGCCTCCTCTCAGCAGACTTTGATAGCCAGTCAAGGAGTGCTTCAAAGATATTCTTTGGACACAATTTGTTGACTTGTCCTTGCAGTTCTGTTACCATAACGAAGAAAGTGTTCAGTTTTAATGGGGCTTGTTGCTTCCTTCTATCATTGATCAATCCAAGGGGTTTATGCACTCAGTTTGTGATACCAAAATGGATAGTCTAGAACACCTTTTACATTCCACTCTAAATCATAATGAAAGACAAACATTCATTACAGTTACCTTTGATCTTATTGATAAATTCTAAAATGAACATCCAAAACATTTAGAATACATTTGAACAGATCGGGGTAGCCCCGGGCACAGTGCCACATTCTAACTACATTCTAGTTAGGGATTTTGATTTAGGACTAAGGTTGTCCAAGTTTATGTGGTTCATTCAGACCATAGGCTTGTCCAGGTGTTTATAAACTTGAATTTTCAGTAACCAGCAATGTCGGGTTTAGCCTTATTGAACATATTGTTGAACGGGAAAGATTTCCATGATAGGTTTTGTTTGTGAATATGTGGATCTGGCACCTTTATGATAGAATCAGGACTTACCACTTTAGCAGGCCACTCAATCTAGACAGACTAGCAGCACAATAAAAGCTTTAGTGTCAAGGTCACGATTAAATTGGGAGACAGTGATAAGGTAGCTATATCTAAGGGTGAGTTGGTGTCATTAACAAGGATTTTGTTTATCTGCATATTGACCTCAGTTATTTAATGCTGAAATCCAAATATTTTGAGTGCAATTGTACTACATCTTCAATTACAGATAAAATGTATTGCTGGTATATTTATGCCTTTCATAACATTTTGTTTTTTTTTTTGGTGGGGGGGTACTATTTGGCCATAGCTGGAACCCTAAACCATGCTACCACTCCAGGTCAGAGTGGACCTGGGAACAAGAGGTGGTTCCATGTTCCTCCAATCTCAAACCTTGCTGGCAGATAACAAATCACCAGGGCTAGGTTAAATTGAAAGTCACCTGAGGGAACAAATATGGCTTCAGAAAAAAAACTTTGAAATGTGTCTGCTCAGCATATCAGATGTGTTACATCCTTGGGTATTTTGTGATTACTTTCAGAAGCTCTTCAGCGTGCCTGGTCTGAATGACTCAGTTAAATAGTTGTTGAACCCACTTTCTCTCCCACATAACGGAGGAGGAAATCTTGGAAGCATTAATGAAGGTCGGCAAGGATAAGATATCAAGGACTTGTCCTACAAAGCATACTTGAGGCTGTTGCCAATATGTCCTCTTGCTGAAAAATGATCTTTGACCACTGGATGGAACAGGGAACTATTCAACATTTCACCAGGTGTGTGGTAAGGCTTCTATGTAAGAACAAACAGGGATGGGTGGAATTCATAATTTTTGGCTCCTGCAAACTTCAATTTATACATGTTGATCTTGTATTCCCTTAACAGACTTGTGCTTAAAGGGTTGCATGATCAAAGATAACTTGGTTTGCATGATCATAGAAAAAGTCTATTATTGGAATTTTACCAATTATATTTGGTAACAAAAATATTGTGATGCCGGCAAGAAGAAAGGAACACAAACAGATGAAAATGTTTGAAAAAACTTGTATTTGTATGAAAAGAGAGGAAAGTTTCTTGCAAACAGTCGGGTTTGCAGAACTTATCTGAAAGATGCGTCCTTTTAACAGTTTTACATTTCCTGTGTCGTTTTGGCTGAGTTGATGAAATAGAGCCTTGACTTCTGAGCTTCAGTTGTTGTCCAAATCCTCACACGTGTCTTGGTGTTTAGATGACAGAGATGCAGGCAGGGAACATGTCTCTGAGGGTCCCAACAAGGAAGAGAGTTCATAAAAACCAATCTAAAAAGGTAGCCTGTGGTTGGTTGTTTTTCATCCAATCACAGGGCACCCAGTTAGCGACTCCGTAATAATTTCAATACTATAGAATCTGCACTGATAAATTTGCAAGGCCTTTGTTAAACCAGTGGTTCTCAATTTTTTTTTTTTTTTTTTTTACTCACTGACCAGTTTTACTCTTTACTTTTTTTATGTAACCCCCCCCCCCATAATCATTCAATTGGTGGGGAGGAGTGTTTTTTTTGTTTTGTTTTTTTTACACAAATAAGTTTAGAATTTGTATTACAGAAATAGTAATAAATGTATATTCTTTATTTTTCTTAAAATAAGTTTTACTTCAAAATAAACTTGTATTAAACAACTAAATCCTATGGAACGTTTATGTACACTAGGAAAATAACTAATAATAAACTATTTAAAAATTTCCTACACTCTAAAAATAGCAGAAAGCAATCGAGCAATGTCAGTTCACGGCCCTTTTACTCTACTGCATGTTTTGAGTTGTTTTTCTATTTTTAGTATTTTGATATGGCATTGATGACTGTTAAAGTGAGACTTGTCATTTCTACAATGGTTCCAAAATGAAATTGCTCTATGAAAGACTAAAAATAAAATTGCCAGAAAACACCATTTTGCTATTTGTGTAGATTTTTTTTATTTATCCATTTTTTTTTTAAATGGACTGAATAAATATTCAGTAGGTCATTTTTGAAGGTACTGCTGTAAGTTCGGTTAGGACAGGATTTTTTTTTTTTTTTTACATGGTACTATTGTACTTGTTTAGTGCACCATAAATGTGGAGTTTTCATTAGCTTCTGTGTATAAGCTCTCCACTGAATGTTTTAAAAGCCCCAAGTACTAATCTGAGGCTTTGATGGTAGGTTGCATTGAGAAATTTGGGGTATAACTTATCTATCGCCCTGTATATGAAACTACCATAATCCAGTTAGAAGCAATCTATATAAATTGATTCATGTTACTTAATCTGCTCCCCACTCAGTATGGGCCACTACACATTTTTGCTACATTTTATTTTCAAATATTTCAGAGGGGGGAATGAACATTAATTTTTTTTTAACAAAGATAATGCCTAGAAACTTGTGTTATCCACTAGTGGGATTTTCGCTCTGTTTAATTTGTGCAATTTTCTTAATTTACAGAAATATAGGCAGTTGGCTTTCATTTTGGAAAATGAATTTTCAGTGGTCTATTTGTGTACTTTATTGAAACATTGGAATTGTCTTTCAATGGCATTCATATGTTCAGATCTAGACATAATTAGAAAATCACGTACATATAGAGCGCTTCTCACTCCTGGGCTCAGGGTTTTAAACTATGGACTTATTTTTATGCAAAATAGTGTCACCAAAAGAATGCTTCCTTGAAAAACCTCTTCTTCATCTTGCAGTTCCAATAGAGTACTTCCTATACGGACTTGGAAACTTAAAACTTCTGGTCTTTCCCTATGAATTGAATCAGCCTTCCCTTTAGACCCAGTTCATGCAGATCTTTCAAGATCTGAAATTTCCATGTTGTACTGTATTCCTTTATTAAGAACATCTCACGGCAGGCCTTTTTCACTTAAAAAAAGTCTTCCTTTACAAAGGTTTTGAGGTGTACTAAGTGATCCATGGTACCTTTTCCTGAAAGCACGTTGGCCGTTTAACTGATTAGGCTGTTAGTTTCCAGGTACCAGTTTAGCCCATAGTTTTACATAGGCAGCTTGTTAGTGGTATTGGGCTGTAGCTTTCAGGATCTGTCTCATCTTTCCCAGGTTTTGGAATCGGGATGATGAATGACTTCATTCACATATCTGGGAAATTGCTGCTTGTCCATATATTGTCATACAGGTTTAGTAACAGCTGTAATGATTTGTTGACCAACTGTTTTATGAATTGATAGTGGATAGCATCTGGACCCACAGCTGCATTGTGGGCTTTCTTTAATCAGTCATTTAGTTCCTCTATTAGCAAGAGGTGAGTGTCCACTTTGCAATTGCTATTGGTGACTAGTGCTCATTTAGTATGGCATCTTGATGTCGATGAGCAAAGAGGACATTGACTATTCAGGTGTTAACACAGCTGATAGGAGTTTTTGATTTTTAGTTAAACTTTATATTTTAACTTAGTTTGGTTATAGAAGTGCATTGCCCCCTTGCTCCATGTTATGAAATGAAAGGTCATCTTGCAACTATCTGTTGTAGAGTTATTTCCTCAGTGGAAATGTATTTGGACTAAATTCGTCCTAAATAGGTTCAACGTACGAAAACATAAGGAACTTGTAATAATCAGTATTACGTAGAGTAATCGAGTTGTGGTCGCTGACTACTTCTTCGTATTCGACTCCTACTGACTCCTACTTATAATAGATGGGAGAGTCTATTATCTATAGACTAGGTGTCTTTCACCATAACACACCCCTCCTAAAACTTTACTCCTACGGAGTAAAACAATTTTCTAATTTTTTTATTTTATTTTATTTTTTACAGGAAAAAAAAAAAAGAAAAAAACTTCATTTTTTTAGCAACATCGTAGCGTATCTCCTATGTTTTGGATCCATTTTTAAAATGATCAGTTGCCTTTTTTTTTCTCTTGGATCAGCGTACCTCAGGTAACATCGTTGCTGGCATTGGTAGCTCAAATGTATCAAAAATCACCTCCATAGGTGTTTCTTCCACTGGACCGCTGTCAACCACGTCTGAAGAGCGTCGTCTGATCTGGTTAATGTGCCATCTGCACGTGAATTTTTCACGAAGTACATCATGCTGCCAATCCGCTTTTCTATTTTTCCAATCTCCCAGAATGATTTATTCTGTTTATATACCTTAAAGTATACTTTTCACCAGGATTGTATTTCTTTACTTGAATAAATTTTTCTATACCTGGCTTTGTCTTTTTTGGTAATAATTTGTCGAAGACAGATCTTACCCAATGTGCAAACATCACCTCGGCTGGCGATTGTGAGGCTGGTGTTGCGTTATTTGGGGTAAGTCTGTATACCTGTAGAAACTTCTGTAGGGCTTCATCTGCAGGTATTTCCCTAGCTTTCTTTAAAGCTCTTTTAAGGGTGTCCACAAATTTTTCAACTAACCCGTTTGATCTTGGGTGACATGGAGTTGTGGTAACATGTTCGACATTGTATTCCTTGCAGAAATCTGAATTGTTTCAACATAAATTGACTTCCGTTGTCTGTCACAATTGTGTCTACTACACCAAACCTTGCGAACAATTCTAGCAGGAAGTTTTTCATACTTTGCGTCGTCGATTTTCTTATCCTTTGTATCTCAGGCCATTTTGAGAAACTATCCACTACTATGATGTAATGGTATCCATTCAGTGGACCTGCAAAATCCACTTGCAACCTAGACCATGGTAGGTCTGTTTTTGGCCAGGGATTAAATTTTACTAGGGGTGCCTTTGCAGCAAAAGCACAGCCATTACATTTTGCCACTGCGTTCTCAATGTCCCTGTCCATATTCGGCCAATAAACAAAACTTCGCATTAGGCTCCTAGTGCTGCCTGGATGACCAGTATGGAAATCCTTTAATATTTGTTTTTGGAGTGTGTATGGAATCACCACACGTTCTCTATATAACAATACTGTATCGCAAAGCAAAAACACATTTGTTGTGTACTGGTCCCTCTTGGATATTTTTTCTTTTACTTTCAAGATATACTCGTCCCTGGTGGCTTCCTTTATTTTTTCTAGAGTTACTGGAGGTTCATTACACACAGTAAATTTCAGCTCTTCTTCTGACTTCAGTGAGGCAATTACCGTGTCTTCTAATGGTTCGCTCCTTTTAGGAATTAACCTGGACAGCCCATCAGCATAGCCAAATTTATTCGATGGTATGTACTCCATGCTGAAGTTATAGCAATATTGTAGCCCATCTTTGTAGTCTGTTTGCTTCAGCAAACCCTTTTGCGATCCAAAAATCAAAATTAGAGGCTTACGATCGGTTTGTAGCTTAAAATGTCGACCGTGGAGAAAACGGTGAAATTTCACTACTGCAAATATTATTCCTAGCGCCTCTTTCTCTATCTAAAAGTAATTCTTCTCAGCCGGAAGTAGTGCTCTAGAAGTATGAGCAATTGGTTTTACTTGACCATCTGTCATTTTGTGTAAAATACATACTCCTATTTCATACGCACTTGCGTCGCAAGCTACTATGATTTCTAAATCCGGATTGTAATGGGTTAAAAATAATTCCGAGGTTAACACTTCCCTTATCTTTTCAAATTCTTTCTGGCATTCATTAGTTCACTTCCAGGGTTTTCCTTTCTTTAATAGTTCCCGCAGATCATACATTTTAGGGATGTATATTTGGTAATAATTAGCTAATCCCTAAAAACTTTGTAATGTGGTAATATCATTCGGAGCCGGCATGTCTTTTATAGCCGCTGCTCGCTCTGGGTCTGGCCTTCTACCATTCTTATCGATGATCTGTCCCAGATATTTCACTTTCTCTATAAAAAACTCGCATTTACTTTCCTTGAGTTTAAATCCAAAATCCTGTATTCTGGAAACTACTGCATTTACATGTTTCACATGTTCTGCTATACTTGTACTTCTCATGAGGATGTCGTCCAGATACACTACAGCAAAATCCAGACCACCCAACATCGAATCCATTACTTGTTGGAAAATGGCGAGGGTGACCTTAATCCCAAAAGGTAGTCTGTTAAATTTATACAGACCCCGATGTGTGTTAATACACAAAAGTTTAGACGTTTCTTTTTCTACTGGTATTTGCAGATATGCATCGCTGAGGTCTATCTTCGAAAATATTGTGCCTCCATTAAGCTTCGCAAATATTTCTTCCACTGTTGGTAGAGGATAATTATAGTTTAACCCAGTCGAAAAATCCGCACAAACACAAATGTCTTTAGACTTTTTTTTCACGTATACCGTCAGAGCTGCCCAATCACTATAGTCAACTTTTTTGAGTACACCGGATTTCTCTAATCTGTCCAATTCTTTATCAATCTATTCCATTGAGGCAAATGGAACATTCCTTTTCTTTTTGAATACCGCCTGAGCGTTTTCTTTTAGAAAGAATTTTGCCTCCATCTTGGTACACGTTCCCAACCCTAGAGAAAAAACAGTAGGAAATGTTTCCTTAAGTTTCTTTATTAATTTTTTGGCTTCAGAGTTTAAACTTTCTACGTTTTAACAGAAAGAATTTATCGGTAGATACCATAATTGAAATTGTTATCCAATTCGTACCAAGTAAGTTTGTGGTATTTTCCGTGACAAAGTTTAACTTTTCGCGTTTTTTTTATTTAACGTGACGTTTGTAACAAGTTCTCCAATAAATTGTATTTTTTCTCCCGTCACTGACTTCGCGATTTTCTTTGTCTTCATTAAAGTTGGTTTCCCCAACTTCTTCCACGTATGCAAATTCATGATAGAGAGATCCGAACCAGTGTCTCGTTGCATTTTTATTTTTTTATTATTTATTTCGACGGCAACAAATTTTCTAGTTATTCCATCATTTACCTCATTGGACTTTAGTTTTATTTTATTGCCTTTATTTTTTGACTGGCAATGGGTGCTTCTATGCCCAACTCTTCCACAGTTAAAATATTTTTTATTCCTAAAATTGCAATATCTGTACCAGTGTAGTTCACCGCAAGCAAAACATGGCTTCGGGCATTTTGTTTGTCTTTCTCTGGTATTTTACTTATTGCTTGATAATCTGCAATTTTATAATTCTTTTTGTTAGACTGATTTTCTTCTTTGTACCGTATTTTCCTTACATGCAAAACGTCAGACTGTTCTATCTTTTTTTACGCTAACATATCTTGTGCAGTCTTCTGCCAATTTCTGTACCGTAATACTTGGATTGCTTTCCAATTTTGCCAGTACTAATTTTCTCAACTCTGCGTCTTTTTCCACTACTTGAACAAACACCAAGCACTTAAAATTGTCTGCGCTTAACTCTGCTAGTTTGAATTCTTCACAATGCTTATTCATATTGGCTGCGTACGTTATATAGTCATGTTCGTCATCTTTCATCAAATTCAAACATTTCCACCTCTTGTGGAACAAAGATGTTTTTTTACTAAATAATTCACTTAATATATTTACCGCCTCGGTAAATGTTAACTCATTAGTTTTTTTTCGGTAAAATGTAATTTACCAATTTGTTATGCTCAGCAGTTCCTAATTTGCTTAAAAGAAGCCTAACCTTCTTTCCTTCAGACCACGAGTGGCAGTCCTCATTATACACGTCCATATATTTTTTTATAATATTCTTCAAAAGTTATCCCTTCATCTGGACTGTACGTGAATATTTCAGTTGAATTCCATATTGTATTCTCTGGGAAAGAATCATTTTGTAAACTTTTCTCTTTCCTGTTCTCAGTTATTTCCAGAATTTTGCTTTGAAACTCCCCATGCATCTGTTCCATTTTTTGTTGGAATTGCATCTGTCTATTGAAAGTTTCCTCCTGTAACTGCATCTGGAATGCTTTTTGTTCTAATATTTTCATTTGTTGTTCCAACTGGAACTTTAAAAAAATCCTGGAATAGACTTTTGCATTCCTCCATTTTTTTTCCAAAAAGTTTACACAATGCCTAAATACTGTAGAGGAGGTTCAACAAATTGGCAATTCGTACCATATTTTATCAAACTGTCTTATCAAGAAAAATATTTCTTTTTCTCAGTTGAGAATACGACAGATTTTTTCGTCACTGAATTGACGACGTCTTGGCTTGCGAAAAACTTTTCCAAAATTTTTTTTTTAAAAAGTGTAAATCCGAGACTTTGTCACCCACGTTATTTGTGGCGAACAAAATTTTTCTTCCTCCGTATGAGTGCAAATCCTTGCTGCCAAAGTTATATTGGCGAATAAATTTTTTTTTTTCTCTTCCTCCGTATGAGTGCAAATCCTCGTTGCCAAAAGTTGTTGTAGAGTTATTTCCTCAGTGGAAACTGTATTTGGACTAAATTCGTCCTAAATAGGTTCAACGTACAAAAACATTAGGAACTTGTAATAATCAGTATTACGCAGAGTAATTGAGTTGTGGTCGCTGACTACTTTTTCATATTCGACTCCTGACTCCTACTTATAATAGATGGGAGAGTCTTATCTATAGACTAGGTGTCTTTCACCATAACACTATCAGAACAGAAATCTGTTACATGAGAAGCCTTTCCATACTGGTTATGGTGTCTAAATGATATACGATTTGGATTCTCTTAGTCGTGCAATATTTTTTGGCCAGTTAACATATCTCTGCTACGATTAAACTGTGGGTGTTCAGTTTGACAATTGTTTCATTAAGTTTTGTAATTTTTTTTTTTTCTTCATTGTAAATATGTAATGGTAGATATCTTCATGAGATCAGTAAATGAAAAAGAGTAAAAGGGGCCTTAAATTATTTTTATGAATAAAAAGGGGCCTTAAATTATTTTTATGAAAAATCTTTTTGTCTAAATGTTTATGAGGAAGAACCAAAATATTTTTTTGATAAAAAAATAAAATGAAAGAAAAAAAAAACTGAAATTTCTGACGTGTTAATGAATAATTTTTTTAGAGTCAGCAAAATTTGATCATATCAGCCATTTTCTTCAAGTTTGTAAACAAAAGTAAAAATCTTTCAAAAATCAATTATACCTTTTACAAAGTTTCAAGAAAATTATAAAATTTAATACATTTGGAAATAAACATTTACTTTCTGCGAAAAAAAAGAAAAAAGTAGTTTAAAATAGAAAAAACTGGTCTTAACAACAGTGATGATTTCATCACATATTGTGACACCTCATGTGAGGGAAAGTTATCGTAAATGTTAAAGGAAGGACCAAAGTATTTTTTTTAAAACCATTCCTAGCACATCAAATTTGGCTGACTAAAAAAAAAAAAGCTAAAATTTCTGATCATGTAAGCCATTTTATTCAACTTTGTAAACAAAAGTGAAATTCTGTTCAAAAATCAATTATACCTCTTACAAAGATATAAGAAAATTAGAAATTATAAAATTTAATACATTTACAAACAAACATTTACTTTCTGCACAAAAAAAAAAAAAAAAAGAGTTTAAAATAAGAGGAAACTGGTCTTAACAACAGTGCCAATTTCATCTCATATTGACACCTCATGTAAAGGAAAGTTATCGGACAGAAGTGACAATTATTTATAGTTTTAAGTGAACCAACTTATTTCATTTTTAAGGAAATATTTGAGCGCTCTAATTTTTTTTAAGGTACTTAGCTTTCACCTTTACGATGCTTTATAGAAAAATAGACTATAAAAAAACTTCTAAATACGACTTGAGAGTGAGATAAAAAGAAAGGTACCTATATTTATTAATTATAGAAACCTGTCTTATGAAATTTTATCAGAAATGTACATAATATACTATAATTTATGTACATTTTACTGTATTTTTATTTCCATTCATTTTATTAATTTTGATACTTAGTTTTGAAATTTTTTCCATAAATTGAGATTAAGACCATATAAATTTCCTCAGATAGGTACCCTTATCAGTTGAAAGGTTATTTTTTTTTTCATTAGGATTTAAACAAATTTGTGGAGAAGAAAAAAAAATGCCTTTTCAATACTGTCATAACTTTTTCTGTAATAATTATGTAATCATATACACTTTATTTTATTTATTCAGTCAAGTAAGAACAAAGTTCTAAAAATGCAATGCAACTTGTAGCCCCAAAAAGGGCTTTTTATCTCCCCCCCCCCCGCTATTTTGCTCATAGTTGGAACCCTAACAAGTACTACCACTCTGGGTCACAGTGGACCTGGGAACACCAATTCAGAGGTGGTTCCATGCTTGGAGTCCTTGTGCTGCCAGATGTAATTTCTTGTCCAACCCAGGATGGGTTATTGATTGAAAATTTGGCCGTGCATGTATAGTCAGTGGCCATTTCATATTTGTCCAATTGATAGTATTCATTTTCATTGAAAATATCGTTATCTAGGTTAGAAAATTTATAGACCCAACCTACAAATAACTTGAGAGAATCAACAGTCCAAATGTGGTTTATCCTATAGCCAACTATCACAACTTATGTCATCTACAAAATCTTGTGTAAAATCTGGGAATTCTGCCTTGATAGCAGAACTGGTGCAGAGTATCCCATTTTCAGTCTTTTCTGTAGCTGTTTTTTTTTTTTTTTTTTTTTTTTTTTTTGCTGTTGCCTTTTTCTCCTTAATTCTGTGAATTGTTTTGGCCTCTACAAATTTTTTTTTTTTTTTAAATTTCCTCCGCTTACTCTTTTCCATGCTATACTGCATGGCAACATGCAAGTCGTGTTGATATGTATTAGCCTCCAGGTCATTTATGTAGCTCCATACCTTGTTTCTTTTTGCTTTGAGAATGTTACTTATGCTGGAGACATAAGCATTTGGATATAGTTTCTTTTTTGCCGTATTTTCCTATCAAACTTTCAGCCTCTATGGTATGTTGCCTGACAGATGCTAGCACCAATTCTGTAGAGGTCTCCACCGTTTCAAATGATCTCTTGTACTGCCTTTCCAAAACAGCAACAGTACCTTTCATACAGGCAGTCATCATATCATTAAATACATTTTCATTTGGAGTGTGTGTGTGTGTGTGGGGGGGGGCAATCATCAATTTGTCCCTTTTCCCCTTGTGGCAAGATGTTTCCAAAGAAGCCCCATTCAGCCGGTAGGATTGTCTTTGGGTCCTCAAATTTCTTCAAATCTGCTATGACGCCCTTCACTATTTGCATAATTTTAATAGGGTTTTGTGAATTTGTCTATTCTGTATAAAGCACATGCATCCACAGTCCAAACAACATCTTCCCCATAATTCCAAGGACTTGTAGTTCAGTCTTCACTGCTTCATCCATTACAAGATATTTTAATTTTCCACCATTTTATTTTTTGATTTCAAACCAAGGACAAACATTTTTATATATATATATATATATATATATATACACACACACACGAGAAATACACACAACCTAATTTAAAAATTACATGTACTCAGTTCCCCAGAAATTTTGGTATTTCATAACCTTGTTTTATGAAGTCCTTCATTTGCATCACATGGCTGCATTTGTCACTGAATCTTAGCGAATTCAGTGCTATGATAATCTGCCATGCCATGCACTCACTAGAACGTAGGATTGTCTTCTCTTCACACACTTGCAGCTCTTTAACTCTACTGGAAACGGCTTCTAATAGGCATACATTGCAATTTAATCTTGAGTTTTGCATCAAATATCAAACTACAGCTTTCTGATGCTAAAATAGAGTCAATAGTTTTTTTTATATAGTAAAAAAAAAAAAAAAAAAAAAAAACACAGTTCCCTCACTATTCAGCCTCCTGTGGTTTCAGACTAACACAGGAACAAACATTTGGCATAGTTAAAAATCTTTCCAAAACTTCAGGAACATTCTTTGCAGTGACTTCACACAATAGACAGGCATAATGCATCTTCCTGGATGTCAATTGCATGGAACTTTTTGTATTTGATTTGGCAACTTTTTTTAGTCTTGTTCAAAATTTATGTTAAATTTTTGACCTTCTGTTTTAGCAAAGATTTTTTTTCTGTCTAGGCACTGTCATTTTCAATTTCTTTTATTTTTTTTCAATAATTGAAAATGACGTCTCCTTTGGGGTTTCAGGCAATTCAAAGTTCTTTCTACAGTACCAGAACTGCCCACTTCACAGGTCTTTTCAAATTTAAGAAAAGATATTCCATTACACCTTATTCTGTACATTTGTCTCAGGCTCATAAACTCGAGCAAATGAAATCTTAGGAAAATTATTTTTGGCATTTTCAGAAGATGCCCATTTTGCTATATCCCTCACTGACTTATCTTCAATTTTTTTTTTAAATGTGGCCGCACAGAACTGGTTGTCCACATTCCACAGCACCATATTTTTCCAAACATGGTTCAGTTCATCTGGAGATGTCAAAGAAAAAATAATTTTAAGTATTAAAGAAGAAAATTAATTGCCAACTAAAGATTTTATGGGAGAAATTAAGAATAATTGAATAAATTGAATGAAGAAACAATGTTAGCATTGGGTTTCATTTCTAGCTTATGTATTCTTAATTGAAACAAAAACTAATAAGGATCAAAGTTATGCCTCACAAATCATTGTAAACATTCATTGAAAGAAATACAAGATTAACACCCACTGAAGAGATTGGTATGAGATATCAATGTGAGAGAGAAAGTCTAGGAGGATAGCTCCCCTTCAACCTTCCCTCACAAACGACAGAGACCCCCCCCCCAAATGGGAAGTGGTTGATTTTCCAAAAATGGGAAATAATCTATTTCTAACAAGAAATCTTTGTTGTCAGGACAGGAAAATTGAGTCATGTTAGAAATAGAGATTACCAAGAACCCCAGAATGCATCTGGCCACCCACCGGATTTTGGTCGGTACCCATATAAACGACTGTCGATGGGTCGTTAAGCAGTGGCAGCGGAATATAGTTCGAGCTGGAGACACAGTTGAGCTGGTTTTGAACCCGGGTGTTGCCTCGCAGAAGCTGACCAAAAGATTCCATGACCACCGACTTCGCCAATGCTACCAATAGCAAGTTATACTGACGAACAAAGTTAAACCAGCACTTAAAAACTAAATTAGCTGACTTACAATATCAACTTGCTTCAAACATAGAAGTGTCACATTTCATAGGAAACCGGCTGGGAGAAAAATATGCTCCTGTATATAACAGAAGGATAAAGTTAATTTGTTATTTCTTAACATACTTGAACCTCTTGGGTTTTTCTTTTCTTTTTTTTCTTTTGCACTTGTGCAATGCCACCTTCAATTTGGACTCAGCTGACACTACGGCCCGACACCTGATTGATCTCGTCTACTTAAGATCAAAGTCACAACATGGGTAGGTTAGACTTGAGATCGAAGCAGTT
This sequence comes from Acanthosepion esculentum, assembly GCA_964036315.1. Classification (NCBI taxonomy): domain Eukaryota; kingdom Metazoa; phylum Mollusca; class Cephalopoda; order Sepiida; family Sepiidae; genus Acanthosepion; species Acanthosepion esculentum. The sequence continues at coordinate 1,321,912 of OZ038514.1, forward strand.
ACTCCACTAACCAGATGTTGCAAGTGAGCTGGGAACGATAGAGTTGGTATTGAACCTGTACAACTGGTGAATCTGTTAACATTGACGACCAGAACACGACCCTGGTGCCACATATCGGTGCTGTAACCACTGGATTCGACCCTGGCCGGCTGGGTGTCACATATTGGTATCGTGACCAGGGGATTTTGCCAAGTAGTGACGACCACCGAACGACCGGGACACAGGCTGGTGGCAGCAACAAAGAGTTAACCCCAAAGCGCCAGTAGAAGAAACCTTACAGCTTCGCACTGCAACAGCGAGTTGACCACGGGCCGACAGCTTGGTATCACATATAATTAAAAAAAAAAGAAAAAAGAAATGAGAGAGGGAAAAAAAAATATGTAATAAAAAATGTTCCGTATAATGAACCACTTAGAGTAGCGAAGAATTGATTCAATTTTACTCTGCTGATAAGTTTAGTAAACAAAGCACCAACATTTTCTTCCGATAGGGTATAAGTCCAGTTTTATTGTATCATTTTGAATCTTAGTCCTGATGAAATGGCACCCTTTTTCTACAGGTTTTGAACATTGATGGAAGACTGGGTTCTTAGCAAGAGCTATGGTACCTTGATTATCACAATATACAGTGGCGTGTTCATTTTCAGTTGTATTAATCATGGTGTTTAATAATTGAATAAGGCATTTTGCTTCTTGTATTACAGTTGCCAACACTATGTACTCAGTTTTGCATGTTGACAATTCTACTGTAGGTTGCTTTCTCATTTTCCACAAAATCATTGACCTGTTTGGTGATAAATGGAAATCACAGTGTTTAGTATTTAATAAACCTGTAATGCTGATTGGGGAAAAATTTACAGTGTTTTTGTGCCTTTCAAATAGTGTAAGACTTGTTTGGCTTTTATCAAGTGGTCCCTGGTTGAATGTACTGAATATTGTAACACTTTTATTGTAGTGTAACTTATATCTGGACAAGTGGCAGTCATAATGTATTTCAGATCGTTCTGTAATATTTTCCATCTGCTGGTTTGGCTTTGCTTTCGTCCAGTAGAATGAGATCCGTTTCTCAAGGTGTTGATCAAGGTTTACAATATTGCATTCCAAATTTGGTTAAAATCTTTTCAATATATTTTCTTTGCATTTAAAAATAACTACATAGAGAGAAGTCAAATATTGTACAAGAAAGCTGTCCAAGACCAGACATTTTGAATTGTTCATTTAAATTTGTTTTTACATTAATTAACACAGAATTAGAACAATGAGCATATGAACCTAAACGATCATAATCAATATTGTATTTGAACTGTTCTTTGTGTAAATATAGGAGCCCGCCAAGGAACAAGAGAAATCTCAACCAATTAAATGTGTAGGGCTTAATTCTAATTTCAGCAGCTTTGTTTATGCCTCCCCTCCCTACCAAGTTTATCATTATTTTTGCTGGTAGCAGAATAACAATTAGTTTGGTTTCTTTTATAGCATAACTTCGATGGGTTATTACCAGCAATATTTTTTTTTCTAAAAATGTATTGCTGGTAATAAAACCTATTTTTATACTTTCATAGTGTTTTGAACACCTTTTGTTGGGGTTAAGTATTTGCCCATAGGTAGGACCCTGACAGGTGTTACCACCTTGGGTCAGTGTAGACCTGGGAACACCAGCAATTAAGAGGTGGTTCCATAATCCTCAAAACCTCAAAGGCCTTGCTGGTGGATGTAATTTATCGTCTTACACAGGACAGAATAATCCTCAAGTTGTTGGACATATTGTACTTAAATACACCAATAGACTGCAAAGTATGTTTTTATATCCTTTGGGTGGACAAATTCTGTTAAACAGCTAATTGCATTAACATTCTTACACATCATAAATGTGCTGTGAGGTAGAAAGTTTCACGATAATCTATTCTTGTTTTTTTTTTTTTTTTTTTATTAACCCTTTGCAACAAATCTAGCTTTGAACTGTTCATTACGAGCGTTATTAGTTTTAATAGTGTAGACCCACCGACTGCCAATAACAGTTTTACTAGGTGGAAGTTTAGTTAATTCATATGCATTGTTTGTTTTTAGAGCATTTATTTCTTTTTTCATGACATCACCCCATTTTTGAAAGTTATTTGAATAACAGCTTCAATTAGTGTGTATATTATATTTTACCAAAAAGCAATAGTTTATAGTTGAATTTACTGTCGTCCTAATTCTTAAGGTAATCTTTTAAATATTCAGGCATTTTTCTGTAACCTGCTTGGATTTGTTGATTGTGTAGTTTTGCTTTCATGTTTTATCTCCCCACAAGGATTTTTCTGCAAATAGTTTAGAAGTATTGAATCATTTTCTTCAACCGGAAGTTGTCAGATGTCGTAGGATTTTCAAAGTATTCAGTAAATTTTATACACCTGAAAGTAAATGTCAAGAGTCAGGCATGTATGTTAAATAGACAGGACTTTATTGTAACCTATGAAAAGTGCCTTCTCATTTTTAGTGTCCAATTTCTTTCTCTCTTGTTTGTAGCGTAACAAATTGTGCTGAATGCATGCATATTGGTGAGGGTAAGTTTGCAATCCATGAACATTTTGAACACAGTTTTTCCCCCCATTCTTTGACAGAAACACTGATTTCTAAATTATGCAGCAGTTATAAGTAAGTATGACCACAAAAAATTTGGTAGTTTCAATTCTATGAATAGACAGGAACCCATATTGAATAAAGATTGTCAAGATTTTTCTACAATACTATTTTGGTGTGCAGAGTGGGGGGGACCATTTCTCATGCTTAATATGATTATCGATTTCTGAAGTGAGTTCTTAGAAATTTTTGGCCGACGTTGCTCCTTACACTTCTGTAAAATGCCCGAGATGTGATAATGGCATTGTGGTAAGAAACATATCGCGTTTTTGTTTCAGATAAATTATAATTAGACCAAAATGAATGACTTCAAATATACACTTTGTTTCATGAATGATTAAAGATTTTCATTCAATCTGGCCAGCTAAATTATAGTGAACACAGTCTAATATTTTAATTGCCTCTTTTGTTGGGTAACTTATGTATCTGAGGCAAAATGGTACAGTATAAAAATATTTCAGTTTAAATTTGACTTACTGGTAATTTTTAGGTCTTCCACAACTACATGTCACATTGGAAAATTTGTTCGGTTCTTCAGTTGACAATCCATCAATAGAGGAGCATTTATAGATCAACCTCAAGAGAGCCCTTCTCTGGGATGAAAGGTCCCTCTTGAGGGCCTCCCTATCGACACAACAATGTTGACATAGGGGTCCACTTGATCATGGCCGATATTGCTATAAGCAGTAGTTTGTTTCCGGGTCAAAGCAGTTTATGCGCTTAATCAGACGGAGAATATCACCTTTTTCCTTTGGTAGAATCCATTCCTGGTAGATTCGTTATACTTAATTTTAATGGAGGACTGAAACATTGTCCTGGACCCCAAGATAGTTGGGGCAGGGAGTTAGTGGGAGGTCATCAGATAATCATAGCCTGGTTGATCTGATCAGTGATTCTGGGCTTGTCAATCACCCAGGGCTAGAGATATGGACATGGGCATTTAAGTGACCATCTCTGCAGGTAGCCAGGTACCTAGACAGAATATTAATCAGAAGGGTTGTTCTAGATTTCCTAGATTGTGGTCTAAATTGTCTAAATAGTGGAACAGTGTCTGGATGACATTAAATCCTAGGCTTAGAATGGCTAGATACTGGAAGTTCGGTCAGTCTTTACTGCACAGGCAGAACTTCCAGCAACAGCCAACTAGATTAGTGCACCAAGAACTAGAGGGGGGCAATTACTGGGAATAAGTAGTGGGAGAAGCTTAAGGATAAAATTAGGACTTTCAACACAATATAGCCAGTGACTCATCTAGATAAGGCTAAAAAGATGAAGACTCTAGAGGATAGTCTATCCTGAGAGGTGGCTGTGGTGGTGGTGGTGGTGGTGGTGGGGATTCCCTAGAGATAGCAGTAGCTAGGCAGGCTCTGGAGCATGAGGCTAGCAAGTGCTCTCAAGGTCAGTTAATTGGACATAAGTTAAGCAAGATGTTTCATGAAGCTGTGAACATGAGTGCAGAATTGCACAAGGAAGTGATCCGCCGGGATACTGAGAGATACATTTGCAAGATCAATATCCCGAAAGGGCATACTCTGAGATAGACCAAGGACGTGTGCGAGGCTTTCCAGTGGCATTTTGAGAGCCATTTTACCAAGTAGCTTGGTCTCTGTGGTGACAAGTTTTGTAGCTATTTGGCTGACTTTCCCCAGGTTGAGCTGACTGAAGTGGCTAGCTGTGGGGGCAAGATCACAGAGGGTGATGTTCACTTGGCATTGAAGAGGATTGGCAGTGGCAAGTCTCTGGAACTTGATGGTCTGTGCTATGTGAGGCTGTTGCACATCTTTGTTCCAATTTTGACAGTCGTGTTCAAAACCTGGTTCAGTTGTTGTGAGCTTGCTGGGACTTGAGCAGATTTGTTGCTTTGAATTGTTTGTCCCTTCACATCACCTGCATCTGATCCACATGATCCTAGAAGATGAAGCCACACTGAATCTATCGACCCACAAGACAGCAATCTTGGACTGACCCAAAATTGATCAAACCTGAATTCTGCAAATGGATCAGCTTCCTGTATCACTCCCCCAGTGCTGTGGTACAGGTAAATGGAAAGCACTCGAGCACTTTTGCACTGTTACAGTCAGTTTGATAAGGTTGTTTGCTGTTGTCCTTACTTTGTTTGGGTGTTGGAACCCCTTCTTTGAATCACTGTCTCTTAGCCAGCAGTGTAGGACTGGACTGCATGGCCTGTCTCTGGAGGAGATCGAGCTAGGCTTTCTGCATATCGCCGATGATGTATCTATTTTCATGTGCCATAGCAACATTAAGGTAGTACAGAAGGTGATGGGAGCCAAAATTAACCACAACAAGTTATCTGGTTGGTTGTTGGATGAATAAAATGGACACGGGACAACAGCAAACTGAACCTCAAAATATGAGTTTTACATTAAAATTGGTAATGTCATTTCTACTATTGGTGCAAGAAGAATCAAACATATTAATGCAATCAAATTTATATATGAGCAGCTAAATTTAATGACACAAAATAAGCTTGATTATTCAACAGAAATGATATTTTCTTCAGTGTTATATAACTGCTCCCCTAAAGGGTACAAATTGTTAAGAGACAGCAAAAATATAATTTTACCATTAAAAGACTAGCCTTATCAACATATATGAATCTTTTGATTGAGCAACATAACAATTTTCTTATGTATATTAAAAATAAATTTAAGCTCCTAGTGCAGGACATCACAGTATCTTTACTTGTTGATGAAATTCATGTAAAACCTCATTTAGATTATAAGGGTGGTAATATTGTTGGCTTATCTGACAAGAGCAGTGAAGCTGCAACAAGTGTTTTTGCTTTCAGGATTAGCAGTGTATTCTCACAATATAAAGATGTTGTGCATGTTATGCCAACTAAATGTCTTAAAGCTGAGAAGTTATTTGACATAGTTAAATGTATAATAATTGGTTTAGAGGAGATAGGCTTTCAAATATTATCAATCATAACAGATAATAATGATATAAATAAAAAAGCTATATCTTTCTTTTGCAGTCCTCCAAAGTTTTCCATTGTATATCCACAGTTATAAAGACTCAACCCCTTTTCTTCCTTTTTGACTCAGTCCATATATTAAAATGCATTAGAAACAATTGCCTTGGTCAAAAAGATGCAAATAAATGCATGCTGTTCCCCAAATTTTGTCATGATGGAAATCATGAATTAGTATTCAAAGTGCCCCATTTTCTACCTTACAGAAACTTCATGCCTTAGAATCTCAGTCAATTTTAAAATATTGTTATAAATTAACTTCAAAGGCACTTTCTCCTACTAAACTTGAAAGGCAAAAATGTTAATTTAGTTCTGCAAATTTTTAATGAATACATTATTCAAGGATTATTGACCTTAGGAAAACAAATATTTGCCTAATTTTGCAGAAGTTGCAGAATATATAAACATATTTTATATTTGGTGGACAATAATGAATGTTAAAATGCCATATAAAGGTTGTCGGCTTAGAAATAGATACTGCAATCCACTTAGAATGAATGAAGAAAATTTTAGATTTCTCTCTGTATTCTGTGACTGGTTAGAATCTTGGAATAGCATTTCTGGAAGAAATGGCAAATTAACAAAGGAAAACTTCAATGCTTTGCATCATACAACCTATGCATTTCTAGAACTGACCAAGTATTGCATAGAAGAACTGAAAATGCTATACATATTACCAGGCAAATTTCAAACTGATCACCTTGAGGCAAGGTTTGGTCAATACCGGCAACTTACTGGGGATCAGTATAATATCTCAATATGGCAAGTGTTTGAGTGTGAAAAAATTATTAGAATGCAATCAGTTTTAAAATTGAGCTTACCATTTAATCAGCAATGCATTAAAATTGATTTAAGGAGTTTACAAGAACCAAACTGGGATGAAGTGACAGGAGGAAAAGTTAGATATGTATAAATATAGAATTGATGTTAAAGGGGATTATGTAAATAATTGTAGAGAAGTTCTACCTGTAATACTATACTTAGCAGGTTATTGCTGTAATGTAGTTTTTAAGAAAATTAAATGCAATAGCTGCAAAGATTTAATATCTGGAAATGTAAGAGATAATGTGGAAGAAATACCCGAAATAAGCAGCTATTTTCAGGGGATTAATAGAGGTTCTCTCTTATATCCTAATGATAAAACTATAAATTTTGTTCTCTATAATTATGTAGTCATTGATAAACTGATAAAAAAATCATTCTTTTCTTCATTCAGTAAATCAAAGAAAATTAGCCATGCATATAACATTGAATGTTTTGGCAGATGATGAGCTTCTTTTTGATGTTGACACTTGTGATAAGGGTCACAATATGGAAAAAATACAAAGAATGTTTGTCTGGAGCTCTACAAATGCTCTTTTAAATAATTTTTGTTTTAGGGAAAATAATATTATAAGTAACAAGTTAAGCAAAAAAAGAAAACTTCAAACATTCAGCTAAATTTTGTATCAGTAACCTATTTTTCTGAAAGTATTATTTGATTTTTAAATCTATTGTTTGTATCTAATTTATTTGCTTGTTTGTATTTTTGTTTCTTGTTTATGTTTGTTTTATTTATTCATCATTTAATTATAATTTGCTTATTTAATTGTTTGTTCCCTAATTCATAATTCAGTTGTTACTGTAATCTCTTAATGATTACAAAAATTGTAACTTTACAGAATAATAATTAAAATTGAAATAAAAACATGCAAATTAAAACAATGCTGATTATGATTTATAAAAAAATTTTCAAATGTGAAACAATTAAAGTCATGAATTTCAAAACCAAACCTGAATGCAGACTCATAAACCCAACCAAAAGTGAACAAGGTAAAATAAGTAAAACGATACCAGAAAGAATTAATTCTAAACTAAGGAAGAAGTTTAGAGTAAATCAGCGGAAAATACAAAAGCAACTATTGACTGGTTCCACAACATAAACATAATTGCCAATTTATACAATTAGACATAAAAGAATTTTACCCATCCATAACAGAACCCATGCTCAATAAGGCCATCACCTTAGCCGAGGAACAAATAAAAATAAACGAAATCGATATCATTAAGCACTCTCTTAAATCACTATTATTCCACAATGAAGATGCATGGATAAAGAAATGGGACACAACAATGGGAAGCTTTGACAGTGCAGAGACCTGTGAAATCATAGGTATGTATTTACTAAACCAACTAAGCAAAATAATAGATAAAAATGATACAAGGCCAATGGTCTCAATCTTAAGAAACTATAACAAGCAAAATACAGACAAAACTAGAAAAGCAATAATAAAGAGTTTCAAAAATAACAGATTCAACATAGATATAAAAACTAAATGAAGTAGATTTTTTAGATGTTACCTTCAACATAAGGAAAGCACAAGAGGAAAACTTAGCAAACCACCCAAACAAATTAAACCCATGTGTAAACTGTAGAAGAAAGAATGAATGTCCCTTAAACAGTAATTGCGTACAAAACGTAATATACCAAGCCACGGTAAAAATCACCAGATAATGGAGAAAAAGTATACATAGAAATAACTGAAGGACCCTGGAAAAAAAGAAACTATGCACACAAAACATCTTTCATAAATAGTAAATATGCGAAGAGCATAATGTTTTCTAAGTATATCTGGGAAATTAAAAACAAAATGCAAATCACACCAAAAATATCATGGAAAATAAGAAAAAGATCAGCCTACAACAATCGAATCCAAAACCTGAAAATTTTGCTTTGAGGAAAAATAGCTATTATTACCTTCCCAGACCAAAATATATTACTAAATAAACGATTTGAGCTCATCTCAAAATGCAAACATGAAAACAAATTTTTACTACGTTACTTAAAAACGAAAACTGAAAAGAATAAAAAGTAAAAAATTAACCCAAGCAAATAAAGAAATTAACAAACCAAGATGTTTTTGTTCTGATGTTCCTCATGTTATACACACCAAATTCTTCTGCGATGGTTTTAGATGTGGTGATACCACTCTACTTCTTTCAACAAGATCTTTGGTACAATGCTACTGGCTACAGATGTGAAGCCTTGGATGTCATGGAAGGCTGTTTATGCTTCAGCAGGATGCTACACATGCCTACAAAGCTGTGGTAACCCAAGATTGAGTTACAACTAAACTGAACAACCATATCACACCAAACATGTGTCCACCTAATTTTAGACCTAAAATCACCTAAACTATTACATGTGGGATGTTGAACATGAAAAATTGTGTAGAAAAACTGACTAATCTATGCATTATTGAAACATGGACTTGTCAATCTATGATGAGTAGAGTGTCTGCTCATGGAACAGTGACAAAATGTGGGTCACAAAAATGTAGTGCCTTTAAGTTGTATGCATATTGCACTGAACTACTGTATTCTGAATACAAGTGATTAAACTCTTCTTCATTCAACCTTTGTTCCCAGTGTTTTCTTACAGTCTTACAAACCAACAATTAATTGCATTAGACAAAATTTATAACTGTTGTGGTAGGATCCACCTAATTTGCATAGTGGAGTGCCGACCATATAAATATGGTTGGTACCGGGAAGAGAGGGGAACGAATCAAGAGATTCAACCAGAGACTCTGCCCGACTGCGACTCAGTCAACACATTCTCCAGGAATGGTCTTCCCAGGAATATACAAAAGACTATATGTAAATATTGTGTACACTTTCTTGTTTCAATACATTTTGTTTTAAGTACATTTTGTGTTGCATTATTACTCCATGCATTAGTCAAGTTTCAACAATGGCGACGAGGTAGAAAGAACCATACGAAAAAAAAAAAAAAAGAATTAATAATTGAGAGCCTTCAACAATTGGGACAAGTCATTGAAGAACCCAGGCGGAAGGAAAAAATTATTAATTAAAAGTTCAACATTTAACGTAACGACGAAGGATTTTGAACTTCTTGATATTTAGAACTCGTTAAAGGACGACTAAGCATAAAGGAACATTCACTCAGAAAAATTTGAAATGTGTCGTAAACGAATAACGGTGATTTTAAATTGAAAAAGTTATCTACAACGAGACACCCGTTAAAAAAAAAAAAAAAAAAAAAAAAAAAAATTTTTTTTTTTTGTTTGTTCAACAATATTTTATAGTGACGAATTTACCTCTGATAATAAAAATCAGAAGTTTGTCATTGAAATACGCGAACAGAAGTCGAAAACGAAAAAAAAAAGTCCGAAGGTCTCTGTTCACAAAAAAAAAAAAGAAAAATACCAAAGTTGATTATCACAGGCTTGAATGTAAAAGCAAGACATAAAATAAAAAAGTCGTAAGTTGTTTCGATTTTTCTGGTCAGCTTATATGATATCCGTGGATACACAAATTAAAAGTATATTCTTTGTTGCATGAACACTATCCGCTAAAGATGGATGAATTATCCAAAGTCATATCTGAATTATTCAAATCCCAGCAGTTGAGTCAGCAACGTCAAAATGAACAGTTTGCCTTATTAATAAGGGAACAACAGATAGCACAGCAAAAATATCAAGAAAAGCAAGAGGAAAGACTGGGAAAACAGGAAGAAATGCAGATCAAGGTTTTAGAAATTCAAAAGTTAACACTGGAGAAATTAAACAACAATCAGGCAAATGAAGGAAATTCTTCATATTCTAATAACACCATATTTAATTCGCTGGAAACTTTCAACTATGTGCCAGACAAAGAAAAAACGTTTGAAGCGTACTTTAAACTATATGAAGATATTTTCTACACAGACTGTGAAAACTGGTCGAATTCAAGAAAAGTCAGTCTGTTACTAAGAAAGCTAGGTACAGCAGAACATAGCAAATTTGTAGATTTTATTCTACTGAGAAAAACGAAGGAATTGGAATTCTCGGAAACAGTGAAATTGCTAAAGGAGCTGTTTGGAGCAAATATGTCGCTTTGGCATAAGCGATGGTTATGCATGAATGTCTCTAAATCCGACGATCAGGATTACTTAACATATGCATCTATAGTGAATAGACATTGTGACAACTTCAGATTGGCAGAGATTACGGTTGAAGAATTCAAGTGTTTAATTTTTGCTCAAGGACTGGTATCCAGTAAGAGTGCCGAAATAAGACGTAGAGTTTTGTCTAAACTCGCATCTGAACAAAACCTTACCCTGCAAAAGTTAGCAGAGGAGTGTCAGCGGGCAGTAAGTTTAAAGAAAGAGTCTCAAAAAAATCGAAGAAGCTGGCATTGCTTATATTAAAAAAAAAAAAAATAACAATCAAATTACCCATCAGCAAAAAATTGGAGTAAAAATTCGGCGTATTTTAAAAATAGACAAGAAAAATTAAATAAAAAGAACGAGGATGAAAAAAAGGTCACACCATATAATTGCAGACGTTGCAACGAAAGACACTGGGAGGTAAATTGCCCATAAGAAATGTTTCGTGTGCCACAAGAATGGACACAAAGGATCGTGTTGTAAAATGAAAAAATTCAATAGCCGAATTAGACAAACAAATTTGAATATCAAATCAGATAGAGATTTGAGGAAATATGTGATGACTGAAATATTTAAAAAGAATATCAAATTTCAACTCGATTCGGGTTCAGATTATTAACAATAATGAACTATAAAACATGGAAAATTTTAAAAAGGCCTACAATAATGAAGTCAACGAAACTCACTCAAACAGTAACTGGAAAGGAAATTAACTTCGAAGGCGAGGTTGTACTTCCCATGAAATTGAACGGGATCGTTAAAAAAAATAAAAGTTTTCATTCTGAAAAATGGAGAAAACTTGATGGGTACAGATTTTATTGAAACATTCGAATTGTGGGATAAACCGTTAAACTCATTCTGCAGAAAAGTAGAAAGTAATACGCAAACAAGACAGGACATTAAAGATGAATTAAAGAAAAAGTTTCCGGAAACCTTTACACCTGGTCTTGGAAGATGTAACAAGTTTGAAGCTAAATTTGAATTAAAGGAAAATACTATGCCAATTTTTAAAAAGAAACGTAACGTGCTTTTCGCAAGTGTAGAGAAAATTAACGAAGAACTTGATAGGTTGGAAAAAATGGGAATTATTTCAAAAGTAGAATCTAATTCATGGGCTGCGCCGATTGTGTGCATAAAAAAGAAATCAAACCAAATCAGAGTCTGCGTTGATTTTTCGACAGGGTTGAACTCGGTAATTAAAGACTACCATTACCGAGTCCGGAGGAGATTTTTAACAAGCTAAATGGCGGGGTGATATTTTCAAAAATCGACTTATCAGATGCCTATCTCTAAATTCCCGTCGAAGAGGAATGTTCGAAGATACTAGGGATAAACACGCATAGAGGTTTATTCAAGTACAACAGGCTTCCTTTTGGTATTAAAGTGGCACCAGCCATTTTTCAACAAGCTATGGACGTCATGTTGAATGATTTAGACTTTGCGTACGCCTACTTAGACTACATCATATTAAGGAGCGCAACCGTCGACGAACATCGAGAGCATCTCAATCAAGTATTTAAAAAGATTCAGGACTTTGGATTTAAAGTCAAAAAGTCAAAGTGCGAATTTGGGTTGGAGGAAATTAAGTATTTAGGTCACATAATCAACAAAAATGGCAGATTTCCAGATCCGGAAAGGTCCATTGCGATTAGAGACATGCCGACGCCCACTAATGTGGCGACGCTACAGAGTTTTCTGGGGCTTGCAAATTATTATCAAGCGTTCATTAAAGGAATGTACAATCTAAGAGCTCCGTTGAATGAACTACTAACAAAAGACAAGGCATGGGAATGGGCGGTAGAATGTTAGAAAGCCTTTGATGAAATAAAGAAAATGCTTACGTCCGACCTCTTTTTAACCCATTATAATCCTAAACTTGATATTGTAGTGGCAAGTGACGCCAGTTCATACGGGATAGGAGCGTGTATTCAACACATAATGCCAGATGGTTCTAGAAAACCAATTGCACATGCTTCGAGAACTTTACTCCCAGGAGAAAGAAGTTACTCACAGATAGAAAAAGAGACTGAGTATCATTTTTGCCATAACAAAATTTCATAGATACATCTACGGCAGACATTTTATGCTAGAAACGGATCATAAACCTCTGATCACTATTTTTGGTTCAAAGAAAGGGTTACCTGTTTATATGGCAAATCGACTGTTGAGATGGGGAACCATTCTTCTTAATTATGATTTTCACATAAAGCACCTATCATCCAAAAATATAATTCATGCGGATAGTTTATCAAGACTCGTACTGAGTCAAGAAGAAAGATTTGAAGAATCAATTATTGCAAATATCAGAGCAGATTATGAGGTGAAAAGCATGGTAAACAACATTTTAAGAGAGCTACCGGTTACACCAAAGGAAATCAAAAAAGCTGAAAGCGATGATTTCATTTTAGAAATAAAAAGCAAAACAGTAGCAAATGACCAAAAAGTGCAGGAGATTTATTCAATATGTGACGGATTTTTATTATATGGTGAGAGAGTAGTAGTACCAAAAAAGTTGTAGAAAAGAATACTACGGGACTTTCATATGGGTCACCCGGGGGTTAATAGAACAAAAAGCTTAATGCGAAGCTTTGTATATTGGAAAGGAATGGATGTGGATATCGCAAACATGGTTCATCGATGTAAAGGGTGTGCATTAGCAGCTAAGGCACCAGCTATAGTACACAAACCATGGCCCAAGACGGATCATCCGTGGACAAGATTACACATTGATTTCGCTGGTCCAGTAGAAGATTATTACTACTTAATAGTGGTAGATAGTTTTACAAAATGGTCGGAAGTACTATGCTGCAAAAAGCCTACATCCAATACCACAACAATTCTACAAGGAAACAATTCTACAAGGAATTTGGTATGGTAAAGGTTAAAACATCTGTATCCTATGGAGCTTTTCTTGTCACCTGATGACCAAGTTTTCAATCTTTCTGTCTATCCTTCTCTGGACACTTATGACAGCAGGGACAGGGAGCAAGCTTGCTAATCTCCTGGTGTAGAAACTACTCTTTGACTGTACCTCATGTGACGGGTGGTTCCACTTAGTGTCGGAATTGAAATAGCTCATCCTAGAAGACAAAAACGGTATCGTCTTAACTGTGCACCTCAAGAAAGATGGCAGGGTAGGCCAAGAGTGCTTACCGCATAAAAATACTAGTTCTGAGTAAGTCTGAAAATTAACCATTAGTGAAGCCAAATGCTAATGGAGAGAATGAGGGTACCCTGAACTACTTATCTCCAGGTGGCTTTTGAGTGGGACATGGTGCATGTAAATCACCTATTAGGGTTAAACTTTTTTCTTTCACATTTTCCTTTTTCCATCTCTTATCAGAAGTATGTTGGAGGGGACATGAAAGTGGGATGACTTAACTGAGGTTGAAGCAGCATGATTGGTCAACGAGTAGAGTGGGGACTACCCACTACAACTTGTGTCATTAGGCACTGGTGCCACATCCACCCACTACCGGAAGAGTAGGAAGCAGATGAAGGCTGTTAAAATGTGATATAATGCCTCCTTTTCACTAAACTGACTGGACCGTGGAATAATAATTTATCTAAACTATGGATAAATTCCGATTTGTACCTCTGCTTTAAATATTTGAACATTTTTTGTAGCTATTTACATTAGAAATGCCTTGTAAATTACGCTTATACCTTGCTATTATTAAATTTTGTACAATAACAAAAAAATTGGATAAATTATTAATTAAATTAAAAATTAATTAATTATTATTAATTAAATTAAAAATTGGATAAATTATTAATTAATATGACAGCTAAAATTCCATTGAGAGTTTCTTCGAGCATGTATAAATACACATGTATGTCTCTCCCATACCCCGTTTAGAATTAGAAATGCGAGACTTCATTCTGGTCTAAAAATTGAGAAGATTTTTATGGAGGATTCGATAAAAACCTTTTCTAAAAGAATCCTCCTTCTCAATTGTACCTATAAGAATCAACGGAGAAAGTGTATCTTAACACTTTCCTATTTTGATAAAATTCACTTTTCTTGGTTAGTTGGCTATACACAAAATTGGTGTTAAAAATTGTCTGCATCTATACAGACAAAATTAAATTATCTAGTGCGTCAACATTTGGATGCAGTGATGAACTTACTGGAGAAGGAATTACCTTTAATTTTTTCTCATATGAGCCTTCCCAATTAGAGACTTGTATTTTGGCTCATGGCTTGGATTTTTGTATTCCTTTTTCAATGCCTGACCATGAGAAAATTTTTTCAGAGTTTGAGGTTTTATTTGCACAGGTTTGTAGACTTGTCCGTCGCTCTGTTGAATCTCTTAGCGATCTTAAGGCTAAACTCAATAGTTACGCCTATTCTTATGCTGGTTCCTCTGTTTCTTCATCGGAATCCAAATGAGGTGAACATCACCACCAGGGATATTTTTTTAAAATAAAAATACTAAACCTGATAAAACGTACTGGTGTGGTACTACCGGGCTATTTGGATTATGTCTCAAAGATGTATAACATACTTGATACATCAAAATTCTTAAAATTAGGTACAGATGAGACGTATGATCGTACTGCCTCTACTGAATCTAAATTTCAAAGTCAACTGTTAAAGTGGGTCAAGAGTGGGTTACTCCCCTGATATTTCAGAGTTAATTAGACCTACTGGGTCCATTCGTCCCCGTTTGTATGGGTTACCTAAAATCCATAAGGATGGTGTCACTTTACGACCCATTCTGTCCATGATTGGGTAGTTGGCTCTCGACAGTGCTACAACCAGTTTTGTCGCACTTCAGTACTTATTGTATTAAAGATTCCTTCTCCTTTGCTGAAATTATACGTAGTTCTTCTACTGATGGTGGGTTTATGTGTTCATTTGATATCTGCTCCTTGCTTACCTGTGTTCCCTTGTCTGAGACTATTGAGATGTGTTGCGATATGTTGTATCGTTCCTCTTTGTCTCCTCCGGATTTTCCTGAGAGTGTGTTTGTGGATCTCATGATGTTTGCCACCGCGTCTGTTGAATTTAGTTTTGATAACATTATGTATCGGCAGATCAACGGTGTAGCAATGGGTTCACCTTTGGGTTCAGCTTCAGCGAATATTTTTGTCGGGTTTCATGAGGCTTCCTTATTTTCTTGTATTGGTCGTCCTCTTATGTATCATCGTTATGTGGATGATACCTTCTGCCTCTTTAATAATGAAGCTGAAGCCGACTTGTCACTAATCCTACGAACAAGAACATCCAAAAAGGAAAGACAACAATTGGACTCCTTTTCTATGGTAAATGTAAGAGCGGGATGGACAGAGTTTAATTCGGTAAGAAACAAGTTTGAGACTTCTGTATTTAGGAAGGCTACTTTCTCGGGACTTTATACACATTGGGACTCTTTCCCAGACAATGAATGGTTAATTTAATTAAGACTAATTTATAGGGCACTTATGATTTGTTCTGATAGCTTTCTCTGCAGTGAAATTGATTTTATTAAGATGACATTTTCTAAAAACGGATATCCTGTGGATGTTTTGGATTCTGTTAGTCATGACGTCATCAATAAATTTCATAGAGTTAAGACGCATTATGTGAAAACTTCCAGTTTCTTTGCGTCTTCCCTTCATTGGTTCAGAAGGTGAGTTTTTATCTAGACGAATTTCGCATGCGATTAATAGCCGTTATTTTACGGTTAATGTTCAGTTAATATTTGTTACCCGTCCCGTTTTCTCTTCCATCCGTAAGGATGTACCCCCACCCCACCCTCGTTAATTCAGTGACCTGTAAATATAAGTGTAGTTGTGGACTTGACTACATAGGGAGGATGTCCCAATGTTTGGAACTGAGAATAAAACGCTTACCCCTGGACCAGGATTTTGAAAGAAGTCAACTAACCAATACTTCTGGCTCTTCTATTGATAAGGCTGGGACGAAACCAGTTTTTTTTTTTTTTTAGCTTTTTAAAAATTACAAATTTTGCTTATTCCTAGCTATCATTAAATTTTGTGCTACTACTATGTATGTATGTATATATATATATATATATATATATATATATATATATATGTATGTATGTATGTATATATATATGTATGTATGTATGTATATATATATGTATGTATGTATGTATGTATGTATGTTATATATATATGTATATATATATATATATATGCAAGATGGTGGAAATGAGTATGTGGTGGTGGTGGGGGTCATAATGTGGAAGATTTTTCTATTCCCTACGGTAAATACAAGTACATGCACAGGCACAATTTAAGTGAAACTCAGTTGATGTTGCTAGATTGCTGCATGGTGCCTGGTTCTCTCAACTAAGTGGATTTTTTGTGCCAGATTCTTTAGTATAATTTTTTTTTTTTTTTTTCAGATCACAAGGTTCCCAAGGTTTTGGTAAACACAACCTAAGATGACTGGTTAGTGGGAAATAGAGCACAACCTGCAAATGATTTTGGGAGATTAGCTGCTAATCTATAAAAAGCAAAGAAATTACTGGAGACAGTGGTTGGGGATAGATGGTGAAATAAGCTCAAAGTATCATTACATGCTTAACTGCCAATTGTAACCATCAATTTCATTGAAAAAGCATGTATTACAAACTGGTACGACAGAATAGTGAAGCTAATGTCACCATAATTAAGGCAAAGCTGGCATCATTGCTTAAAACGTACCAGAGACCTCAGTGCTCGGACAAATATACTTTTTGGATTATGACAAGCAAAAGCATTTGCAAGGAATTTCATTACTATTTCCAAAAGCGTTCCACCAGGTAGGCCAATCCAAGTTTGACAGCAGTTCAGCTGACTTATTTTAACCTCAATGTGATTGAAGTGTCATAGCATACCTAATATGGATATTGCAAAATACTTGTCCACTTGCTAGTTCTGATCTTCAACCATTTGATGAAACAGAGTATTCAACAATGTTTCACCGAGTATAATGAAGTTACTATCTAACAATTACTTAGACTACAAATTAGTACAAAAGCATGCCTTAGAATCTGGCATAGATGTTGTATCTGATAAGGGAGAGAACTAAAGTTGCCATTACAAATGCAGAGCTGGTTTCCTTGATTAAAGACCACACTCTGCTAGAGTTGGGTTATATAGAACATTTGCTAAGAAAATAAATACAGCTACATAACAGCATGTAGAACTCAGGAAAACTACTTACCAGGTGGAAAGCTTCCGAAATGAAATGTCTGATAAGTTGAGCTCAGCCACTTCAGTTAGTAAAATATACATCAGACTATGTACAGAAAAGGAAATCTGAAATTTATTGAGGTTTGGAAAGGATAACAGAACTGATGCTCTTCCATACCAACTGTACTTAAAAGCTGCTGTTAATGTTTGTCCCCTTGCCAGTGCTGATCTTCAACCAATAGATGTAACAAGAGAGTATTCCTTAATGTATCCCAGGGGGTGCAGTGAAGGTACTCTCTAAGAACAAAACAGATGGAGATGAGATTAGTCATTTTTGAACCTTAAACATCTTGGGTTTTTTTCTAAATTACTTTGATCAACGTCTTGGCAAACTGATTGGAGGTTTTGCTCAATCAGAGATGAAATTGACAGTGAAGTCATCCTAAACAATTTAGATCAGTCCAAAGCCTTCAATAGAGTTAGCATGAATCCAGCTGCCATCTTGAGAAAATGGTCAATCATTTGGCAATAAGATTTGCCTCTTGTATACAAACCCTGAAACAATGATGGAGGAAAATCCGATTATGATTGAAGAAATATTTGCTTTAAGAGAAGAGCAAATGTGTGCAGCACTTTGTACATCCAGTACTCATCCTTTGACAAGTTGCAATTTTCTTTCGTACAAAGACATCAGTGCTTTTTTTCAAAATCATTAGATTCATGACCAACTATAAACTCTCAGCTCATAATTATTCAAACTCTTCTAAAAACAACAGGCTTGAATCTCTCTCTAACTTGTCTTTTGTTTATTTTTGTCTCCAATTCCAGCTGGAGAAGAATTAGAAATAATGGAGAAATTGAAGGCTGCAGTGATTGTTGTCTCAAAATATGATGCTTCCCTTGGATGGGCTTCATATCTACTCCCATTCTTTACATATTACAACCACTGTGACATAAACAGACTAAAATTAACAGAAAAAAAAATAATAGAAAGCTTCAGAAAAAGAACGCAATGGAAAGTGCATCTCTTTTTAAACCAAGAACACATTAGTAAGAAGCACAAGATTTTATAAACAATTGAAGGCCTTAAAAAACAAAAGAAAAAAAAAAATAACAATTTAATTTGAAGTGGATGGACTGTGATTTTATCTCCGTGTCAAACATTTCAAATTTTGTGACAGCTCTCTAGTCTCTGGTAGGACTTCCTTACAACATTACCATTGCAATTTTCCCATCTGCTTCACTCTTTGATAAGTTTAAGGAGATTAACTCAAGGACTTCTCTATAAAAGGATAACCCGCATTAGTTTCTAAATGCCCAAGAGATGAATGATAGACTTTCACAATATTTTATCTGGATTAAAATTCATGGTGGAGATGGTGTAACAGACAGAGGCACTGAAAGTGAATTAGGCATGCAGAGAACAATTCTGGCTTGATTGCATTTTGTTAATTTCTTGCTAATGCCCTTGGAAAAGGAATGAATCCATCTTCCTCTAGTAAGGGAAGAAATAGGGAAGACTAAGCCCTCTAGCCGAGAGGTGGCAACCATCCTAGGAGAAGGAAGATTGAATTCCCCGAGATACAGGAAAGGAGGAGATTTAAATAGTATGTCATTATGGGCCAAGGTCTCTTGGTGGAAGAGTGGGCCTAGGTGTATCACTGTTACAACTATAGACTGCTTGAAGTCAAGGTAAATTGACCCTTCATGGGGGTGGAAATTTTATATATAAAGACATCTCAGACTTTTTGAAATTTTGAAGTTCAAATGCCGTTGTGACGCGGTGTACATAAGACTTGAGCGAAGCATACCTACAAGTACCAGTAGATGAGGAAAGCTCAAGGTTGTTGTGCATAAACACACATAAAGGGTTATATAAGTTCCAGAGATTACCATTCGGGATCAAGGTCGCATCGGCAATATTTCAGCAAATAATGGACACTATGCTAGGCAGACTGGATTTCACAATTGCATACCTTGATGACATCCTGATAAATAGCAAAAATATTGAACAACACTGGGAACACGTTCAAGAGGTTTTCAGGCAGATACAAAAAATTTAGCTGAGTTACAAAGCTTCTTGGACTTAGGAATAAATTCTTGATAATAATTTACTAACATGCACAAATTACATGCATCCCTAAATGAACTGTTGAAGGAAAAGTTTGGGAATGGTCATATGAATATCAGAAAACTTTCGACAAAATCATTAAGACTAACAGATTTATTTTTAGCGCATTATGATCCAAAATTAGAAATAACAGTCGCGAGTGCTTATGGTGTTGGGGCATGTATACTTCATAAAATGCCAGATGGGATACTAAAACCCATCGTGCATGCGTCAAGAACATTACTACCAGCCAAACAAAATTACTTGCAAATTGAAAAAGCGCTGGGGATTATTTTTGCAGTTACGAGATTCCACAGATATATTTACAGTAGATTTTTCACCTTACAGACGGACCACAAGCCATTATTGACAATATTTATATCAAAGAAAGGTCTACCTGTCTACACTGCTAATAGATTGCTAAGATGGGGGACAATTTTATTAAACTATAACTTTAAATTGGAGTATCTTCCATTGCAGATGGTCTTTCGAGATTAATACAAAAGAAAATGGAGCCATTAGAAGATTCCGTAATTGCAGCTCTACAACACGAGGAAGATATTAGAACATCATTATGTAGTACAAATCAAGACCTCCCCATCACATTACAGGAAATAAGAAACGAAGTAGTGAATGACGAATTTATGAAGGAAACTAAAACAAAAATTGTAGGAAAAGATAAGCATATATCAGACAGTTTTTTGTTATGTGATAATGTTCTGCTATATAATGAAAAGGTAGTAACCCTGAAAACGCTACAAAGGCAAATCCTCAATTATTTTCACATGGGCCACCCAGGAAAGAACAGGATGAAATCCTTAATGCGAAGTTACGTGTACTGGCCAAACATGGATCAAGATATTAAACATATAGTGGACAAATGCAAGAGCTGTTCCTTAGCAGCCAAGGCACCTCCGATCACTAATAAGCCTCACTGCTGGCAACATCATTCCTTCAAAAATGTATAGCTGGTAATACTATTTTTCCAAAAACATATAGCCAACAACCTTATTTTTCAAAAACGACCTGTTTGACAGTTTATCGCCATACCCATGGACGTGGAATTGTCAGCAGATTGCCAACGTGGAATTGTCAGCAGATTGCCAACGTGGAATTGTCAGCAGATTGCCAACGTGGAATTGTCAGCAGATTGCCAACGTGGAATTGTCAGCAGATTGCCAACGTGGAATTGTCAGCAGATTGCCAACGTGGAATTGTCAGCAGATTGCCAACGTGGAATTGTCAGCAGATTGCCAACGTGGAATTGTCAGCAGATTGCCAACGTGGAATTGTCAGCAGATTGCCAACGTGGAATTGTCAGCAGATTGCCAACGTGGAATTGTCAGCAGATTGCCAACGTGGAATTGTCAGCAGATTGCCAACGTGGAATTGTCAGCAGATTGCCAACGTGGAATTGTCAGCAGATTGCCAACGTGGAATTGTCAGCAGATTGCCAACGTGGAATTGTCAGCAGATTGCCAACGTGGAATTGTCAGCAGATTGCCAACGTGGAATTGTCAGCAGATTGCCAACGTGGAATTGTCAGCAGATTGCCAACGTGGAATTGTCAGGAGATTGCCAACGTGGAATTGTCAGGAGATTGCCAACGTGGAATTGTCAGGAGATTGCCAACGTGGAATTGTCAGGAGATTGCCAACGTGGAATTGTCAGGAGATTGCCAACGTGGAATTTTTGCACTTGCTTGATTCTACCTTCATTTTCTAAAGACCGTCTACCCTATCACAATAAAAGTTTGCTTATTTATAAATTCAAATATCAGTGCGAAGCTGAATACATAGGATGGACGAATCTCAGGTTAAAGTCGAGAATAAGCCAACAAGTTCCTAAGTATATTAGATTACATTCTTGTAATCATTCTCGTGTGTCACAATCAGCGCACGAGTCTTCAATTGGACAACACCTATTGGATAATGAGTCATGCTAGTCTCGTTTTTCGACTGACTTGTTTTCCATTTTGCATGCAGGCAGAAGGGAAAATTTTTAAGATCCTTGAATTCATTTGGAGATATGCGAGATTTATTTTTTCCTTTTTATGCTCCACTGGATCAATTTGTTTTTTTATTTACATATTTGAAATCATAAATTTATTTGTTTTGTTTTTCCCTAATTTTACATATTTCGCAATTTTAAGTGTGTTCCAATACTATCTCTTATTAATCCAAATGAGTTCAAAGTTGCCAACGATTGGCCCTTGATGCGTTGGCCGAAAGGCAGCCTAGATCCGGATAAAAAAAATGAACATCAAATTATGTTTTTATATATATATATATATAAAAATAAATATATGGAAGGGGAATAAGCCTGACCCAATCAAAAAGGGAAATATGGCAACTCAAAAAACACAAACCCAAACACACCAAAATTAACATGGTGAATAAGCTGATGTAAAAGACTGAATATGATTATACCACAAAGGATGTATATGTCAGATGAGGACACGTCTGCAGCAACATTTGACAGCTTCTTCCTAAAAATGGACACTCAAGTAAAATTGTTAGAGATAACAATGGTCTATATAGAGATAATGGACATGTTCTTTGTAGTGATAACAGCCAGTTACCCCACTTACTATCATGAATGGACAGATCCATTCATAAGCTGTCCAATATAATTGTCTAGGAGAGAAAGAGGAAAATACTATTGCAATGACTACAGAGAACATATAAACTACTAGTCTGTCCATCAGTCAGTCAACTATAATTGCAGCCCACACATTAATCATAAAATGATGCTAATGTCTAACCTGTATTCTACCACAGAGATTCTGATCCACCCAGAAATGTTCGTTGTGCAAATTTGTTCGTCCATCTCTTCCAACTGTTGCTGCATCCCTAAACAAGACTGAAGAAACAAACAATGGGTAGGCAGTTTGATCCCTCATCTCAGGAGAACTTTTGATGATGGTTTAGGCAAGATACGCAGCACAAATTGCAAATGATAGAGATACAGTAACTGCTCTTTAAGTACCCTCTATGCTGTACTAAGAGATTTATGACATGCCAGGGCCACTTGATGCATGTTGATACCATGGATCATCTCCAACAGCACGTAGAACGTGCATATTTTGATCCCTCGTTAGATACGAGAACATCAGATGCTAGCCGATATCAGATTGGAGATGTGTTAAATTAGAATCTCCGAGTCTTAGGCGCCAAAAAGGAAGAGAGACACACATGGTGACTAAGAAAATTAGTAGCAGGCAAGTAAGGTCGCACCAACTGCAAACTCCAAACAATAAGCTGAGACTGCACGTTCAGAGGCCGAGAAGCAGAACAGGTTGTCCCAGTGCCGAGAATATGAGAAGTGTCTAGTGCAGTAGGCCTTTGCAACTCAGATATCATCATCTTAAGGAATCCTGAATTCAAACCAAAGGCAGAAGACCCGATCCAGATTGAGAATCTAACCTTCAGTCCTCAGAAAGAAAGAAAAAAAGACTTATCGAAATTACCCATTAAACCACAAAATAGCAGATAAGTTTTTATATCCCATCCCCGATAATATTGTAGCTTGCAACAATACAATAACATTAGGTTCGTGCAAAACACCATTACATATGTAACACCAGATTACTAATGTTATCCCCTTTCATATGTCGAGTTCTGCATTCGTTATCGCTCATCTCTGGTTAGACGCAACATTTCATGCTATTCTTTTATCCATTATTGTTACTTGTCCCATGTTCTTGTTTATTAAAAATATTATATTGTTAACATCTGTTGTTTCGTTCGTCTCTGGTCTACGGTCAGTTGAATGTGTCATTTAGGGGACCCGGAAAACTTGAATTCAATTAGATCATAATTGAATTAGGATTTTTTTTTTTTTACTTTATCTATTCTGCTGATGATACAATAATACAAGAGAAGCAACCCTAACCCTTATTCAAGAATCCTTTAACAGAACGTAAACTGAGAAATAAAAGAAAATATCGGGCAGGATACATTGATCCTGACCTGGCGTTAATTATCCATATGATGATAGCGCCTGGATAGGGTCTATGATAACAGTCATGACTCAAAAAGATAAAAAATTAACTTTCACTGAGTTTAAAATTGCGTTACATAGTTATTAAGAAACTGAAAAAATGCAATCCCCCAAATCAAGGAAAGAACGTAATGCAACTGAGAACGTCATTTAAAAAATTCAGAAAACCAGTCCCTCAAACCTACCAGACAAGGAATTATGATATTAAAAACAAGGGGCTTAAAAACAACTATTACAACAACAGGAACAATAATAATAGAAAATCAAATATCATCTGCTTTCGTTGTGGAAGACCCGGGCATGTACGTGCAAAATGTCAATTTCATACAAGGAGTGATTGTTATAAAAATGCAAAACCTTTTTCGAATGAGCGAACATATGCTTTTTCGTTTGAGTTGGATCCTATACCCAATAGTTATAATTCTTACCTAGTTGACACGGGTGCGACAAATCATGTAATTACAGATGAAACAAAATTCATTAATTTTGATTCCAACTTCGAGCCAGATCCCCACTTTGAGTTGGCTGACAGTACCAGAGCTAATAATTTATGCGATACTAAAGGAAATATTTGTAAATATTTATTAAAAAGGGGATTTATATATCCCTAAATTTAAAAATATTTTCACGGTTCAGTCCGCTGTTAAAACTGGTGTTAAAGTTAATTTTCACCAAGACAATTCAAAGTTAATATACCCAGACGGAACTGAATTTAATATACAACAAAATGGACGTTTGTATTATTTGAAACGTATTAAATCTATGAAAACAGCCACCCACGACTTAAGGACTTGGCATAAAATATTAGGCCACTGTAATAATTCGGATGTTAAAAGATTGCAAGAACACATCACTGAAATGAAAATTACATCTCCAAAGGGCTTACAACATTGTGACACATGTATTAAAGGGAAAATGATGAAATATAGAAATAGGGGTCAAATCCCAAAATCAACAAACATCTTCAGAGTTTATTGCGACTTAGCAGTCCAATTTCACCAGTGGGTATTGGCACCTATTCATATGTATTAAACTTTGTTGACGAACATTCAGAACTTATGATATATTTTCTGAAAAACAAATCTGATACCCTACAAGCTACAAAAATGTATTTATCTGATATTTCACCTAATGGAAAAGGTGAAAATAATTACAACAGATAATGGTGGAGAATTTACTTCTGATGATTACGAAAACCTAATAAATGAAGGCATTAAACATGAGAAAAGCTGTCCTTATTCCCTGCACCAGAACGGAATCGCTGAATGTAGTTGGTGGACTCTTTTCTAAATGGCAAGATGTTTGCTAATAGAATCTAAATTACCCAAAAATCTGTGGGTCTATGCACTAAATACAGCCGTATATATAAGAAACTGTTGCTATAATAGTAACATTAAAAAGACTCCTTACGAGGCTTATACGAACTACAAACCCAACGTAAGTGGTATGCATATTTTTGGTACAATTTGCTACACATATGTCAACCACAGAGCAAAACTTGATCCCAAAAGTGAAACAGGCATATTCATTGGCTATGACAAAACAAGTTCGGCCTATGATTTATTTCCCACAAAGTAAAATAATAAGGAAAATCAGATGTGTCAGATTTACAGATTCCTTTGAGCAGGTGGAGGATCCTGAAGAAAACATTAACGAGGAACTGGTCCAACACAAACTAGTATGGTCTAATTATGAGATAGGAACTATAAATAGAAAACCCATTCAAAATCCACAATTAAAGGAAGGTGTTATACCAGATCATATAGACAAGGAAAAATCGGACGCAAACCTTGAGTTAAAGATACAACCAAAGAGGAGGGGCAAATTTCTCATTATCCGACCAGAAATAGAAGAAAGCCAGACTATTTTGGAATGGGTCAATGTAATATCTGTTACATTGACTGTTGCTAATTGGTGCAATGTATCCCAAAGAACTATCAAGAAGCCATAAATTCTGATAATTCCAAACAATGGATAGCCGCCATGCAAAAAGAAATGGAATCCCTAGTATCAAATGATACTTTTGAATTGAAAAAGGCCCCGGATGATAAAAATATTATCGACAGCCGTTGGGTTTATACTATAAAGTGAACTGAGGATGGCTTGCCAGTGTATAAAGCTCGTTTTGTAGCTAAAGGATTCTCGCAGATATACGGGGAAGATTATGTAGAAACGTTCAGTCCAACAACAAACATGACAACAATCAGAATTTTGATGCAAATGGCCGCACATTATGGTATGGATATACGCCATATAGATGTATAAGCAGCGTATTTAAATGCTCAATTTGACTATGAAATATACATAGAATTACCAGAAGGTTTTGAAAAAGGTGATAATTATATATGGAAACTCAAAAAGTCACTATATGGGCTCAAACAAAGCGGAAGAACGTGGAATAAATTACTACATTCCTATTTAATTGAACAACATTTTGAACCTTACCCTGTTGACCCATGCCTGAACACAAGAAAATTTAATGAAATATTAGCAATTCTGATTATTTGGGTTGATGATATGTAAATTGCTTCAAAATGTGAAGCTGCTCTAATAAAAATTCCTTAAATATAAGGTTTAAAATTATAGACTTTGGTCGACTATCATGGTTTCTTGGTATACAGTTCGAATTTAAGGACAACACTATTACAATGAATCAATCCAGATACTTCAAAAATTTTTTATCTAAATTCAGCATGCAAAATTGTAAAACACGAACTAATCCATGGGAAATGGATTTAAACAATTATGAATAATGAAGATGGTATAGCAGCGTGTGAAAAATACAGAATATTGATTGGAAGTCTTATTTACCTCATGACATCAACAAGGCCAGACATCTGCCATACAGTTACTAAGTTGTCTCAAAACTTAAATAAACCGAGGACTGTGCATGTAACAAGAGCTCACCAAGTATTACTTTGTTTAAAGGGAACTAAGAAACAGTGCCTAGTATTTCAACAATCAAAAACCCACTATGACTGGAAGATTTTGTGATGCTGATTGGGCAAATTCACCAGATCATAAAAGTATCACTGGCTATTGCTTTAGCTTGGCAAAAGATAATCCAATAATTGGCTGGAAATCTAAGAAACAGGGAATGATTTCACTTTCAACATGTGAGGCCGAATATGTTGCATTGTCGCAAGAAACACAAGAGGCTATTTTTCATAAATTACTAATAAAAACAATTACAACACTGATAATAAGTGAGCCTATAAGTATTTCCTGTGACAATCAGGCCAGTATTGCTTTGGCTAAAAATCCAATAATACATCAAATATCAAAGCATATCAAAGATATTAAATATCAATTTGTTAGGGATCAGGTACAAAAGAAAACAGTACAAAATGAATATGTTCAATCGGAAAATAACATGTCGGATTACTTTACAAAGCCAATTACAAAATTGAAATTAGGGGCTTTCATTCCTGTCATATTTGGTACCGACCTATAAAGGTCCTTATTAGTCCTGGGTAGAATGTAAAACTGCATCCATTAGTTATTGTCTTAAGAGATGTCAGTTTTTGGTATGAATGCGAGTCCTTAGTTTCGGGGTATAAACATAAATAGTCCTACTTTTAGCCCAATCCTCCTCTGAATGACTCAGAATCACTCTGATCTGGAATGATAGTGCCTGTTTTAATGGGTCCCAGCTATGGGTAAAATAACTTTCCACTTTTTTGTTGTGATCACAACCCAAATTTATAATATTGTTATTAATGTTTATTAACCTGAAATACTTAACAGTGGATAAAATGATATAACTAATTTTTGTGGATATTAATTAAAAAAAAATTTTTTTTAATTACAAAACAAAAAGATATTTTATGAATACTAAAGTATTTGTTCCATATGAATATTAATTTCACTAATATTTTGAAAGAAGATTCCATAATGTACCCAAAATGGTAGGGTGTGTGTGTGAAGTTTTTGGGTACCCTGGTGTACTAGCCAAAATGAGCTGACTCATTTTATAGTTCACCAATAGAAGGTTAACTAATCAGAAGGCTGAAAATATTCAAAGCGATGTGTATAAAGGTAACCATGTTTTTCCCCGAATATGTGCTGCCAGCCTTTGATATTGAAGACTGAAGAATTACGGAGCAGCTGCTGGTGGTATGGCAATATAGTCAGATTCAGTAGAGTGACTGTCTTTGGATGATGACCATTCCCTTGTTTGAGAAGGAATACAGTTTTGTTCATCTATGTCCATTTCTCGTGATTCTTCAATGACGTACTGAGTTGTGTTATTTCAATTATGGACCTCTTGATTCTCTTGTGAATGTTTGAAGGGTTCTATATCTTGAAAGATTTTTGTACTTTGGATTGGGGTTTTCGAAGTTTTGTTTTGTGCTTATAGATTCTTTTTTGTTTGAAGTTGACAGGATTGTTTTGACTATGGGAGTTTGGTTTATGTGATATACTAAATTTTAGTAGTTCTATTCGGCTTTTTAAATGTTTCATTACAGTTGTAATCAACCTCAATGGGTTATTTATTGCTGATATTTTTCCAAAATGTATAGCTGGTAATAATGGTTTTTCTTCAACAATGTATAGCTGGTAATAATGGTTTTTCTTCAACAATGTATAGCTGGTAATAATGGTTTTTCTTCAACAATGTATAGCTGGTAATAATGGTTTTTCTTCAACAATGTATAGCTGGTAATATTTTTCAAAAATATATTGCTGGAGAGTTGGGTTTTTTTTATAGAAAAAAAAACTGGTATGAAAGGTTTTATGCTTGACTGATTTATGCTTAGTGGGTGAAGTGTCCATAATTTCTATGCTCTTCAGTCTATTGCACTTTCTTTCTGGTCATGTTGTTCTTTGAAGGTCTTTTGTTTCTGATTGTTTGATCTTGCTTCCTTATATTTTCCATTAGGTTCTTTTGACTATCTTTATTTGGATGATGACCGTTCCCTTGTTCGAGATGCAATAGAGGTTTGTTCATCTGTCCATTTCACTTGGTTCTTTAACGATGTACTGGTTGTTTTTGTTTTTACACCTTTTGATTCCCTTGAGAATGTTTAGAGGGTTCTATTTCTTGAAGGATTTTGGTACTTTGGATTGTGATTTTCACAGTTAATCATTTTGTACATATAGATTCTTTTTTTGTTTGAGGTTGACGAGATAGGATTTGTGGTGTTTGATTTACGTGTGATATACTACATTTTAGTAGTTCTATTAGACTTTAATTTGTTTATTAGAGTTGTAAGATCTTGGCTTCTTATTGTATCGTTCTCTTGGATATCATTTTGGTGATTTGATATTTCAGCAATATTTGCATATGATGTTGGAAGTGAATAAGATTCAACCTGTTTTCTCTCTTCTTGAAATGACATCTTTTGTGTGTATTTTATTTTTATTTCCAGATGTTACACTCTTTAGAGTGAGGAGTGTTTTTTTTTGTTTTTTTTTTACAGTTTGAACATAAAAGAGGCCTTTCACAGGGTGACTCTTCGTGATCTGACTCAAGTTCCCAACATGTTTGACAGACTGATGCTCTTGTACAAAGATTTTGTAGATGACCAAATTTCTGGCATTTGTAACATTTACAGGGATTAGAAATGTATAGCTCTACCTTGGCTATTGAGTATCCGATTTTCATTTCTTAAGGTAGATTAGGTTTGTTGAATGTCAAAATGTACACTCATGTTTCTTGATGTGTCATTTCTTTTTATTTGAATTCATTTGACATCTGTTACTCCTTGCTTTTTTAGGGAGTCATCATCATTTTTGATTTCTGGTGAGCAGATTGACAGCTCTAGGCATTTTATTACTCCCTTAGATGAATTAAGAAATTGGTGGGGGTAAACCTTTACTAAAAATCACGCAAATAGAGAACAATAAAGTAATTTTTCTGCATCTTTTTTTTTTTTTTTTTTTTTACTTCAATTGAAAGTGCATCATTTTTCTTTTTTCTTTTTTTCTAACTCCAGATTTTGGTTCAATCATGGCTGATATAACCCTTTGCAACACAAAAGGAGACACTTGATATTTCACCATCAACTGATACCATAACTATGAAAGTTAGAAAGTGAAAACAAAATATCCGAAAAGAAAAAAAAAAATTTCCCGTTTCAGAACTGTCATGTTGTCTCTTGATTTGTTTATAAGAGAGCCATATAATTTTGATTTTTGTATTCACTGTGTGTTCCCCACCCACCTCAGAGTTCCTTCTTAATGGACGCTATCAAGAATATGCAGACAGTTGTGATGAAAGATGCAAGCACCCACATTCCTCCATCATATCTACCCAAGTATGATATGGTGTAAGGATTTGCAGCCATGTTGGAGGCCATTATCCCGACTAGCCCTTGCCACTATGTGACTAGCCGATTGGAATGGATTAGGCTATCCCAGGTAGAGACAGAAGTGACATGTTGTGGACACTACTGGTCATTTTATACTGGATCAGGGGTCAGTCACCAGGACTGTTTACAGGCATCACAAGTCACTACCCATGGCAGACAGGTGGTCCCATTGAAGGGAATCGATTTTTGTGAATGTGCATTTTATATATTGCAAATTGTATTCCTATTATTTGTATTATAAAAAACAATCTTTATACTTTCTTAGTTCCCCCCCCCCCAAATTAGTGTCTGAATACTAATATACCCATAGCTGGGACCCTAACAGGTGCTACTACCCTGGGTCAGGGGGAACCTGGGAACAGCAATAATTAAGAGGTGCTTCCACGCTCCTTAAAACCATTCAGCAGTAAGGCCTCTGATCAGGAGAAGTTTATTGTCATACCCAGAATGTAAATTTAGAATATTGGTTAACTTGCAAATGGTCCGACACATGAAGTGACTACATCAGTCTACCTAAGTTGAAAAACAAAAAAACAGCACCGAGTGATTTAATGGAGAGATATATGGGTGAATTGAGTCCACTAATGCAAATGTGTTGGGCAGGTCTGTTCAAGTGAAGTGAACTAACCCACCTGCTGTATTAGGTACTCTCCTATAAACGAGGTAGATTAGCTGGCCTGCCTTTACAAGGAGACAAGAAGGCAGCCATGTTAGAATGCAAGTCATTTGATTTCTACACTTAGATATAAGTAATGTGAAAAAGTTATAAATTGGCTGTACAAAGGGCTATTTCAGAAAACAATGGTACAATCATACATCTTCATTTAGGCTACAAAGCCACAGATACACTACTAAGTTGGCAGTTGAAGGAAAAGTATGAAGAAGCCCTCAAATCAAGTGGAAAATCTTTAAAAAAAAGTCCAACTAGGCAGAACGTGTGGCAATCGTGCAAACTATGCCAAGAAGAAAAGCTAAAAGATAGCCAGATACCATGACCATTGTGAATTGTTGAATTCAAGGAGAGAAATTATCTCAAAATGTAGACACATAAGAAAATACATTATAGGTCTATATGAACTCTGATAGAGACAATTAATACAATCTTTTTCTTCTTCCCCCGCCTCCTCCTCTCCTGCAAACTTCCAGTATAAATAAATAAGATAGTTGTGTGCACAAAAAAAAAAAAAAAAAAAAAAAAAAACAAAAACAAAAAAAAACAGTAAGCCACCTGATAAGATCAAAACTTGGGTCAGAAAGGTACCATTTGATATTACCATATTAATTGTGTTACTCTGTTGGGCACCCACTTCTTTTTTGGATATCCAGCTTTGAGCACTTATTTGTACTTTTTCAGGCATGGCCTACTTAGAGCCTATTTTTGCAAATATTTATTCATTTATTTACTTGCAAATTTTTACATCTTTTACGTATGGCAGATTTGAAGCCTTCTTTTAAGAAGCTTTGGTATATATATATATATATATATATATATATATATATATAAGATATTTTTGTAGGTACAAAATTTTATAACTGAAAGGAAGGTGTTAAGCTTAATATTACTAGACATATTAAAATACTAAAGCAAATAAAAAGGGAAGCAACCGGTTTCGCTCCCGCTCTTCAGGCTTCTACGGGAGATTTTAATGTCATTAAAAAACAGAATATGCAATGAAAAAAGAAATGAGTGAGGGGGGGAGAAAAAAAATATACAAATTGGAGCTAGAGGCAAATGATAGCAAGCCCCAACAGACACTCATGCTATCTTTATTAAGGATAGAATTCAACAGTTATCAATCAGGAGCCTTTTTTAGAACCAGGTTCTAAAGCATGATTACGGGAGACTATGGTGCTCCTCTAGGAGTTCAATGTCCTTTTTTGATTGGATAAGGTTCTCTAGGTTTTTGGGGCGGGTCTATCAACATGAGTATGTTAAATTGTCAACTAAGTTTGATGCTTACTTGAAAAACTTGGTACACAGGAAATATGGAGTCACAGCGGAACCTAATTTAGACAAAATTATTAATTTGTCTTCCCATCAATTAACCGAGCTGGAGTCATTTGTTCTCGCTCACGGGTTGGACTATTGCATTCCACCATTTATGCTTGATAAGGAAAAGGTATTTTCAGAGTTCGAGGTTTTTTATGCCCAGCTGGCAAGACTTTCTCCGACCTCTATGGATGCTGTTCATGATTTAAAAGCCCAGCTCAACAATTCTGCACACGCGTTTTCCAGTTCCTCTGTTGCTACTTCCGAATCGAAATGGAGGGCAGAGTATCAGAAAGTGATTACTTCTTTGAGGAACAATCATGACCTGATAATTTCCAGGCCAGATAAAGGTGCCGGCATGGTTATTATGGACCAATCTAATTATGTAGCTAAGATGTCTTCCATTTTAGAAGATACGTCTAAATTCACTAAGCTTGGATCAGCAGCCACGTGACAGAACCACTTCTGGTGAAGTAAAATTTCAGAAATTACTTCTGAATTTGGTAAAAACTGGTGTGCTTCCTCAAGAAACTGCAAATGAAATTCTTCCATCTGTATGGTCTCCCAAAAATCCACAAGGATGGAGTTCCTTTAAGACTAATTTTATCGATGGTTGGTTCAGCCCAACACAAGGTAGCCCAATGGCTCTCAACGCTTTTGGAACCTGTGTTGCAACGCTTGAGCGGTTTTTGTATAAAAGATTAATTTTTCTTCGTTGAACACATCCAAAATTTATCTTCTTTAGGCATGTTTATGTGTTCCTTCGATATCTGTTCATTATATACCTGTATACCTCTCATGGAGACGATTGACATTTGCTGCGACTTGCTTTATCGTAGTACTCTGTCACCTCCTAGCATTCCGGAGTCGGCATTTGACGAGTTAATTGAATTTGCCACGTCTTCTGTTGAATTTAGTTTCAACACCACCCTGTTTTGACAGATTGACAGAGTTGCAATGGGTTCTCCTTTGGGTTCAGCCCTTGCCAACATAATTGTCGGCTTTCACGAAGAAAGAATACGAAAGAATGCACTATGTCCGCAACTATATTGTCGGTACATTGATGATACCTTTTGTTTATTCAACAATGATGACAAGGCTGACCAGTTTCTTTCTTTTTTTGAATAGTATCCACCCTGCACTGCGGTTCACCGTTGAGAAGGAGTCCAGCTGTCAATTGACCTTCCTGGATGTATTGGTACATCAGACGCCAGAGGGTTTTCTGACATCAGTTTACAGGAAACCAATCTTCGCAGGATTATACACACATTGGGACTCCTTCTGCCCCCACTAAACGCAAGTTAAACATAATAAGAACCCACCTTCATAGAGCATTAAAGATATGCTCCGAGTCCTTTTTGGATGGGGAGGTCAATTTTGTCAGGGATACCCTTTGCGGTCTAGGTTACCCACCTGACGTTGTTCAGTCTGTTATCCAAGACAAAATTGAAAAGTTCAGAGGTGTAAAGATTTGCTGTGTTGGGAGGTGTCCGGTTTATCTAAGATTGCCTTGGATCGGAACCAAATGTGAAAGTTTTGGGAGACAAATTTCATTGAGTGTTCGTCGCTGCTTTTTCTCTGCTGAGGTTCGTGTAGTATTTCAAACCCGGCCTATGTTTCATTCAATGCGTAAAGATGTTCTCCCTCCTCACCAAATTAATTCTGTTATCTATCAATATGATTGTAGTTGCGGTGCTAACTACATAGGGAGGACAACACAATGACTGGACATGCGAAGAATTAAGCAACACGTTCCCACAAAAATCAGGAACCATACCTTGCCATTTGATGGACTCGTCCCGAACACCTACAGTTCAGCCACTTGTGAGCATCTATTAAAGAACAGAAGGTGTGCGGCTAAATTTAGTGTGGATTGGTTCACCGTGTTGTCCCGTTCACACTCTTCATTTCATCTAAAGGTGCTGGAGTCAATTTACATCAGGTCCCACAGGCCCTCCCTGTGTAAACAGCGTGAGTGTCTGTTGCATGTTGGGGCTCGCTGTCATTTGCCTCTAGCTCCATTTTTTTTTTTTCCTCCTCACACATTTCCTTTTTCATTGCATATTCTGTTTTTTTAATTACATTAAAATCTCCCGCAGAAGCCTGAAGAGCGGGAGCGAAACCGGTTGCTTCCCTTTTTATTCTTTGCTTTAGTATTTTAATATGTCTAGTAATATTAAGCTTAACACCTTCATTTCAGATATGTGTGTGTGTGTGCATGTGTGTGTATTGGTGCAGCAGATCATTAAACATTAAATATAACAGACAATGAATCTCTTATCATAAGAGATTCTAATGTTTGTATGTTTGCCTTAATTTCGGGTGAAAATAAATATAACCAAATGTTGGACAATTTTTGTCTAAGTTGGTCTTTGATCGAAGGTTTCAGCTCACGAGCCATCTTCAGAGTGGTTACATGGGCATTTTAACAAAGATATTCACTATTGAAGATAATATTCTGTTATGTTGACATAGCAATCTTCTATTTGATAACCCTACTCAACAAAATTGCATTTCAAACTAGTCACAACACATTACATTGCATCTATACGCGATTCTGTTCATATTTTGGCCTATTGTGTGGTATGACAGAACCACATTTTGAATTTATGAACTGCATCTGTTCGACAATTGTTATCAACACATAGCAGTCTATGTCAACATAACAATATCATCTTCGATGGTGGTTATCTTTGTTAAAATGTCCATATAACTACTGACGATGGCTCATGTGAGCTGAAAGCTGACATCAAGGAGTAACTTAAACAAAAATTGTCCAACATTAGGATATTTTTTTTCTTTATTTTCACCCGAAATTAAAGCATTCATACAAACATTAGAACAGTTCACATTCAGACGTAATAGACATTCATTACCTGTTATATATATATATATATATATATATTTGTGTGCGTGTACAAATACCTAGGTTGTTTAAGTGTGAACTGTGTGCTGAAATCAGTTGCTAAGAAAAAAAAAAAAAAAAAAAAAAACACACTAGAAAGCTCCCCAAAGATGCAGAAACCAGGCAAAGCCCAGGTTCAAAGTTGTCCGGGAGAAATGCAAAATCAATAGTGGAGGACAAATCAGCTAAAATCCAACATGCTGCTGGTTCTTGAGATTTCAAGTCATTTTATAATCTCTTGTTTGAAATGTATGGTCCTAGGTCATCTATTACTCCACTGCGCTCAAAGGATGGCTCGAGGTCACTCACCAAACCAGAAAATATCCATAATCGTTGGAGGGAACACCTCCATTAATTCCTGAATTAACCATCTATTGTTGACCAGTTCAACTAACTCCAATCAAGAACGAGCTGGACAGCCATCCAACTGTTCATGAGGTTTCCAAGGGCTGTTGCACAAATGACCAATGGAAATCCCCGAGTGGATGGAATTAGCACTGAACTCCTTGAATGTGGTGGCTCTGGACTGAATGAGTTGTTACACAGGGTATTCTTATCCATTTGGGATGAGGGTGCTTCTCAGGATTGGAGGGATGTGCTTTTTTTGTTCAAGAAGGGTTCTAGGGACATCTGTGACAACTATTGAGGAATTGCTTTAATCGCCATCGTTAGAAAGGTTTTTGCAAGAGTTCTTTTGAATTGCCTGGAGATACACACAACCCTATGCATTCTTCCAGAATCTTAATGCGTTTTTTGTTCTGAGCATGGCTCAGTTGATATGATCATTTTTGGCTTACCAGGTTCACAAAGTTTATTGAGCAGGGTCTTATCAGTGTTTCATTGACCTTGCGAAGGTATTTGACGTGGTTAACTGAGATACTCCGGAAGGGTGGGGCATTTATTGTCCACCTCTTTTTGTGGTTCTTGTTCAATCTCTTCAAAGTGATATGAAATGCCTGATTTAACATTAACGGTGCCTTGCAGACCTTGTGCATGCCCTGCTTAAGCCCATTCGCAACTGTGTTCTTACACTACAGATTTTTGCAATTTTTTTGCAGTTGTTTCCAAGATCGCTTTAAGAACCAAAAGTCAATGGAATTTACATTCACTACAGATCAACTGGCAAACTGTTCAACCTTTGTCACTTCAAGGCTGGTTCAAGGCTACTCAAGGCTCTGGTTCAAGATCTATATGAGCATGACTGTGACTTGGTTACGCACACATGCAGAGTGAGATGCAGGAACTCAAGGACTCCTTCTCTGGAGCCTGTACAGCCTTTGGCCTGACCATCAGTGTGAGCAAGACTGATCATGTATCAGCCTGCATCAGGCAAGAGCTTAGTGAATCCTGCTATATTTGTGTATGGGAAGCACATCAGAGTAGTTGATCATTTTGTGTACCTTGGTAGCACACTATCTCAGTATAATTCTTTGGATATGGAGATCTTTCTCAGGTTTGAATAAATTGCCAGATTTGCTTGAGAAAACAGTTTGGAGCCAACATGGTATTAAAATCTTTACCAAGCTGGGCATATACCAAGCTTGCATTCTCCCTGCCCTTTTGTATGTCTGTGAGACCTGGGTGGTGCACAGGTGGCAGCTCAAAACCCCTTAAAGATTTTATCAGAGATGTCTTCGGAGGATCTTGAGGATAAAATGGCTGTCTTTTACACCAGACAGTGCCGTGCTTGAGAGATGCCAGCTGCCTAGTATTAGAGATGCCAGCTGCCTAGTATTGAGAGCATGATCCTCAGATCTCACACTGGTCTGGCTACCTTGTTTACATGGATGGCCACTACATTCCCAAGCAGCAGTTTTATGGCGAAATATCCATTGGTAAGCATCATCAGTGCAAGCCAAAGTCGAGATTTAAGGACTGTCTCACAGTCTTTGTATGATACTGCCATTCCTGTGGAAAATTTGGAAGAAATGGTTTCAAACAGATGGTGGCCCTCCAGCCAGGTCTATCAAAGAGTTTGAATCATATCAAATAAAATGTGCTGCCAGAAAGGGCGAGTCTGGGTACCATAACACTGAAATACAGAATAAGGAATATCACACCTGTGACTCACATGGGAGAATATGTCTCTCCTAGGCTGGTCTAGTGAGTCATTTGTGTAGACATGGCTATCATATACCTGATGCACCCAATCCCTATGTATGTGCCTTTTGTAGCAGACTATTTAAAACCCTGTCCAGACTCAAGAACCTCCTTTGTGCATGCAATCTCTGATACATGTGGGTGATTTTTGTACCAAGAGGTGGTCTTACTCATGTGCATGTTGACAGTGAAGATAGATATATACCTCCACTAATTCACAATATCTAAGTTTTAAAAGAAATTTAAAACATGCAAAAGCTTTCATTTTAGTTTTAATTGAAAGCTAGATTAAAATAAATATTTCCAGCAATCAAAATACCTGGATTCCAATCAATACCATTTGTTTGAAATACATCACAAATATGTTTGATGGTATGGCCAACTAAACTGTTTATCATGCTTTATTGCAGGTCATATTTTTGTTGATAGTTTGGATATTAAACACTGTACAAAAGTGTAATTTGGTACACTGAAAGATTACAAGTAGATATATATATGCAGTGAAAATTTCAATCATTGGTAAGCTACATATGTTAAGTTACATATTTTGAAGTGTTTTCAATTGTATTACGCTTTATTGCAGGTGTACACGATTGCCACTGAAATAATGTCTGACAGTTAAAGACACAGATTGTTTCAAGTTTTGCAGAAGGCTTATCTTTGGGTGAATTAACCAAAGAGCTTAACCTGGATATAAAAACATTGAAGTTCTGTGGAAAATCCCACAACCAAAACAAGACAAAAGAAATGAGAAAAAGTGTATCCCAGCATGCCATTCCAAAAAATATGTAGACAAGCGAGAAAAACCTCAGTAGGACAAGTGCCGCCATATTTGAACATGCTGAGGTTGCTCCTTTGTCTAGAAACACCTAGTGTAGGATTCTTAAAGAGATGGCAAGAAGTGTTAAACCCATAACCAGACCCATGCTAAACAAGACCCCTGTCAACAAGGATGTGGTTATGTTTTGGGCTGGCATCATAGGAAATGGAACTGTCAGACCTTTTTGAGTGCCAGATGTGTCAAACTCGCCAGCAATTCCTACACCACATTTCTGGAAGAGAATTTTTCAGCATGGTTGGATGATTTGCCACTTTCACATAGATGGCAGCTAATTTTTATGTATGACAATGCTCCATCACATTCAGCCAAGGCTACAATTTTGTACCTTGCAACTTTGCAATTCAAAGAACAAACACTTATAACTTGGCCTTGTTCACCTGACCGTAACCCTATTGAGCAGCTCTGGTCAATCTTGAAGAGGAAAGTTTATGAAGGCGATGTGCAGTTTTCATCAAAGGATGACCTGAGGGAAAAGATTAAAACTGTCACTGATACCATAACATCTTAAATTAGTTGGCTAACAGCTTCTGTGGATAAACTACGTAACTTCCATGTTTAGAAATTACATCAAAGTACATCACCAGCAATCTAATTGTTTTTTTTCTATTTTGCTTTCATTCTTTAGTCATGCACTTCATTATTACAATAAAATTGTAATATAAAGGTAATAGATTGTTTCATTACCTTAAATGACATTTTTTCATGCCTGTAATAAAGTGTGACAGAAACTTTAAAATAACATTGTATGTAGTTTATCAATATGATTGAAATTTTCACTGTGTACTTACCTACTTAAAATGTTTCAGTGTACTGCATTTTTTTTTTTGAGGGTGCAAAAACATGAACACCTACCGTTTTAAAATTGCTATAAACTTTGCATATAGATTTCAATTTTTGTACACTAATAAAAGAATGAATGAGTAATATTTTGATGTTATAAATAGGCAAAATAATTCAACTTCATAAGGATATCAGGTATATCGATAGTCATCAGTAGCTTCCATAAAATTAGTCAGGCATGGATGATAGTAGCAGCTAGTGATCATAATCGCTTTTCACCGTCACTTGTGTGGTTATCATCTTCAACCAATTCACTGTCAATATCCAGTTGAGTAAAACCTTCAAAATCATCATTGAGTCCTAATCAAAGAAAAACTCCTGAAGAAAGGCTTTCTTAGATATTGATGCAGCCATTTTTGTTTACAAATTGCAAAAAAAAATTGTGGGTTTAATCAGTGTTACACGTTGTGTAGAGTCTAGAAGAATTCAAAATGGCATTGGAAGTGTAACCTTCTTCCAAAGCAGTAGTAGGCAATTTCCAGCTTAAAATTCCAGAAATAACAGTTGATAAGTGTTTATTTATAGCAACTGTTTCAAGGCAACAGAAGGTGCCTAGAGTAGCAAAGGAGAGAATTCTATGGCAACAATTTTCACCTGAAGTGTGGTAATGGTGAATTGTAGTGGGGCAGTATTACAGGATTATAATCGACAAGCTGGGTGCTGGTCACCAATTTGTAACAAGGAGAGTCACAACTTGTTAGGGCTGAGGTGAAAGACTTTAGAAATAGTCTCACCAAAGTTGAACATCATTGAGTCTGGTCAGTGCTGAGATGGGTGACCACCATACCAGCATTAATACAGTTCCTGGAAACCTTGAAAAGTTCTGGAAGGATGCCCACACACCGCTTTTCTCAATTCATGAAAGTCAAAATGCCAAATCCAAGAAATCTGGCTTTTTTTTTCACTAGGTAGAATTGTCCTTTAAGAAATTTTTTTTTTTTTTTAGTCGTCAGTAATATTTGGCAATTACTGCAAATGGTGGTTTCTTTCCCTGATTAGAAAGAGTTCATGACCTCATAGTTACTTCAGTGGCAGGGGGAACAATGCTAGAAAGAAATTAGCGTGGTAACAGTTAGACTCATATATGGCCGTGAATGCTGGACAATCTCCTCACACATGAAGAGGAGATCTGAGGCAACAGATATGTAATTCTACAGGGTGGTCCGAAAGTTTTGGCACCACCTACAAAAAAAAAAAAAAAAAAATAGTGGCAGGGGGAACAATTCTAGAAAGAAATTAGCATGGTAAAGGCTAATATTCTAAATATCAACAAAAATGTGAGCCGCAAGAAGACATGATACACAGTTGATGTTACCAGTTTGTATTCCAAATGAATACTCCATAAATATTCCATGTAAATACTCTGCACAATTTGATATTTATTAATCTTCTAGATCCTGGTGTTATATCTATTATTGTCCTGTTGTTGTTAGGTTAAGTTTTCACCTCTTAACTTGGTAGGTTCTTGCTAGAAGCATGTTTATCTCCCCAACAGTTCTTAATGGACTCAACCTCTCAGATCCATATAAACTGTGCCTATTTCTCCTAGAGACTGACTACCACATGCTTTGTTGGTGCTCTGCTAGTCAACCTCTCTGCCTGGAAGCAGAGAGGAGCCCAGACAAGGCTATGCCAAACAGCAGAGTCTTGTCTGGGGCGGCAGACAAACCAGACTCCATTATTATGAGGTCTACAAGCAATTTTTGCCCAAGCCTATGGGCTTGGATTTGCCCCACATAAAAATTGGCCTTGTGCTGCATCCTGCTTTGTGGAGAGGTTTTGAACCAGTGATTATTAAACATAAGGAAAAACAAATTTTTGACCCCACCATCATGGAAGACTGATATCAAACTTCATTATAAGATATAGTTTCAAATTATGGACTCAATTCACCAAGACAGAAAAGAGGCAACATCTTATCAACTGAAAAGGTGTCACTGAGAAAGTGAGATTGGCCATCCAAAATGAAGAAATCAAGAGCGATAAGAATTCTACTGAGTAGATTTTTTACGATCTTAGATAATTCCTTGAAGAAAGATGATCTGAGTGTTATATGTGAAACGTTCATATAAAAATCTTTTGAAGAAAGAGTCATATACTATATATCAGTTTCTCAATTCTTATGAGAATAGTATCAAAGAGCTAAAAAATCAATGCATCATTTTTCTGAGGTAGTTTTGACTATGCACCTTATTGACAGCACTGGATTGGATAAAAAAGACAACTTGTTCTTACAGTAGTTGATTATATGAAGAACAGGAAAGTTATGAACAAAAAGAATACTTCAAGAAAATTCTTAGAGTTTGCTACCACCCCGGGTCAAGGTGGACTTGGGAAAACCAGCAACTGAGAGGTGGTTCCACACTCCTCAAAACCTCCTGATCAGAAGCCTTGCTGTTGAATGTATTTGTCTTACCTGTGATGCAGATTTAGTTTGTCATATCCAGGACAGCAAATGTTATATCTGAGAGAAACCACCATGTCATAGATGTATGTGGACTCAAAATAGAAATGGTGCACTTGCATGGCCAGTCAATTAAAAAAAAAATACTGTATGCAAAACAACCTTAGATATTGTCCAATTCAGCTTGTATTAGGCAAGCACCTTAATTCACTATCAATTATGGATGGCCAATTTCGAATGAGGCTGGCCAATTTGGTAATTTTGAACTTTGATAAAAAAAAAAAAAAAAAATGGATTCAACCATGACTTTTTAATTCTCCTTCCACATACAACTAAAACAACTTTACGAGATATTACTTACCAAATATCAGGCAAAATAGCAAACAAACTAGAGCTATAACAGAAAATAACATGTATCCAATACTTATGCGTGTCACTGTACCTGTGTGACTTCAAATATGCACTTTGGTTTGTTGACCATTATCATTCAATCAAGATTTTCTTAGGAAAAAAAAAT
Organism: Acanthosepion esculentum; assembly: GCA_964036315.1. Lineage (NCBI taxonomy): Eukaryota > Metazoa > Mollusca > Cephalopoda > Sepiida > Sepiidae > Acanthosepion > Acanthosepion esculentum. Next base: position 1,363,612 of record OZ038514.1, read on the forward strand.
TTTTTTTTTTTTTTTTGCTACTGAGGAATATTTGGCAGATATCACTCCAGATAGATTTGCAAGACAAGTTCCTACTAAAATCTTTCACTCTGCCAATATTTTGTTTGGCAACTTCAATGCCCATCATGTCAGATGGGTTAATCACTAATGCCACTGACCTCATTGGCATCCAGACACTTAACTTTATTGATCACTCAATGACTTCCACATGCATTTCCCCAGTAATCGTGATAAACACATTTTCTACTTGATCTCTTATGCTCTACAACCGGCTTCTTGCAATGTCAGGTTCAATATCGACATTAGTTACCCTCATCCAGCAAAAGAATCCAGAAGCCCACTTTAGTCCCTGTGTGCTTCACAGAAAAGCACTTGCATCAAAAACTCTTCCAAGATTCCTTCGTAATGACTTAATAGTGATTAAAGTGATCAACTACATCAAATGTTCCACTCTAAACACAAGGCAGTTCCGGCAATTCTGTCAAGATTTGGAAGCAGGACATGATGCCTTGATTTCTCATACACAAGTCCAATGGCTGTCCAAAGGCAATGTGGTAATGTCCGTAGATATCTCTTTCCACTCCCATCAGTCATGAACCACCTATTAACAGAACATCTGTTATCAACACACCGATTTGGACTAGTTTCAGGATTTTCTTTGTGATGCCACTTGGAATGCTATTTTTAAATCATCCTCTTAAATGTGCCACTGTCTTCTCATCTTTGGTGAAAGCAGGCATCAAAGCTTTTGTTCCGACATGGAAATACCATGAGAAACCATCATCTGGGTTCTCTGCCTGTTCAGCTGTTGTGGCCAACAGCAATCATTTATTCAGGCTATACTAGAGTTGCAGGAATGATTGTAACATACGCGTTTTTGTCATTGCTTCTTTGAGCACATGCTCAATGTCAACAAAGTCACTTCTGATAGAATGAGGCCCCATATAGCCTCTAAAGTTTGGTTCGACAGATTACTGGTGGTTCTGCGAGGGTGTGCAGAATAAGAAATTTTATCCTTCCTTCAATCAACTTGAATTTTCTCAAATTCTATTCCAACACGATCCTTGACAGCTGGAGTATCGCCACCAGATACCCCTCCCCCAGAACAGAGGCTCTACTGAGTGATATGCACATCACTCCATCCATGGTTTCTGCTATCACTTTTAAACGAGATCTCCACAAGGCATGCGGATTTTATGGTATCCTGCAGTTGTCTTGAAGAAATGTGCTCCTGAATTGGCTCCTGTTCTTACCAAACTTTGCAAAAAATATTTTGCTGTTTTTTGCTTTCCAGCTTGTTGGAATCCTCTTCTGTAGTTTCTGTTTTTAAGAACTCTGGAGAAAACTGATGCTTCAAATTATTTTCCTATTAGTCTCATTTTGACAAGTAATCAAGGCTAACTCACACTGAATTGGTTTAGCATTTTACTTCCCAGGCAAGTATGGCTTTTGTTTCACCATGTCTACTGCGAACATGTGCATTACAGAATTTGTCTATCAAACTTTTGATAATAGTCAAGCTCAGACTGTGACTCAAAGTATATCAAAAGGTGTTCAACAGAGTTTGAAATGCTGGCCTTCTCCACAAACTCAAGGGCTACAGTGTCATAGGAACAATTGAATTAAGCTAAATATCTGTCCTAACAAATCATATAATGAAGGTTGTGTTGTACAGGCACATTTCCAGATCATTTCATATCAATACAGAAGTCCTTGAAGGCTCTATCCTTGGACCTACACTGTTTCTGATCTTCAACAAAGCCCATGATGTCGCCAGTTTCCAACTAGGTATTTATACAAATACCAACTATTTATTCCTGACTTAGTAGCAAGTGTGACAAATCCAACAAAGTAAACTTGGTAACTGCTCTAAAAAAGTAGTTAAGAGAAAAGGAAAAATGACTTGTACATTTAATGCCTCCAAAGCTACTTTCATTTAATCACAACTGATAACTGTCTGCCATCAACATGGCTAATGCTAAACTCCAGGAAAGCAACACTATGCCTGCTTAGGCTCATGTTTTCCCAACATGACATGGAGCAACTATATTGAACCAATTGCTAAGTCTATTGCTAGAAAAGCCTGTTCAGTGTTGTGCCAGAAAATCTCTGAAATCATCTTACACGTTTATGAGTCTACCATTTGTCCGTACATTGAATACTGCTGCCATATGGAATCTGGTACACCTATTTATACCTAGATTCTTGACAGAATTTAAGTTTATAATGTTAAATACCTGGAACTAGCATCTCAGTCACATTCTCACTCACCTGATTTCCATGTCTTTTCTACAAATATTTTCATGGAAACTGCTCGAAGGAGCTCCTCGTGCCTCAAGAGAAACAAGATGCTAAGGTTGAAGATGCTATTGGGAAACCAGAGATAATACTGTTCTACAATAGTACAAACGGAGGCGTCAATACAATTGTTCAACTTGCACACTTATTCAGTGCAGCACAAAAAGCATTGGCCTCTTGCTTACTTCATGAATGGTCTTTACCTTTCTACTTTCAACACTTACACTGCATTTATGCATTGCCAACATTGGAAAAAAGAGGCTGTTTCTTCAAGAGCTTGCACTCTTTGTGCAGCTGCACTTACTTGCAAAAATGCAAAATGTAGTTGGATTCTCCTTGCTAATCAGAACAAAATGCATGCATGTGGAATTAATTTCTCACCCAACACAAGATGAAATGAAGAAATCTGTCCAGATACTCATTGAGTCATGTTGATAGAAAATCCTCGCATTCATGCTAAAAATACAACAAGAGTGTCGGTGCTTCACATTTAACCAAAGAGGAGACATTTGTCTGCACCCAACCAAAATACTGAAGAAAGTAACTGCAAACATTGTGAAGAATTATCTTCAAGTACTATTTCATTTCTGATATTCAGTGTTTATGTTCGATAACATTATGTTCATATTTGAAAGAAAACTTTCATGCATACTAAATATCTGTTTTTAATTTTAGATCAGTCAGGACCTTTTTTTAACTTTACAGTTGCCATACAGTGCTGTAAGGTTGAGAGCACACTGTCCCTTGGAAGGGACAATCACATGATTATCTCTAAAGTTTCATAGCAGTGTGCCTGGGACATTTGACCCACCTAAGTGGTAAGGAAAAACTACTGACCCAAGAAATTACTGCAATACACTATTACCCTCTTCTATATGATTTCCAATAGCAAATCATAAATTTCATATCAGGTCCCGAAGAATTTATCTCTGGCACTAATGTTTGGCTAAAACCTTGATTTTTGACAGATGTCCAATTCAGTTTCCTGTCTTTTTGCAGTAATTTATTAACTTCATGATCTTCATTTGTAAAAATGAAAAAATACGTCAGAATTATCCCTAGCATATTTTAATCCCTCGTTAGATACAAGAGCATCAGATGCTAGCAGATATGGGATTGGAGATGTGTTGCCTGTCACATACACACACGAGGATGGGAAACAAAAACCTGTAGCAGATGGTTCAAGAGCATTGCTGCTTGCAAATAAAAATTATAGCCAAAGGAAGTGCTCACTACATAGGGAGAACTACTCAACGCCTGGACATGAGAATCAAACATGTTCCCACTCAGATCAGGAATCACACCTTATCTTTGAATGAACTTGTCCCAAATACTTATGGTTCCGCCACATGTGAGCACCTCTTAAATAACAGAGGGTGTGCTGCTAATTTTAGTGCTGACTTACTCTATTTCATCTCAAGGTGCTGGAGGCACTTTATATTAGGTGCCCGCAAACATTCCCTGTGTAAACAGCGTGAATGTTTGTTGGGGCTCGCTGTCATTTGTCTCAAGCTCCTGGTGATCATTTTCTTTTTCCCCCTTCTCCTTACATACTTTCCTGTTAAGTTCAATCTCCTGTAGAGGCCTGAAGAGCAGGAGCGAAACCAGTTCTTCGCTTCTAAAACTGACATGTAATATTAAGCTACACACTTTCATTTCTTTAATTAGATTTTGTACCTTTAAAAATATTTTCAAATACTTGAAAGTAAGGTACAGTTTTAGTTTAATTAGCAAATTAAATAAAATATTGCAACTTAAAGTGAAAGTAAGATCTTTAAAAGGTTGAAATTAAGTTTTTTAAACAATGCATCTGCTACCAGGTTTGCCCCTCCTTTATTCAGTTTAGGATTGAGAGGGCAAAATTACATCATGGTTGGAAGATTGAACGTGTCATTATTAAAGATTTTATTCAACAACTTTCAACCAGAAGTCTAAGAGAGAAGCAGGAATATGGGAGATTGTGTTGCTCCTGTAGGAATTTAATTTCCTTCTTTGATTGGATGAAGTTCAAGATATTTGGCTTCGGTCCATCAACATGAGCGTGTCAAATTATCAACTAAGCATGAAGCTAAGTTGAAAATATTGGTACATAAGAGATATGGAAGTACAGTGGAACCGAATTTAAACAGTATTGTAAATTTGTCTTCCCATGAACTAACTGAGCTTGAATTGTTTGTTCTTGCTCATGGATTGGATTTCCACCTTCTATGCCTGACAAGGAGAAAGTTTTTTCAGAGTTTGAGCTCTTTTATGCTTAGTTGGCAAGACTTTCACCTATTTCTGTTGATGTGGTTAGTGATTTAAAAGCCCAATTAAATAACTTTGCACACATGTTTGCATGTTCCTCTGTTGCTTCAGTGGAATTGGAGTGGAAAGCTGAATATCAACGAGTTATTAATTCATTATTAAAAAGAGGCATCAGTTGAAGGGAAGAATTGAGAGATCTATAAACGCGCTGAAGGCCAAAGAAAATATTCTAAAGGCCCAGCTCACTACTCATGAGCAAACGATATTTAAGTGGTTGGAAACCATGGAATCGGTTACTGACCAAATAGATGATATCTACCTCGATAGTAACATTGAAGAGTCAGAGGATTACTCCTTTGAACAATTTCAATGTGATACTGTGGAGGCTCTAGCTAAGATAGGTGAACGAATTACAAAAAATAATGAAAGTGATGTTGTGAAGGTAGATGAGGCTTCTAATTCCGGTACGTGTTCTTTCGCTCCCAAACTTAATTGTCCCAAATTTAGTGGTAAAAACTGTGAAGACAAGTTCGCCTTCAAAAACTTTCTTACTCAATTTCAAAACTGTATGGTAGCGGTGAAATGTAAAGCTATCAAGTTACAATACCTAAGAGGATATCTAGCAGATTATGCTCTGCAGATTATTCAACATTTAACTATTACTAACGAAAATTACGATGTCGCTATTCAGTTGCTAAAAGAAGAATATTGGGATCACGAGTATATTGTGAACGATATTTTGAAACAAATAAGTGAAAATAAGCCTGTGCTGGACTCTGAATTTGAGGGAGTCAAACAGTATTTAACCAAGGTTAGAGCTGACTTGTTGGAGTTAAAAAACTCATTCGAATTAAATTTCCTAGAAAATAACACACCCGGAAATAAATATGTGAGCTATACTATTTTTTCTAGGTTGCCTAGTGTTTTGAAAAGGGAGATCATTCGTATTGCTGGGACTAATTATCCTTCTCTGATGCATATTTTTGACAACTATAACGAAGTGATCAAAACTCTCGCCATAACGAGATTTAAGTATAACGCTAATAAAGAAGTAAAGTGTAGATCAGATAAGGTATCAAATTTAAACAAATCTTGTTCTGCGTTGCAAAATTTCAATACCTATGTAAAACCCCCAATTATATGCAAGTTTTGTGGCACTGAAAATTATTCTAGCACTTCATGTCTAAAGTTCCCCTCTCTGGAATCTAGATTAGCGAAATGTAAGGAAAGAAGTTTATGTTTTCTTTGCATGAGTCACAGACATGGGAGCCAAGAGTGCATTGCAAAAAATAACGCCTTACCATGGGAATGTAAATTTTGTAAATCCAAAGGACATGTCTGTGCCCTTTGCCCGCTAAAATTTAAGCAAACTAAAACTCTAACCACCAATATGTGTTACAAAAACAGCAGTAAACAAGATTTGATTTTACCTATAGTAGCTATAACAGTCTTTAACGGAAACAAACCTTATAAATTCAATTGTTTGGTGGACACAGGAAGTCAGAGATCTTATTTCTCTCGATCTGTGTTAACAAAGGTGAAAGGCAAAAGGGAATTAATTCCATCTACAGAGTTTAGCGTAAAAACATTTTTAGGAACCAAGCAGAAGAAGCTAAGAGAAGTAATGTTTGATGTTGGCTTCAATGATTTTCATCGCTCCTTGCCTGTTCTGGTTGATGATGATTTTGATATTGAATTTAATCTTAATGGGTTTCATAACGTTGTGGAAAATCTCATAGGGTTGAACTACAAATTAGCGGCCAATTTTGGGGGAGGTAAAGGTCCCATTCCAATTCATGGTCTTCTGGGTGTGGATTTAATCCAGTTTATGGGACCCATGCAAATGATTAAATGCATGGATGGATTCGCTTGGCAGATTCCTGAGGGGGTAATTCCATTTGGGAGTGTACAAAACTTTTTGACTCCTAATCAAATGGCTATTTCCAAAAACCGTAAGAAAGCTACTGAAGATAATTTCTGTACGGTAATTTCTCAGTATTCTTCTTGCCCCATTACACACGTGAATTTCGTATTAGAACCTAAAGGGGGACACGTGGATCCTTTTGCGGAAAATTTTAATGAAAGTTTTGTGGAACGCAACCTGGAGAAAATGTTCAGTATAGAATCTCTGGGCTGGCCTAATGAAGACCCAGTTAGTGATTATGACAAAGAGAAGATTGAGCGGTTTGAAAAGTCTATTAAACATAAAGACAATTGTTATGTGAGTAACACTAAAATTAATTCGTCAGCTAATGAGGATACGAAGATGTCCAAGGGAAATGTAAGATCTGTATCCAATACCTTTAAATTTGGAAGGCCTAAAAGAAAGGCTAAAATGAAAGTCGGGAAACATCGTCCTGATGATCCTTATATTTAGTATTGAAACTAAAAGTCATATACACTTTGCGTATAAAATTGTCTACAAATATGTTCCTCATATTAAAAAAAAAAAAAAAATGTATTATATATTAATTTACTTTGTGTAAAAGTTTTCTTGAATATATTTTTGTGTAAAGGGATCCTTTTCCATAAGGGTGTTTCTATAAATTTATATAAAACAAAGAATCTTGCAATAAACTAGATTTGTTTATTGCACATTCTCTTGAGGGGAGAGTATAAAAATTTTATTTATTTTAAAAAAGATTTTATAAAAAAAGTCAAATTAAATGTAAAACCGTCTAGGTGTTTTTTTTTTTTTGTTTATTTACACGTCTTTTGAGAGAAGTGTATTTTTTTGTAAGCCAGATGGTGTGTGAAAAAAAGAAAAAATCGTGCAATTTTTATGACCCTTTCGGATCAGGAATGGCCGTCAGAAGCAAAATTTTTGAAGGGCCTCTTTTTATATATTGACCAATGAAAATTAAGTTTTCGAGACCCATAGAAATTCCGGATGGCCCCAAGTGGAGCCGACTTTTTCAAATAAAAGAGACGGCTTTGAGAAACGAAAGGGCAAAAACGAAAAAAGAACGAAAGGGAGCCGAAGCAGAGATCTGAGACGACACGCAGTTGGCAGACCACTTAACACCCTCTCTCTACTTTGACCAGCAAGTGGGCCATAAATCAGCCTTCAACAAACCAACCATTTCCAAAACCAATCCGGCCTGCTGTCAACGAAAATTCTTCAAAGGAGGTGGGTGCCTTTTGCGAGTTCTGCTAATTGAGGGTCTCTTTAAAAAAAAAAAAAACAAAACAAACTTTATCCCTTTCTTTTTGTATTTTGTAAAGGGTCTAAAAACTTTATCCTTTTTTTGTATTTTTGTAAAGGATTTAAAAACTTTATCCTTTTGTATTTTTAAAGGGTCTAATATTTTAAAAAACCAGAGTTTGACTAAACAATTTCATAGCTCGTCTCTGTGGGTATTTCCTTTTTAGAAACCCCAGGAAAATATTGTTATCCTGCCGTGTTAGGCGCACAGAAGGAAATTTTTGTGCAACCTTTCTTGTCTGTATCTTTTGTGATTATTGTAAAATAATTGTACAATAAATGTTTTTTTCCTGTTTTTAAGATATTACGCAGTGGTTTGTCTTGTATCGTTAACTCACGCTTACTAACGGCAGCTATCGTTTCTTCTGCCAACTAAATTTTGTGTCTGGCACAAGGAGTTGGTAGGAGTGAAGAAGAAAAAAAAAAGGAAACAAAATTTTTACAAGGGAGAACTACTCAACGCCTGGACATGAGAATCAAACATGTTCCCACTCAGATCAGGAATCACACCTTATCTTTGAATGAACTTGTCCCAAATACTTATGGTTCCGCCACATGTGAGCACCTCTTAAATAACAGAGGGTGTGCTGCTAATTTTAGTGCTGACTTACTCTATTTCATCTCAAGGTGCTGGAGGCACTTTATATTAGGTCCCCGCAAACATTCCCTGTGTAAACAGCGTGAATGTTTGTTGGGGCTCGCTGTCATTTGTCTCAAGCTCCTGGTGATCATTTTCTTTTTCCCCTTCTCCTTACATACTTTCCTGTTAAGTTCAATCTCCTGTAGAGGCCTGAAGAGCGGGAGCAAAACCAGTTCTTTGCTTCTAAAACTGACATGTAATATTAAGCTACACACTTTCATTTCTTTAGATTTTGTACCTTGAAAAATATTTTATATATATATATATATATATATATATATATATATATATATATGTTACATATATTTTTTTTATATATATATATACAGGTCATATTCATCGTAAGTCCGTAAAGAAATTAGCATGCGACATGCAAACAAAATTGCAGCACCTTGTTAGCAAACGGTTTGGACATGTTGAACCAGTTTCAGGGATTATTCTTAACCTATCCACCTATGAGCTAGTTGGAGTCCAGTATACTTTCTTATGGCCTGAATTATTGTATTCCACCTAGGGTTTCCGATGCTGAAAAAATCTTTTCAGAATTTGAGGTGCTATCTGCATAGTTATGTCGACTGGTGCCTCGCTCATCTGTCTCACTTTCGAACTTAAAGGTTACACTAAATGACTTCGCACATACATATGCTGCAACTCCTGTAGCTCTTTCCGAGTTCAAGTGGGGGTCAACAGCAGCGTTCTGTGGTTAGGACTCTTAAAGCTAATAACAACTTGGTCATTACTCGTCCTGATAAAGGTGCTGGTATTGTCCTACTGGACCATTCGGATTATGTTTCCAAAATGCAAACCATTTTGAGTGACACAACAAAATTTCTTCCTCTGGGTCCAGCAGAGATACATGACCGCACTATACCTATTGAGATTAAATTTCAGAAGACACTTTTGTCTTGGGTTAAACGGGGCTTCCTCACTCGTGAGATTAGTGACGATATTAGACCTGTCGGATCTATTCGCCCTTGTATGTATGGTCTACCAAAGACTCATAAAGATAATGTACCCCTTCGACCCATTTTGTCAATGTCTGGCTCGTCCCAACACAGAGTGGCTGGTTTCCTCTCAGATCTTCAACCGGTCGTTGAGCATTTTAGCTCATATACTATTAAGGATTCGTTCTCTTTTGTTAGAATTATACAGGAAACTTCTTCCAAGGATAAATTCATGCATTCCTTTGACGTGTGTTCCCTTTTTACCTGTGTTCCAGTAATGGAAACCATCGAGATTTGCTGTGACATGCTATATCGCAGTCACTTGTCTCCTCCTGATATACCCGAAAATGTCTTCATTGAGTTGATGCAATTTGCGACTATGTCTGTGGAGTTTAGCTTCAATAACTTCATGTACAGACAGGTTGACGGGGTTGCGATGGGCTCCCCTTTAGGTCCTTCTTTAGCCAACATTTTTGTGGGCTTTTATGAGACTTCACTCCTCACCCATGACAACACTCCGTCCATGTACCATCGGTATGTTGACGATATGTTTTGTCTCTTCAATAGTGAACCCGAAGCCGATTCCTTCCTATTAGTAATGAATCAACTTCATCCGTCCCCTTGTGCATCAGACTCCCTCTCAATTTCTTACCTCTGTGTATCGCAAGCCAACTTTTTCCAGTTTGTATACTCGTTGGGACTCATTTTGTCCCAAAAAACGTAAGATCAATCTCATCGGGACCCTAACTCACAGGGCCCTGATGATCTGTAGTGAACAGTATCTCGATGAAGAATTAAATTTTATCCGCTGTACCCTCTTAAAAAATGGTTATCCAAGTGAAACCTTATATAATGTCATGCGGGATAAAATCATTAAATTTTGGAAGGAAAAACAGGATGAAGTACAATAATGTCCTGTCTATCTACGTCTTCCCTTTATTGGTTCACGGGGTGAGCTTTTGGCTAAGCGTATCCTGTCTGCTGTCCAAATTTGTTATTTCTCGGCTCAATTGAGAGTTCATTTTGCGACCCGTGCTGCCTTCCCATCTATGCGCAAGGATTGCCTTCCTCCCCATCATGCCTCTTCAGTGATTTACACATTTAAATGTAGTTGTGGTAGTAGCTACATACGAAGAACGACCCAGCGATTGGATTGTAGGATCAGGCAGCATGTCCCTTTAAGAGTCCTGAATCCGGAAGCCAGTAGGAGCCAACTGGTGAATACTTCTGGGTCAGCCATTACTGAACATCTGATAAATAGCAGAGTTTGCGCTATTAATTTTAGTTCGAACTTGTCACTGTGCTGGCCAGTTCGCACTCTTTTTCACTTAAGAGCGCTTGAATCACTGTATATACGAGCAAGGGAACCGTCTCTTTGCAAGCAAAGAGACTGCCTCCTTGGTCTCCATATTATTACGCTCTAGTGTTCCTTATTCTTATCCCCCACTTCTTCCATCTCTATTTTCCTGCTATATATAATTTGGGGGGAGGGGGCAGAAAATTGCGATATTCGGTTGAAGAATACTTTTTTTTTTTTCCCTCCCTTCGTACAGATTATTCATTTTCACTTTTAATGTTTTAATTGTATGAAGATCGTTTGCGTCATTAATAGTTGTTTATTATAAAATAAATGTTCCCCGTTAACCTTGATAAGCTAGGGAACGAAACCGGTTGGTCTGTTTAGTGAGGGTTTCATTTCTTATTTTTCATTTCACATAATGCCTATTAGAAACAAATTCTGTGTCTTTCTCGCTATTTTTCAGTTTTGTACCTCCCACAATATATATATATATATATATATATAAAGTTTACAACACATTACAATTTTTTTTTCTCTTCTCTTTTTAGGTATTTGTAATACAGTTACATTAAACTTTTACTGCTTGTAGAACATTTAGTACCCAGAGAGAGGTGAGAGACCAAAATCAGACAATGCAGATGACAAGTTTTTACCTATACCCATGATAGGGCAGCATCTCTCGTTTAAAAAAAAAAAAAAAGTAAAAAAAAATTTAAAAAAAGTAAAAAAAAAAAAAAAAAAAAGAAATATATCACTTGTTGGACTTCCTCTACAGACCAATTTAAATGTACTTTGCAGACCAGAATATACTGACCAGTGAGATTTGAAAGACCTCTTTGTGCTACTAAAATTACATTTTTGAGTGCCTGTACATTAAATTTTGAGGGATCTTTTGCTTTGTTAAACTCATTTAGATTATGTAAAACTAATAAACAGAGTCAAATGAAAGTGACTAACCACTTGATAATTTACTGACCAGCTTTTTAAGTTTTAGAAGTTTGGGCCATATTTTTGCATGAAGTTGAAAGAAAGAAAAAGAAAAAAAAAGTAAAAAAACCTTGAGAATGTGGGGGACAATATTTCAATTACACCACATAAGGAAGTATCTAGTTTTTAGAACCACTTATTGGACTTCCACAACAGACTGACTTACGTTTATTTTGCAGACCAGAATATACTGACCAGTGATGCTTGAAAGACCTCTGTGTACTACTAAAATTACATGTGCAACCAATAAATGTGAATTGAGCATCTCTTAGGCACTGACTAATCTAAAAACTTTAGCTTCAACTTTTTTTAAAGGCACATAATTTTGCTTCTGTTTTCTTTAGGTTTAGTCCTGGCTTCATATGAATGCATCATCTGAAAAAAAAGAAAAAAAAAAAGTTTTAAACGACCGCTATGAGAATTTAGTTAAGTGCCAGACTAAAGATGGTGCTTGAACTCTGCAGAAATGTGCTCTGGAAAAGGAAGACAATGAATATCTCCTTGCTCAAATTGGACACTTGACTATAGAAGCTATCATTGCAAAGGAGTATTGGTACTATAGCAACTGTCATGAGAGTAAGTACACTAGACCTATAAAGGAAAAGTCAGAATACTGTGCCAAATATAACAATGCCTTTGTTGAGCTGGCTGCTTTCAGAGAGAAAAGTTGTCATCAAAGGGAATATGATAATGTTCAGTGCTCTCCAAGAAATATACAAAACATTTCAAGAAAGATTTGGCTGCCCTTACCTAAGAGGCTTAATAGCAAAGAACCTGAAGAGAAGGCTGGCAAATGAGTTTGGAGACAAGTTACAATAGAGGGCAGTTAAGAAAGGTATGGACTTTGTATATTGACCAGTTTCTTTACAGTTTTGCAAAGGTGATTATTCTTAGGAATGAAGGAGTTTTCTCAAAGAAAGTTTAAGGATGTGGCCAGTATCCTGCATTTTCAACATGGCCTCCCACTGAACATGAAATTAGCAGTGGAAATATTGTCTTCCTCATCCTGCTTCATCTCTCCTTGGGAAATGGGTTGTATTCACAGTCAAGCAAAGTCAATGTCGGGACCGCATAGTTTCATCTATCACTCAAGATCTTATCTACAATGCAACCAACAGTGACACCAAAACTGTCAAACATGTTGATCTGGGCTTGTGCACAAAAAGGTTCAAGGAAACTGATCATTTGGAGTATAGCATATTCTATCATGTTAACCTTGTTGAAACACACACAGAGCTGAAGACCAGATCGCCAATGTTATAACTGCTATATCCCAAACAATCTTAGACCTGCAGAGTTTGTAACGTTCATGTATGACAATGGTGACATCAATGTGGAATCAGTTTATGGCAGGTCATATCATTGCACAAATGTCATTGACATTCAGAAAAAAACCTAATGATATATCTGTCCAAACTACAGCATCTACCTTACACAATGACTCGTCAGCACAGTCAAAGGTCATTCAAGCCAATCATAAGCCAAACTGAACCTGCCGTCAAGCAACATTCAAATCTGCAATTGATAACTGCTTATGAGGTTGGAAATAACATGATCTATGAAGCATTTGCAAAAAACAAAGATCTTTGATGTACAGAGGCTTCGAGTCACAAGAAACACCAATCGACAGGGAAGAAGTCAATTATGTTATCTTTCTTCTCTTTATTGACCAGGCACCCACAGTTCTATTGTAGAAATAGTGCAATATGTTCTAAGTGAAGCTAAAGTCTCAAGCTCTTTCACTGAACAAAGTCAATCTGGCGGCTGATCATTCTATTTTCTTCAAATTACTTGACGAGATCACAGCTGCTGACCCTGAAACGAGATCACCGATTAATCTGAGGATGAGAGGTTTTGAAGTCACATGCACTTACCTAGCTGTGATTGGAAAGTGCTTCAGTGAATCAGGTCCTTCAGATCTTGTAGTAGAGGCAGGTATTCTTGATCCAAGTGCTGTTGAAAGGGCCATGAATGGGAAACACTACAATAATGATGTCTGGGCTTTCAAAATTGTCTTCTAGGCATCCATGAGAGCCAAAATCGAGTGGCCTGAATCCATTCCATAAAATATTCAAATTGGAACTTCTGGCTAATTTGTTTGATTATTGAGTTTCAAAACTTGTTGAGCAAACCAGACAGTGAATCATTTGCATCTTGTGTTGCAAAAAATGTCGATAATCACAGATTTTATGGTAGAGTTTGGTGTCATGCTTTTTGACCCAGATACAAATGGTCTTGCATCTGCTTTCTGGATATCTCATTTCCAGGATCCAAACATTGAACTTCCAAAAATCCATCAAAGCAGGCAATTGCATATTCCATCTGCAAAGCATTAGTATCATCCGGTCTTGGATGCATGCTTACCCGACCAAGAATTCACGGATGCTAATTTCTCAGTGCGACGAGCATCAGGAACTTTCAACAAAGTACCATCAGACCAAGTGATTGAACAGATAATTAATAAAGAACAAAATGGTTCTGGAGGAATCGTAAGTTTCAGTACTTTGGAGAGTACTATGCAATGGTAGATTGTATCCAGCCATGTCATCTTGCGTATTATAGGCAACTTTCAGCAAATCTATTGGACTACTTTCTACAGACAGCAAACCTAAAGAAATTCTACCATCATGCTTGAAGCTTGATAGAGAGACAGTGAAGTCTAGCTATGACTTATGTCATGGGGAAACCCATTCGAATCAAGTGAATCACTCTACATTGTGTGGAGGGTCGCAGGTTGGTGATCGAGTGCTACACAATTTGCTTAAGGCTGAAGAAATTGGAAAGACTCCGATGCAAGACTTTATTGCAGAGGGGATAGAATCAAATGCAAAGTCCTTTTATGCTCCAATTTGATGAATTTTCAGTTAGGCTTGGAATCTGTTAAGTGAAAATCAGTGACAACAGTGACTGCACAATCAAGTCATCAAAGTTTCTCTCAGTTCATGGTCATTCAGCAGTCACAAGTCAGTATGAGAGATATTGTTGAGTATGAACTTGAGCCAATTCCATGGGTTCATGTAAATCCCAATGAAGAAATGCATAACACCCCTTAAAGCAAGGTCATCAAAGCAATAGAAAGTGATGTTTCATTAGTTAGCAGTTTACCAGAGAACACCAAGAGTTTTTAATGCAATGGTTCTCATGCAGCAGTTGCCCAAAGGAATTGAAACAGTCGGTGACATGTCAGATTTTTTCCATTACAAAACGGTCATCACGTGTAGTTTTTTTTTCATCAGTGATCAGTATTACTGTCTGTGTAAAAAGCCTGGAAAGTGGAGCAAGAGCCAAATCTGGCCAAATCTACACAACTGCAAGAGGTAAAGATCAATAAGTCCTAGTGAATTTCAAAAGATTTCTTCTATAAAGCAATCAATCTCCAGCTTATTCTGAGTTATGAATAGGAAGTTTTTGTGACTGAGAAGCGATGCTTATAGGTTTTTCTGCAAAGACGAACTACCATCTATCGAAAATGCACCAGAGATCTGCTCTAATCAAGAATCAGTGGATACTAAAAATTTTTTCTATGCTGCTTTTGCATTGACGCTTGGCTGCAATTCAGTTTGCATTGTTACTATGGACACTGATGTTTTGGTTCTTGGCTGCTATTATTCTGGCAACCTAGATGGAAAACTTTTCATTAAACTGTGGATGAAGCCAAGGTGCATGTTTGAATTCAGTGAGCATAAACTTGATACGAGAGTTTGTGAGGCACTTCCTGGATATCACGCAGTTACAAGATGTGACTACACAAGTTCTTTCCATGATTTGGGGAAATTGAAAGGACTGAAGCGCACAAAAGAGTGAATCATTTCAAGATGCATTCATCTTGCTTAGTATGGATGACAATATAAGCAGGGCCTGCCAAGATGTTCTTGAGGAGTTTCTTTGCTACCTGTATGGTGTCAAAACTGCAACCACTGTCAATAGAGCTTGCTATTAGATGTTGTGGCAAAAAGAAAATTCCTGAGCCACAAAAGCTACCACCTACAAGTGACAGTGTCACTTCACCTTGACAGAGCCCATTTTGTTGCCAGCGTGTGGTAACTGGCACTGGAAGCAAACACAAAGAAGCTGAACCCAACAGAACATGGCCGGAGGATGGGCAATGACGACAGCCTCCAAATTCATTGGATAACAAAGAAACCTGCACCGAATTCTTTACTGGAATGTATCTCATGCAACTACAAATCTAGGTTCTGCTCAACACAAATGCACACATGTTTGTGGATGCATGAATTGTGAAAATGCCATGATGGATAATGATGAGGAGGATGAATGTGACTGATGACGAAAAGTGACAGTGATATGGAGTGAAGAGAACTGTTGTATTTTCCTATATCCATTTTATTCCTGCAGAATCAAGATATTTTATTGACATTGGCCAGATAACTTAAAAAAAAAAAAAAAAAGATACTTTTGGGGTTGATTTAAAGATATAAAAACTCAAAGTTTAGTTGATAAGTATAAGTCCTGAAATCACCAACACAACCACCAATCAACAAAAAAAAAAAAAAAAAAAAAGAAAAAAAATTGTAATCATTTAGCAAATAATCTGGTCAGTAAATTATCAAGTGATGAGCCAAACTTTCATTTAATTGTTTATTAGTTTTAAATCATCTACATGGGTTTAACACAGCAGAAGATCAATAAAATTTAATGTACAAGCACTCAAAAATGTAATTTTATTAGCACAAAGGTCTTTCAAACATCAGGTCAGTATATTCTGATCTGCAAAATACACAACTCAGTCAGTAGAGGAAGTCAAACAAGTGATTTAAAAAAACTAGATGATGCCTTATAATGTGATACAGGTGAAAATGTGTCCCCCGCATTGTCTGATTTTGGTGCCTCAGCTACCTGACTAGAGGTATTCAGTCAAACAATCAGATTTTTTTAAACTTGAAAAAGTATCCCACGAAAAAAACGTCAATATTTAGTAACTCAAAAGTCTACAGTACATTTTATTTTTTATTATTTACAACATTGGCTCAATCATGATTTGGTGGAGGTGGGTGGTGTCAGTTTTAGTGCCCAAGGTATAGGGAACATTGAAATAATAAAAGAGAGGATGAATGTAGCATATTATAGGGATATTTTTGAGAGAAATTTACATCAGAGTGCATATTTGCTGGGTTTGAAAACAGGTTATTTCAAGATGATTTGGTTTTGAAAATGTAGCATCAAAGTGTTGAGTGTTAATCTGTCAGAAATAGAAAAAAAAGCTTGTTTTGTCTACAAGGTTGGATTTTTTTTTTTCACTCCCCTTTTTAATTTCCGAGTCATTTACATTCTGACTTTGTTAGAAATTGTCGTATAAATGCTAGAAATAAAGTTGTTGGAGTTTTTGGATACCCTGATGTAAAAGTGAGCCAGCCAAAATGAGCTGACTCATTTTATAGTTCACCAATAGAAGAGTTAACCAATCAGAAGGCTCAAAATATTCAATATAACGTGTATAAAGGCGGCCATGTTTTTCCTGCACAGACAGCCTTTGATATTGAAGACTGAAGAATTACGGAACAGCTGCTGGTGGTATTGGTGATATAGTCAGATTCAGTAGAGTGACTCTTGAGTGTTAATCTTTAACGTTGTTTCATTGAACAGATTACGTACTACGCTGTATTCTATATTCATAGACTACGGTGAACATGGTCAACAAAGGTCATGAACCCAGATTACGACTGTATTTTGATGGAGATGAGTCAAAATACGAATTATGGGAAGTGAAATTCCTAGGCTACCTTAGAATACAAAAACTTCATGACATCATTCTTAGCCAAGATGACCAGAAAGGTGATTTTATGGAAAGAAATGCGACCGTGTTTGCTGAATTAATACAATGTCTGGATGACAAGAGTTTGGCTTTAATAATGAGAGAAGCCAGGGAAGATGGCCGCCAAGCTTTAAGAATATTGCATGAACATTACTTGTCAAAAGGTAAACCCCAAATTATTGCTTTATATACTGAACTAACCTCGATAAGGAGACGAGAAAATGAATCTGTAACAGATTATATTATACGAGCTGAGAATGTCACAAATGCCTTAAAAATGGCAGGTGAGACTATCTCAGATGGGCTGCTAATAGCCATGGCTTTAAAGGGATTACCAGCAACATTCAAACCATTCACGACAGTCATAACTAAAAAAGATTAAAAATTAACATTCACAGAGTTTAAAATTGTGTTAAGTAGTTATGAAGAAACTGAAAAAATGTAATCCCCCAAATCAAGGAAATAACGTAATGCAACTGAGAACATTTAAAAAATTCAGAAAACCAGTCCCTCAAACCTACCAAACTAGGAATTATGATATTAAAAACAAGGGGCTTAAAAACAACTATTACAACAGGAACAATAATAATAGAAAATCAAATATCATCTGCTTTCGTTGTGGAAGAGCCGGGCATGTACGTGCAAAATGTCAATTTCATAGGAGTGATTTTTGTAAAAATGTAAAAGCTTTTTCGAATGAGCGAACATATGCTTTTTCGTTTGGGTTGGATACTAGACCCAATAGTTATAATTCTTACCTAGACGACACGGGTGCGGCAAATCATGTAATTAGAGATGAAACAAAATTCATTAATTTTGACTCCAACTTCGAGCCAGATCCCCACTTTGAGTTGGCTGACAGTACCAGAGCTAATAATTTACGCGATACTAAAGGAAATATTTGTAAATGTTTATTAAAAAGGGGATTTATATATCCCTAAATTTAAAGTAAATATTTTCTCTGTTCAGTCTGCTGTTAGAACTGGTGTTAAAGTTAATTAACAATTAATCTTTAACGTTTCATTGAACAGATTACGTACTGTGCAGTATTCTATATTCATAGACTATGTTGAAGATAGTCAACAAAAGTATTAGTTTCTTTTGATATAACGAGTTTATAGAAATGTCCCCTTTCAGGAAACTGTACAGATTTGTGTAGATGCTCTTTATAGAAGTTGCTTGGATCCAGTCATCATTCCCAAACCTGTATTCTTCAAATTTATGCATTTAACACAGCAGAAGATCAATAAAATTTGATGAACAGGCACTCAAAACTTTCGCTAATCTAGAAACTGAGCTTAATAAGGAGGCTAGCACACTAGCCAATAAGTTTTAGAGAATAGAAATGAAAAAATTAAGATAAAAAATTGTTTTATAACAAAGACTACAAAGATAACTTCCCAAATAATCGTGAATGCCGACTTATAAACCCCTACTAAGACAGTTGGGTAAAGTTAGCAAAATAATCTTGCAAGACATCTGAATCATTGAGAACATTTTTAAACATTAACCAATGGCGCTCCACTCGTGATTGCATTAAATCGTTTAAAAGTTATGATAAAAATAAATGTTCTTTTATAAAATACAATATAAAAGAATTCTATCCTATTACTTAAAAACCAATAACAAAGCTTTAGAGTTAGCCAAGGAATATGTGTCGATATCTAATGATAAAAATCTTATTAGACATTGTCGTAAGCCACTGTGATATAATGACATGTTATGGATTAAAAAAGGAGAGAATAGTTACTTCGACAACCCTATGGGGGCATATGACGGTGCAGAGGTATGCGAGTTAGTTGGATGCCTCCTACTTAATAGTTTAAATAAGTATATCGATCCTAATAACCATGGTCCGTACAGAGACGATGGGTTAATCAGACAAAAGTAACCCTAGAAAATGCAATGTAATTCTTAAACTAAACTGGTTGTTTAAAAAATTTGGTTGGTTGGTTGGTTGGTTGGGGTTTTATGGCATATCAACCACTATGGGTTATTTAATGCCAGATCCAGTATTTACTAAATATTTCAAAAACGTATAGCTGGCAACATCATCGTTTCAAAAACGTATAGCTGGCAACATCATCGTTTCAAAAACGTATAGCTGGCAACATCATCGTTTCAAAAACGTATAGCTGGCAACATCATCGTTTCAAAAACGTATAGCTGGCAACATCATCGTTTCAAAAACGTATAGCTGGCAACATCATCGTTTCAAAAACGTATAGCTGGCAACATCATCGTTTCAAAAACGTATAGCTGGCAACATCATCGTTTCAAAAACGTATAGCTGGCAACATCATCGTTTCAAAAACGTATAGCTGGCAACATCATCGTTTCAAAAACGTATAGCTGGCAACATCATTGTTTAAATTTTCTTTTCTTTTTTTTTCCTACTGATTGACCCTAAGCCACCGCTTTCCATCACATTTTAGGGATAAGGTGTTAGTATATTTAGTGTAGGGTTTGGGTCGGAAAGTTAATTGTAAGTTGTAGTTGTTTTGGGATGGGTTAGATGTAATGGGGCATGACATGACCAGCCGATTGATCGGATCGACGGCCTTTTGGTTGGACGTAGTTTATCGTCATACCCAGGACGCGGACGTAGTTTATCGTCACACCCAGGACGCGGAGACACCTTGGGATTTCACTATTTGCCCATAGCTGGGACCCTAACAGGTGCTACCACCCCAGGTCAGAGTGGACCTGCGAACATCAGCAATTAAGAGGTGGTTCCACGCTCCTCAAAACCTCCTGATCAGAGGCCTTACTGTTGGATGTAGTTTATCGTTTTACCCTGGACTTGGATGCAGTTTAACGTCATACCCAGGACAGTAAAAAATTTGGATTCAATCTTGGCATGCAAATAAACTTAAAAGTTACCCACTACTTAGACATTATGCTCGACCTACGTGATGGTACAGTGTCACCATATAGAAAAAAATAATCAGCATCCACAATATATCAATGTAGGTTCCAACCACCAGACACATGTTTTGAAACAAATACCTAATGGTATTAATTACAGATTGACCACTAACTCATCTAATAATATTTTTAATAAAAATAAACTAATTTATGAACAAGCATTAAAAAGTAGTGGACATAGTAGTAAATTAAAATATAGCGATACAAATAATTCCCCTTAAACGCAAAGTGAACATAACAGAATTAGAAAAATGTGGTTTAACCCCCCCCCATAATTTAGCAGTGAAAACCAATATGGGTAAGATATTTTTTAAATTCCTTAAGAACTTCCAACAAGCAAATAGGTTACATAAAATTTTCAACAATAACTACGTCAAATGAAGCTATAGCTGTATGCCTAATATGACCAATTTAATTAATAAATATAATAGGAGAAAAATTAAAGACAAACCACGCACCGTCCCAACAAGTAATTGCAGGAATAAGGAAGCCTGCCCTCTCCAGGGCCAATGCTAACAAGTGTGCGTGGTTTATCAAATAAAAATATATATATGGATATACCGAACAATATTGATAAGAACCCTAAAGTTTACATAGGATTCACCCAGAATAATTTCAAAAAACGATATTATTAACCACCTCAGTAGTTTCAATAGCAAAACTACAAACACAGTACTACCCTGTCCACTTACGTATGGAAGATCAAACAAGGTAAGGACCCCATTTTGAAATGGGAAATATAAAAAAAATGTTCCAAGTATAAGGCAGTTGATAAGTTTTGTTCCCTATGCATGAAGGAAAAACTAGCTATTGTTAGTAATTTATTGAACCTAAAATCAGGAATTCTTAGGTGTAGACAAGGAAACACTGGCTATTAGAGTAGGGTTTGTTTTTTGTTGAACAAAGTACTCCCCGTTGTTTGAAGGGGGGGTTCTCCCCCTCACATGGTCATGGTTGTTTATGGTTTTAGCTTTAATTCTGTTCCATAATTTTCCTTTTCAGCCGGCATCACCCTGACAATCCGTTTAGGTGAAACCTAGGTAGGTTTGCCTGGCTCCTTAGGTTTAAATCTTAGGTTTGCTCTACTTCGTGTATTGAGCACTTTACGTAATTACCTTTACTCATTTTGGAGGGTTTTTTTTTCTTCTTTGGACTGAGCTTGAACTCTGGACAATTGTTTTTGTCCGTTTCATGATTCTTTTTTTTATTCCTCATTTTTCCTTGGGTACCAATTTGTTCTAGTACAAGTAGATATATATTATGTAGATATATTATATTATATTATTATATATATATATATATATATATATATATATATATATATATATATGTGTGCATGTTTTTTCTCTCTATACAAACGTCCCCATAGAGAAATGCTTAAATCTACTAAAAAAAAAAAAAACACCTAACAAATGCAAAAATTAAATTACCTCTATCTACACAAAATCATAAAAATATGCCAACTTATTAGCAAGCAATGTTTCTTTACATTTAATAACCAACATTACAGACAGAAATTTGGTTTACCAATGGGATCTCCTCTCAGCGGCGTTCTTGCTCGTCTATTTTTAGAATTTCTAGAAAGTGACTCATTCAAAAATATTCTCCCTACAAACTCTTCATATTTCAGATACATAGAGGACTTATTAATATATCCAAAAAACACCAATTTAACGGATCTTCTCTACAAACTTAACGTTGAACCTACAATAAACTTCACTTTTGAAACTGAAACCAACTACACTCTTCCATTCCTGGACATTTTCTTACATAGAAATAAAACTCAATTTTGACGTTTACAGAAAGGCTACAAACAAAAATGATCTGATTAGTTTCTACTCAAACCACTCTTCTAAAATTAAATCTGGAATTATTATAGGTTTCTATCTAAGAGCATTAAAAATATGCAGTCCCCAATATTTACTTAAAGAAGAAACATACATAGAAAACAAATTCAAAAACCTACAATACCCATATCATTTCATCCACAACGCAAGAAAGGCATACAAAATATACTACTGAAACAAAGCTAATAACATAATCCGCAATAGTAAATTACATGAAAACGGATACATAATACTACCGACCAACTCTGTGACTATTTTAAGATTTAGATCTTCAAACACTAATAATAATATTTCTGAAGTAGGCATTTATAAAATTGCCAAAACTGTTCCTCCCAATATATTGGAGAAACAAGTAGAAGTTTTAAAAAAACGCATTTATGAGCACAAAAGAGACCTCACAAAAAACAACTTAGCTAATGCACTAGTCATACATAGAAATAAATTCAACCACAATTTTGATTTAAAAAAAGAAAATAACTCACTCAGAAGGAAAATCCTAGAGAGTGCCGCCATTGAATATTACCCAAATATTAATCTCTGCCCAGGCTCTTTTCCCTATTTCACCTTTAACAGAATTACTACTCTCCCAAACCAACGTACACAATAATATTGTAAAATCAAAAGGAGATGGTTGAATCTGTCAACATAGCAATAACAATATCTCCACGTGACAGTAATTGACGTAATTTTCAGTTAACAGTAAGAAAATAGCATTCTCTATATTCTTCCAGTTGCTAAGGACATTGTTTTTGTTATTAGTTACTTTGTTTAAATAAATTCATTTTGTTTTTTGCCCCGAGAAAGTCCACATTGGACAAAACACATCAGCAACTACTACAGTTTTCCTATTGTCATTTATATTTATAAATAGTCTTTTCTACAGGTTAAGAAATTTATTTATATATATATATATATATATATATAAGCAAATATGCGGATGTAGATCCGACGGTATGATGAAAATGTGGAAAAGATAAAGCAAAATCCGAATATGTGAGTTTACTGTTTTTTTATTAAAAACCAAAAAAAATAAAAAATAAAAAAAACAGTAAACTCCCATATTCGGATTTTGCTTTGTCTTTTCCACATTTTCATCATACATATATACATATATATATTATATATAGTGTGTGTGTGAGAGAGCGAAGTAGTGGTAAAATAGCCATACGAAGGGACAGTTTTCCTCCTCGTTTGTCAACAAGGACAAACTGCTTTGAAGTTAGGTTAGAAAGAACCTCTTCTAAGGCAACAAACATGGTAATGTTACAAATCAACACATCATGAGTGTCACATTGTTGGATGGGTAAACTGACCACAGTAAGACATGCAAGGTTCTGCAGTTTTTATTTTCTGGAGAACCTGTTCTGAGAGATCTCTGTTCGAGTGCTACTTGGTTCAAGAACTATTTAGCTGAATTCCATCCCCTTTAGGTGACAGACGTAGCTGCATGTGAGGGGGCTATGACAGAACCAAAGATGTGTGATACTATGAAGCTTCTAATTCACCTCCGGGCATTGATGGTCTATCCTACCAGTTGTACTTGAGGCAGTTGCTCATGTTTGTACCTTTGCTGGCACTGATCTTTCAGCGATGGATGAATAACAGGAACATTCCCAACACTCAAAGCAGTGACCAAAATAAGCAGTGGGGATGAGTTGTGGGTCACTTAATGCTGAAATCTAAACACAGTAGAACTCCCCAAATTCTAACCTAATTCGAACCTAGCATAATCTAAACTACGTTGAATGAGACTTCCTTGAATTTGGACATCTTCAAATCCAAACTTTTGTATTGACATAAATATGAAGCCTTTTCTTCCTTGAATCAGAACAGTAACCTCAATACCAAACATCTTTAGATGTTTGGTTTAGAGTTGTACTGCATATCCTTAATTTTGACTTCCTTTACAGATTTTAGTTGTTTTTGAAGGAGATATTTCTTGCCTATAATGTCACCAAGTTCAAAAAGGGAGAGAATTACCTTGACTTTTGTGCAAAAATGTGAAATTCTTGAAAATTTAAATGGATAAGTAACTCTACTCTAATGAAAGAATACAGCCATGGCCAAAATTATGGAGCACCTATAAAAAACATTGAGATAATAGTTTAAAACTATGTATTTAAAGGATAAGAATCGTACAGTGAACAATTGAGAGCAAATGTAAAATATTTAACAGTAGATTGTAGTATTTTTTTTGCTTTAAAGCCTCTCAGGAGCTTTAGCTGAGTTTCGTACTAAATTCATTCCAATATTTAAAATGATTTATTGCCATACTAAAGGTTGTTTCATAATTTTCGGGTAATATTTGATTCCTACCAGTGCTATAATAATATATTTAATTGAAAATGCCTCCAAAGAAGCAGCTTTCAGAGATTAAAAGGGCACAAATTGTTGCTTTATCTGATGAAGGATATTTTCAGGTAGAAATTGCCAGGAAGATGGAATGTTCAAGGAAGGGGGTTCAAACAATGATTAAAAGGTACAAGGAAACAAAGTCTTTCAAAAACAGAAAAGGACAAGGCCGTAAAAAGTCTACAACCGCCTGGGAAGACAGATCTTTGAAAAGAGCATCCCTTGCAGATAGGAGGAAAAGTTCTTCAGAGCTTGCTGCTGAACTTAGGGAGGGTGCAAACAAAAACATATCAGCTCGAACAGTGAGAAGAAGGTTATTAGAAGTGGGATTAAAAGGATGCAAAGCCAGGAAGAAGCCATACTTATCTCAGGCCAACAAGAAAAAACGACTGGAATTTGCAAAAAACCATGAAAATTGATTGTTTGGTCTGACAAAAGTAACTTTGAGGTAAGTTAACAGCTTCTCTTTCCTAAACTTTGGATGTAATAATTGAAATTTTTATGTGAATACACATCCATAACATTTATTCAAAAATTGTAACAAATTCTTTTTTTTTTTCATCAGATTTTTGGCACTCCTGGAGTGGTTTATGTTCGCCGTAGGGAAGGAGAGGCATTTCATCCTGACTGTGTGGTTCCAACTGTAAAATTTGGAGGAGGAAGCGTAATGGCTTGGGGCTGCATGGCTTCTTCAGGCACTGGAATGTTGTACACATGTGAGGGCAGAATGAACTCCACAATTTATACTAACATGCTGGACCAGGTTTACTGAACCTCTTTGACTAAAATATTTAATAACATTCCAAGTGATGTAATCTTCCAAGAAGACAATGCTCCATGCCATACGTCAAAAGTTTCAATAGGTTGGTTTGAGAAAAAAGGGATTACAGTGATGAAGTGGCCCCCTCAATCCCCAGACCTAAATCCCATTGAAACTTTGTGGTCCCATTTAGGGAAAAGAGTGAGAATGCACAAATGTTCATCAAAAAAAGAATTAGAGGCCAAACTTCATGAAGAGTGGCAGAAAATAGATCCTACCACCTGCAACAACTTAGTCAATAATATGCAAAAACGAATAAAAGCTGTTAAGGCAAAAGGAGGACATACCAAATATTGATTGTTGTTATTAATGTTTACTCCACTATTCTTAACCTTTAAATATATAAGTGTGAATCATAATTTCGATTTTTCATTGGTGCTCCATAATTTTGGCCAAGGCTGTATAGTATTGGAAGAAGCACACGAAAGTTTGCTTAAAAGTTTCAAGACTCGACATGGAATATAGCAATTAAAAATTTCAGGTGACTAGCACACAGCTAATATGCAGACAGCTTCCACTATAGTGAAAACTTCTTCGAAATTCTAAAGTACTGTGATTTAACCCCAGATGAAATCTACAATGCCGATAAAGTAATATCTATTGGAAATGTTTGACCACAAAAACTTTACCTGGTGTGGATGAACAAAAAACGGGTCAGAAAGTAAAAGAAACATTGACAATACTGGTGTGTGCTAATGTGTCAAGCAGTCACAAACTTATCTTCTAGTTATTGGAAAATCTAATTCCCTCCCTTCTTTGAAAGGAATTGTGCAGTCACACACAAATCCTTAAAATAAAAAATAAATAAAAAATTAAAAACTGCATGAATGAATCAGTATCTGGTTCTTTCAAGAGTTTGTCCCATATGTAAAAACCTGCTTTCTTGAATTAAGTAAACCAAATTCAAGATGCTTACTTTTAAACAATTGCAGAGCCCATCCACATGAAGATAAACTAGTGTCATCTTGTGGAAATGTGTTTGTGGGATATTTACTGCCAAACATTACATTGTTGATCCAAACAAGGGATCAAGGTGTCATTTTGAAGATGAAATGTTTCTACAAAAATCTTTGCATGATGAAACTGATGACCTCCAAGGTTAGCCTACAGAATTTTCAGAAGCGTATTACTGCTAAAGATGCCATGCTTTTACTTGCACAATCATGGGATGAGGTGAAAGCTGACACTTTAAGAGCATAAGTAAACCTGTACCGATGTAGAGCTAGTGTTGCAGAAAGTAAATGTTAACAAAAGTGAAACAAATTGTTTAGAAAAAGAACCGAAAAGGTGCAGAAAATGATTCAAACTTGCCAGCTTCCTACTGAACACCAAAAACCCTCGATCTCACGATGCAGATGATGTAGCATGGGTTGGTTGAGAAGCAGGAATACAAGATGATAGAGTTAATAGCGATAATTGTAGTCATATTCAGTTTATATCAGATGATCAAAGTGATGATGAAACAGTATCATGGGGGGGGGGGTAGAGCAGAGAAGTCTATTGAAACTACTCAAATTCAGTGAGCAAAACCCTTGTTTCAATAACCACTGGAATATCCAGACACAAGCATTACAAAATGAAAATATCGTACTTGTGTCAAAAGTACCATAAGAAACGACCATCAGGAATGAAAAATGCAGGGAAATACAGGAAAATGTGACAATGTATGAATGATAAATTTATAACTGTCATAAATTTTTAAACATTTCAGAAAATGTCAGTTTTTCACAAATTACAATATTTGTTTAGCACAAATTTTTCCATTACTATTGGTTGTCAATCTTTCGTACATTTCTCTATTCAATCTGCACTTTAAAGAAAAATGAATCAACATTACAAACTACTTTTCATATCCTAAACTCTAAAACTTAAAATTATAAAGCTTGCCACAGCAGGTTTTTCTTCCTTGAATCCAAACCATACCATCAATACTGAACATTTTGGGCCTTCGCTTCAGAAGAGTTGTACTTTATCTTAATTCTGTGTTTCCAACCACCAATATTTTGTACATAATTTTATATTTTCATGATAAACGGGTTTGTTTTTTTTTAGATATATAGTTTGTAGATCATTAAATGTATTTTTGATAAATTGTTTTTTTTCAAGTATTGCTGGTAATTCCACCATGAAAATGTATTACTGGTAATTTTATTATAAAAACTTATTTTTATAATTTTGTGTTGCATTGTCATTTTACTATAAAAAATGTACTGGGACCATAATAGTTACTACCACCTTGGGTTAGAGTAGACCTGGGAACAACAGCAGTTGAGAAGTGATTCCACACTCCTGATCAGAGGCCCTTCTGCCAGATGTTTATCATCATAGCCAAGATAACAGTGGGGAATGAATTAGAATTTTTAACCCATATCTATGTAAATATGGAGATTTTAACCAAGGTCTTAGCTAGCCATTTGCAGGCTTGTGTTGTCATAGGATTATCCAGGACAGTCATCATGTAGTACATTTGAACAAAAATATATATATATATATATATATATATATATATATACAGTGAAGCTGTACTGATCAATTTAGATAAGTCCAAGACTTCTGTTCTGCATTCGTATAGTTCCCATCATAATGCTTTTAGACAAATCTCCATCCAACCACTTTGCTTATCAAGGAGGATAAGACTAGTAGTTAGGGCTAGGATAAAAAGAATGTCTTGCGAGGCTACGAGTATGGTCGCTTCATTGTGTACAGAGGAAACTCGTAGGACATCTAGTCTGCATATTGCAAGCATCACAATGCTGGACAAGCAGACTGTGACTACAGGCATGGGAATTTCTGAGGCTTTTCGTGACTACTTTCAGGAGCTGTTTCCCAGGGAGCCCAGTCTGAGCGCTGCTTAGTTCGATGCCTATTTAGACTTTCCCCACCTCAAGGCGGCTGAAGCAGTTTGGGTGTGAGGGTCCCATTACAGAGTCTGAGATCTGGGATGCACTGAAACTGTTTGGCCTGGATAAGACTCCGGGATTAGATGTTCAAAATTACGAAATGTACTTTAAGCAGTCGCCCATATTTGTCCCCTGACTAGCACTGATTTACAACAACTGGATGAAGCAGGGGTCTATACCTCTTTCACCAGGGATGTGATCAAGGTGCTTCGCAAGAGCAAAGACAGTGGGGATGGGTTAGATAATTATCGGCCTTTGACGATGTTAAACACAGAGTCGAGAGTGATACCACCCTGATCAATTTAGATCAGTCCAAAGCTTTCAATAGGGTTGACCATCGTTTTCTGGAGGGTATCCTTTTGGTCGCCAGTTTCAGGCCGGACTTTCACAATTGGATCCGACTGCTGTATGTGTCCCCCTGTGTGCAGGTAGAAGTGAATGGGGTAAGATCGAAACCTTTCATTTTGTCCCGCTCCATTCATCAAGGTTGTCCGCCGTCTCCATTGCTGTACATTTTTGTGTTGGAACATTTTCTGCGTAAGTTGAAGACGATTCCGGTCCTTCGCGGAATTTCCTTACCTGATGCTACCACCTTGGCCAGGTACTCCACGTATGCTGATGGCGTTTTGGTTCTTGTGTCGAGAAGGGCCCGAAATTAACAAAGTCAGCAAAGATATCTAGAGATATGAGATGGTGACAGGGGCCCCAAGATCAACCGCGGTAAGTGTTGACTTGCTGTTGGGTTCGTGGAAGGGAGTTTCTCTTCCTGGATCTTTCCTCTGGATGGACAGGCCAGTCAAGATACTCTGTGTCTGGTTCGGTCCTAACCTCTTGTTGGAAATGAATTGGTCAGAGGTGCAGGAGAAGGCCAAATGTTGGCTTGCTCTGAAGCAACTCTTACAGGCAAAGGATGGCCTCTCAGATGTCCAGCCGTTGTCCCGTAAAGCATTATATCAGGTGTTAGTTAGGAGGAACTAACAAGATGCTTTGATAAGCAAGCTCAGTCTGACAACTTGAGAGGCTTGTTGCATATGGCCTTGGGCACCCAGGTTGAAATGTCTCAATAACACTGAAGCATCACTCACCTGGCTGTTGATTCGATGGGCCCTCTGGGTCGGCAAAAGACTTCGTGCAGTGGGTCTGGCTAAGTTACTAAACTGCAATCAGTGCAGTGGGGAGGTGGAGACCCTAGGTCACGCCTTCTTTCATTGTAGTGTCGTAGCTCCGTTGCGCAAGTTCATTGAAGACATCATGGTTTGCATGCTGCGTGGAAAGTTCTATGTCCTTGAGGCCAGTTCCGTTTGTAGCAATATAGTACCACTGTTGACTAAGGTTGAGCACTATGCGTTCCTTTGCTTACTGGGGGTTATGCAAGTCATGATATGGACAATGTGACAGAAGGAATTCCATGGGGCCAAGAAGTTTACCTCTTCCCAACTGATCCTTTAAGTATCAGCTTAGTCAAGATTAGGATGGAAAGGAAGCGACTCCATCCATTGGAATTTGGTGAAAGGTGGGCAAGTCTTGCACCTCTCTGCAGAGTGAAATGTGCTGACTTGGAGTGGCATTTTGATGCCAGTTAGACTGTACGAATATTGGGATTGCTGGGTTGAACAATGGCAACCCTTCCCGTATATAGGTTAGTGTAGGTCGTTTTTTTGTTTTATTTTTTTTCTCTTTTTTCAAGTAAACTTAGCTAAGGTATGTATGCTCATTGGCCCCCTTTTTTGGGGGGCCCTATTTTCTTTCTTTTGTTTAATTCCCTATCACTCCCATCGTTAGGTGGTTAGTGATATCAGTTCTCTGGTTGGTGTGGGTCATCTTTCATTTTGAGTGTTTTTCGTATTTGTTGTCTTCGGGTGAGTGTGTGTTTGTAGTGAGTGCATGGCTTGTACGAATGTTTTTATATTTTTAAAATCCGTCATTGATTTTGTCCAGTTAACTGATGCTTCTACCACAGGGCTGTGGGGAGGTTTATTACTAACACTATTTTGTTTAGTTTCTTGTACATAGTTTTGTACTCATTGTAAATATTCATTGGGGTATTTAGATTTTTAAATTGTTTTCCCCTTACACCACAGACAATGAATTGTATATATGGGGACTAGTTAGGACTTCATAGAGTTCCTGGGGCATTATGGTGGATGAAGTAAGAATGGTAGGTAAGAATGAGTTGTTTTGGTGAAAGGAATATTGTTTGTATGATTGGGTCACTGTTTGCAACTAGCTAAGTTTAATCTTAAGACAGAAGATGACCATCCTTCCCCCCCTTTTGGTCTTGTGCCAAACATTTACTTTTTGTACAATAAATATTCTGCAGTTGGAGATTCATCTCCAGCTGTGCTGATCAAACTCTGCCTCTGGGTACAGAGGAACCCCAGACAAGGCTATGTCGAAGAGCAGAGTCTTCTCTGGAAACAGTTACACAAAACCATTTTATATGGGGAATTTTTGGCCGAGCCTATGGCCTCAGATACCCCATGTTAAATTCAGCCTTGTGCCACATCTGACTGTGTGGAACGGTTGGTAGATATCCTGCAGTTGGAGATTCATTGTGGAATTCACTTGACTCACTTATACGTGTTATTTATGTCCCAAGTATTATCGTTAATTACTAACCTTCATGTCATTATTCTATTCAGTAACCTTCCCTAGGTTACAACAGTTTAAAAAAATCCCTACACCTCAGTTTTTGTGGGGTTTTTTTTGTCAACAGCAAAAAAAGTTATTGTCCTGTCTTATTAATGTGGTTACCTGACCCTAGAAGAGAGGGTCACAAAAAGGAAGGAAGTTATCTTTAGCAAACTCGGTCATTCATCAACTATCTTCAGGCTGGTCTTTTCAGTCAAATTCACTTTTGGCAAAACAAGCCTATGGAAGAAATACCACTGAACTGGAAAATGCTAAAATGCAATATTTGGTCCAGGTTGTGTTCCATTTGATGTTGAAGAGGTTTCCCATGTCACAATCCAGAAAGGAAGAAAACAAGAGTAAATATATTTAAGCTCCACACATCCCTATTAACGATACCCACTATCATCAAGTTGGAATCGGTATTGGCATAAACAAACTCAGTAAATATTACCCAAAAGCTGATTAGTGGCCTTCGTCAAGTGCAACAGCTGTACAGAATAAAACTCAAACCCAATGCAAAGCCATTTTCTTTTAAAAACATCCCATCACATATCTCTTCCACGGCTGAATAAAGTAGAAAAAAAAAAAAAAAAAAAAAAAAAACTGCTATGCATGGAGTGTATTGGAGTTATCAGCCATGTAGAGTAAACCACTGAATGGTGTGCAGGTATGGAGGTGGTTGTGAAGATATCAAGGGACCCTTGTATTTGTGTCAACTTTACCCAACTGAACAAGTCAGTTTGTAGGGAAAAATACATCCTGCTATCAGTCAAGCAAACAGGTTATGAGCTGGGACAAAAATATTCAGTAAACTCAATACTAATATGGGGATCTGGCAAATTCTGCTAGTGAAGGAGTTAACTGACCATCTTTATCTCTCCTTTTGGTAGATTTCTTTCAAGAGATTGCCATTTGGGATAACATCAAATTATCAGAATTGGACATCAAAGATAGAGAAAGCTTAGAGGGGGTTTTCTACCACATTGATGTTCTGATATGAGGAAGACACACAAAAAGAGCACGATTCCCACTTCATGCAACCTTGTCTGCACTAGAAAAGGCTGGTACAACTAAACATGCACAAGTGTGAGTTCTCTAAAAGAGAACTTAATTTTCAGGGTCACATTATTTCTGATGAAGGAATCAGAGCAGACCCAAGCAAAACTGCCACTATTAGTTTGCTTAAGTTGGTAGGTTCATGTATCTCTCCATGCAGTTTTCTAGGGAATAGTAAACCAGCTGGGCAAGATCATTCCTCAGCTGGCATACAAGGATAAACCCTTGAGATCTGCTTTCCAAAAGGAATCACTGGGTTTGGTGAGGGCGGGGAGAACCAGGTTGAAGCTTTCAACACTGAAGAAAGACTTACAGTGCAAGCCAGTGTTAGCCTTATATGACCCTATCAAAAAGACCAAAGTTTCAGCAGATACATCCAGTTTTGGTCTCAGAGCAGTAATGGAAATGGAATGAAGAGTGGAGGCCTGTTATCTATGCTCCCAGATCTTTTACCAGTCAAGCCGAGATATGCTCAAATTGAAAAAGTACTTTAGCTTGTGCATGTGAAAGATTCAAAGATTATATCACCAGACATTCTCTGCTTGAAACAGATCACAAACCACTACTGAGCCTTCTGGGAATTCAAAATTTGGATTCCTTACCCATGAGGATACATTTCATTTAAAAAAAAAAAAAAATTTTTTTCCCAATGCAGAGGAAACCTGTAAAGTGAATAGACAAGATTGAGAAAAACCTCTCCACCCAGAAGGTGGCCCTCTTGGGTCTCCTATTCAAGATTGCCTTCATTGGCAGAAAGTCAGTGGAGGACCCCTGCAATTTCCTCAAAGCCCTGGGTGTGATTTTGTGCATAAGGGGAATTCCATAAAAAGTATGGTCTCACCTGTTAGAAGCAAAAGAAGTCTCCCCAGATGGAATTCCTGAACTTAAAAAAAAATCTCTTGAGATTTTATGCAAAGAGTGTCCCAGTCCTTTTCCACCCAGCTTTATATAGGGCTTTAAAATTAACCCTCATCCCATGGACATGATTTTCTTTTGTAAGTCTATCCTCTGTCAGAACAGGGTGGTTTCCTGGTTAACAGATTCTTCTGAGTGTACCTCATTAATGTAAGTGTCATTCCAGGCCCGTTTCCAGCTTTCTTTTGGGCTATGAGCCAAGTCCGGATTCTCTCTGTCCCCAGTTTGTTTTGTCCTGTGTCTTTATCTCAACTGGGTCAGTCTTGATTTTTTTTTTAAATGCCCATGTTTTTCCTCCCTTAGTGTAAGAGTCTCTTAATTTTGTCAAAAGACAATACAGTGGTCACTCTTATTTTTGTGAGATGGACAGGTCCTAATAACATTTTTCCCTTTTCAGTTTTGAGATCATCTCCCCCTGCCACCATCATTTCATTGATTATATATATATATATATATATATATATATATATTGAAATTTATAACTCATTGGGTGGGTTTTTACACAGTAGGCACACTGTGTGTATGTTTGAAACCTTGGTGGATGAATGCAGGCTCTCCAGTGATTCCTAGTATTTTTGGTCGTTCCTAGTTTTTCACAAAACCTTCATAGTATTCCTAATTTTTTATTCTCAAAAAAAAAATTAAAATTGTAATCCATTTCTAAAATGTGTTTGAAGTATTTTGCAGAATGGAATCATAAGATGTTAAGATTAAATACAGACCTAGAAACTATAGATCTTAAAAGTATTTGGGCATAAAACATGATTTATTAGCAATTTGGGGTTAAAAACTGAAAATATATATTCTTTATGAGTGTGGGGCTTCGCCTATTCTATTTGGTAACCCTCCGTTTTGCTTTGCTGTGATCAGTGACTGAAAATCAATTTAAGAGTTGCAATAACCTATAGTTATTGTAGCATAGCTTTGGTGGTGAAAATGCTTTTGCTTGTGTACTTGTCTGTCCTGTTTGCATGATACCAATCCTATTTTAGTGTTAACATGTAATCCTTTAAAGTTTTGCTTGGCTTGCATGTTCAATATACGATATTGTATAAATATCTAACCCTTTCATACTATGCTTGCTTTAAAACCACTTTCTTGTCTTTGTTATCTTTCTTTTCAGAAACAAAGTAGTTTGCTTAGCTATCAACATTACTAATCATGCCTAGTGGAAAAAACAAATTTAACCAGGCTTGGCTTAGGAAACTTGACAATAATGGCCAACTGCTGTCCAAATGGTGTAAAGAGGATTCTTCAAACAGCTATGCTGGCTTTTGTGTACTGTGTAAAAAGAGCATCTCATGTTCAACTACTGGAGCTATACAACTCAATGGTCATGCTGATGGTCAGAGACACAAGGATAAACTCTCTGATCCCAAGCAGAAATTGTTGATGCCAACCAGTCAAGTGGCCAGTACCAGCAAGCAAAGAGGAGATGTGGAACAAAAAATGTATCTTCATCCGCTGTCAGTGACCAAGTAACAAAAGCAGAAGCACTGTGGGCAATGCAGGTTGCTGCTGGAGGGTACTCCTACACATCCTGTGAACGTATTGCTGGACTATTCAAGGCATTGTTCCCAGGAACCATCTCTGACAAGTTCACCATGAGCAAATCAAAGGTATCATACCTGATATCAGATGGACTTGGACTATACTTTCAAAAAGAGACCAGTGCAAAAATAAGAGCAGCACAATGACCTTTCACAATCCAATTTGACAAAACCGGCAATGCTCAACGCAAGAAGTGATATGCTTGTTCGATTTTGAAATGAACAAAAAGGTGAAGTAAGTACCATGTTTCTGAAAAGCCTTAGGCTTGGACATGCTAAAGCAGAGACTGGGTAGTGCGATTATAGATGCTGTGACAGAAAATGGATTTGAAATGCCATTAGCTCAGCTGATATCCTTAGGTAGCGATGGTCCAAATGTTAATAAAACAATATGAAAAGCTGTACGAAGTCATCTGAAAACAGCTGAATTACCAGGACTGATACCTTTTGTGCCATGCACACTGCACACAGTGCATAACACTTTCAGGAAAGGACTTCATGTTTATGGAGAAAATGCTGAACAACTAGCAATTGATATTTTCCAGTGGTTTAAGACACGCATCTGTCAAAGGGAGGACTACAGCCTTACTCTAGAGGATCTTGGTCTAAATGAAGAG
Organism: Acanthosepion esculentum; assembly: GCA_964036315.1. NCBI lineage: Eukaryota > Metazoa > Mollusca > Cephalopoda > Sepiida > Sepiidae > Acanthosepion > Acanthosepion esculentum. The sequence goes on from OZ038514.1 coordinate 1,398,625, forward strand.
TTCTTCATTCGGCATGTACAGTGTCGGTGGTTGACCCTTGTACCAGCATTGGAACGTCCTCTCAAACATTGGAAACTTCTTTGTAAGTACTTCCTAACAGATCTTCCCAAGAAGAGTACAAAGGATTGCACCAATGCACAGCTGAAAAAGAACACCAGATACCAAAGGATATGCCAGTTCCTCTCCAGCAAAGAGTGCCTGGCACAGGTTCAGTTCCTGGTATGTGTTGGGCCTTTGTTTGATCCTTTTCTTAAGAAATTCCAGAAAGAAGAGCCAATGATCCATCTCCTGTATGAAGAGTCAACATTGTTGAAAACCTTCCTCAACAGATTTGTTAAGAATGATGTAGTTGGGAACAGAACAGGACGAAAGCTTCAAGACATTGATGTTTTTGACAACCAGAATTGGACATAGGTGCAGACACTGAGAAGACCCTAGGAGCTCTTGATGAAGGCAAACAGAAGGTGAAACTGTATGACATGAGAAAATTCTACCAATCGGTCAGTGCCTATCTCCAGATAAAACTACCCCTGAATGACAAAATCAGATGTGTTCAATGTCTTCATCCTGAGGTTAAGGACCAAGACAAAGCCCAACAGCTCCTCAGAGAACTCTGCTCAGCATTGCCCTCCATAAAAGATTCCATTGTTTCAAAGATCATTGATGAATGGAAACTGTACAGGTCAGAGCAAGTGGATGAAAGTGGGATGTACAACAAGGATGGCCAATTGATCAGGATAGACCACTACTGGAATGTCATTTTCAGCTTAAAGAATGCTAGTGGGGAGATCAAGTATGCTAATTTGACATGGAAATGCTGATGTAGAAAGGAGCCTTTCTGTGAACAAGAAGTTGGTCACTCCTGAGAGATGTCATTTGTCAGATGAGTCAGTTAATGGACAGACTCACAAGAGATGCTGTCAGCATGTTCTAGCATGTCACAGACATCCCCATAACCAAGGACCTTCTGGCTGCAGTGAGACAAACCCACAAAAAGTATGAAACAAGGCGAGAAGCTGAAAGGAAAGAGGAGGCATTGCTGGAGAGGAAGAAAAAGGAAGCTGCTCTCCAGAAACAGGAAGAAAAAGAAAGGATTGAAAAACAGCAGCAAACCAAACGAAAGCTTGATGAAAAGGAGAAAGATGTTAAGAGTGAATTGGAACTGAATACAAAAATGGAGAAGGTGAATCAGATCTTTGAAGAAGCCAATTTAAGATTATCTTAAACTATAAAGTCTACAAATTTGAAAGAAATGAATATTAGTCAGGGTCTGTTGGATGTTGCAATGGCAAATCTTCAGAAGATAACAGCTGCTATTAGGAAATGCATTGAAGACAGAAATGACATTGGAAAGAAGAGATTGCGATTGATAAACTCATTTATGAAGAAGTAAAAAGGACTGTTAAACTACCCCTTCAACTGTAATGCTTGATGCTTTATATATACCTGTTCATTATATATGTTTTACAAAGTACATGTTTATGTTTAATATACTTGTCTCCTTATGCTTAATTTTATCATTATGGAACTGTGTTCAATAATAGTTTTTTTATGAAACCTGAAGTAATATATACTTATTATAAAAGGAATATGGCCCTGCTTCTATTTGTTTGAAATATTCAATCTTTGACTACATATCCAATCTTTGACTTAATAGAGTAATGTCACATGAAAATGGAAATATGTTTTATTAATATGTTACTGCATTTTTATCATACCATCATTTTGTATAAAGATTTTGTTCTTTGCCTATATTTTAAAATAAACCTTTCAAATTGGGTCAGTGTTGCTGAACTAGAGCTGCAAAAGAATGTGTTATGTCAGCAGAACATCTGTATGATTGTCGTAATTAATATCATCTAAAAGGTAAAAGAATGTTTAGCTGAAAAATTCCTAGTTTTTTCCTAGTTTTTCATTGAAAAAAAATTCCTAGTTTTTCAATATTCTTGGCTGGAGAGCCTGTGAATGGGCACATGTTGATGGATAAATTCTTATGGTGAATGTGTATATTGTAACAAATGAATGGGTTGCAAATCTAAGTATAAGATAGCTAGTGATGACCAACCTGGACCAATCTCTCTCCTGTTTTGGCCTTGTGCCTCAATTACTATATTAAATCGATAATAAATCTCGTCTGCTGTCCAAATGTGTTATTTTTCGGCTCAACTAAGAATTCATTTTGCGACTCGTGCTGCCTTTCCATCTATGTGCAAGGATCTTCTTCCCCTCCCATCATGTCTCCTCAGTGATATATTCATTCAATTGTGGTTGTAGTAACAACTACATAGGAAGAACGACCCAGCGATTGGATTGTAGGATTAGGCAGCATGTCCCATTAAGAGTTCTGAATCCGGAAGCCCGTAAGAGCCAGCTGGTGAATACTTCCAGGTCAGCTATTACTGAACATCTCATAAATAGCCGGGATTGTGCTATTAATTTTAGTTCGAACTGGTTCACTGTTCTGGCCAGTTCGCACTCCCTATTTCACTTACGAGCACTTGACCGTCTCTCTGTAAGCAAAGAGAGTCCGTTAATCTTTTCCCCCCCCACTTCTTCCGTCCCTATTTTCCTGCTATATATATATTTTTTTTTTTGTGGGAATTTGCGATATTCGGTTAAAATAATTTTTTTTTTTTTTTTTTATTATTCATACAAATTATTCATTTCCTCTTTTAATGTTTTAATTGTATGAAGATTGTATGTGAGAGTAAAAGCTATTTATTATAAAATAAATGTTCCCCGTTGACCTTGATAAGCTAGGGAACAAAACCGGTTGGTCTGTCTTATGAGTGTTTCATCTCTTATTTTTTTATTTTTTCATTTCACATAATGCCTATTAGGAACAAATTTTTTGTTTTCCTGGCTATGTTTCAGTTCTGTACCTCCCACAATTTAAATAAATCATGGATACATTTCAGGATGAGACAGATAAGGTACTTACACAATGTTCCAGGAAAGTGGCTCATTATTTATGATACATTGTCAAGGGAACCAGTTAAAGATTCTACACTAAAAGCAGATAGAAAGCTCATGGAGAGTACCGACATTTATGCAGGCTACATAATGGAAAACCTACCAGCAAAAGTTATGAGAGCACCAGAGAGGACAATGTGTGCTCAACAGTTATGCAGATGTGTGGCCTGGACACAATGCATGTGCAGGAGTGCTAAGACTGTACTGGGAAGAACATGCCTACCTAGCTGTACATGATAGGCTTTTGCTTAAGGGCACAAGACTGGTTATTTCTGCAACCTCGAGAAAATGTACTTGAACATCTTCATTAAGGTCATAAGAGCTTGTCAAATGCTGAGCATGCACGCCAGCGCATATGGTGACCAGGCCTAAGTGAATTAGTGCAGCAATGTAGAACTTGTATAAAAGGAAGACAAAAATCATGCAGACTCATGTGGACAAACCTACCAGATAAACCCTAGTGCATCTAAAAGTCAATGTTTGCTAGGCATGGACTTCCAGAAATCATAGCAACAACGGCTCACAGTTTGCATGTCAAACATTTGCAAAATTTGCTTTGAAGTATGAATTTCAGCATGTACTGAGCAGCCCAAGATCTCTACAGTTAAAAATCTGACCAAAGCAGAGGATCCATACCTTCCTCTGTTGTCATACAGATCAACCTCTCTGCAAAATGGATTTAGTCCAGCACAAATGTTGATTGAATGCAAACTTCATACCACAATACTGACTCATCCATCACTACCAGATCAGCACAGTAGACCAGTCAAAGGAGAAGGAAAAAAAGAAAGATTAAAGATCAGATACAGTACAATGAGACAGATAAACTAATCTCAACCACCAGGGAGACAAATGTGGGTGACTAATGCTATAGATACAGGCACTGTAGCAGACGAAACTTTAGCACCACACGAAATAATAGGCACCATCTAATCCCAATAGATAAAGCCGTGATATTGACTTGACAAGCACACTGGTGTCCACACAGTTATATACACCAGGACCATCACCAAAGCAAGGAATAGCTGGTCCTGATTATATCCTTAAAATAAGAGATTGGACCTGCAGACCCTTTCAAATCTTAAGAAAAAAAAAAAGATTATGGGGAAAGGGGAATGCTTGTCAAAGGAGGTGAAAAAAATTTTTAAATTTAAAAAATAAAAAACTCAAGAATTAAAAGTCAATAAAACCAGAATCACCTAGATGAACCCAAAGAAAATAAGTGAAATGGTCACCAAATTTTATAAGAAAGTACTGAATTAATATATAAAAAACAAATGAGCAAAACACATTATGCCCAACAGAATATAGGTAACAGAGTTTAGTAAATATGTAGAAAAAAAAAAGAAAGAAAAATAAAAGCTTTTGGATCCATAAAAACCACAAAAAACATTTTCAAAATCTATCATTTGCCTGATTAACACAATAAAAACTGATTTGGGGGAAATTAAGCCAGAAAATCCTACAGGAAATGTGAGTTACTATGGATAGCAACTCAGGCTAACCAATTGAAAAGTGTCAAGAGTATGTTTCAAAAGATAAAAACGTGTTTATTAAATATGATATAAAGGATTTCTATCCCTCCATATCTGAACAGGGGCTACTTGAAGCATTAAACTTTGCTGAAGAGTTCATTAATGTAATATAAAAAATATAGCAAACCTCTGTACTCATTGTATAATGTATTTCTTATATAAAGTAGGTTTTAAACTGTCATCTTTGTTCATCAGCCTCAACCCAATTTGTTTTTTTTTGGGGGGGGGGGGTCAAATTTCCCAGTCGGACAACAGTGGAAATATACTAGTCAGACAACAGTGGAAATATACTAGTCAGACAACAGTGGAAATATACTAGTCAGACAACAGTGGAAATATACTAGTCAGACAACAGTGGAAATATACTAGTCAGACAACAGTGGAAATATACTAGTCAGACAACAGTGGAAATATACTAGTCAGACAACAGTGGAAATATACTAGTCAGACAACAGTGGAAATATACTAGTCAGACAACAGTGGAAATATACTAGTCAGACAACAGTGGAAATATACTAGTCAGACAACAGTGGAAATATACTAGTCAGACAACAGTGGAAATATACTAGTCAGACAACAGTGGAAATATACTAGTCAGACAACAGTGGAAATATACTAGTCAGACAACAGTGGAAATATACTAGTCAGACAACAGTGGAAATATACTAGTCAGACAACAGTGGAAATATACTAGTCAGACAACAGTGGAAATATACTAGTCAGACAACAGTGGAAATATACTAGTCAGACAACAGTGGAAATATACTAGTCAGACAACAGTGGAAATATACTAGTCAGACAACAGTGGAAATATACTAGTCAGACAACAGTGGAAATATACTAGTCAGACAACAGTGGAAATATACTAGTCAGACAACAGTGGAAATATACTAGTCAGACAACAGTGGAAATATACTAGTCAGACAACAGTGGAAATATACTAGTCAGACAACAGTGGAAATATACTAGTCAGACAACAGTGGAAATATACTAGTCAGACAACAGTGGAAATATACTAGTCAGACAACAGTGGAAATATACTAGTCAGACAACAGTGGAAATATACTAGTCAGACAACAGTGGAAATATACTAGTCAGACAACAGTGGAAATATACTAGTCAGACAACAGTGGAAATATACTAGTCAGACAACAGTGGAAATATACTAGTCAGACAACAGTGGAAATATACTAGTCAGACAACAGTGGAAATATACTAGTCAGACAACAGTGGAAATATACTAGTCAGACAACAGTGGAAATATACTAGTCAGACAACAGTGGAAATATACTAGTCAGACAACAGTGGAAATATACTAGTCAGACAACAGTGGAAATATACTAGTCAGACAACAGTGGAAATATACTAGTCAGACAACAGTGGAAATATACTAGTCAGACAACAGTGGAAATATACTAGTCAGACAACAGTGGAAATATACTAGTCAGACAACAGTGGAAATATACTAGTCAGACAACAGTGGAAATATACTAGTCAGACAACAGTGGAAATATACTAGTCAGACAACAGTGGAAATATACTAGTCAGACAACAGTGGAAATATACTAGTCAGACAACAGTGGAAATATACTAGTCAGACAACAGTGGAAATATACTAGTCAGACAACAGTGGAAATATACTAGTCAGACAACAGTGGAAATATACTAGTCAGACAACAGTGGAAATATACTAGTCAGACAACAGTGGAAATATACTAGTCAGACAACAGTGGAAATATACTAGTCAGACAACAGTGGAAATATACTAGTCAGACAACAGTGGAAATATACTAGTCAGACAACAGTGGAAATATACTAGTCAGACAACAGTGGAAATATACTAGTCAGACAACAGTGGAAATATACTAGTCAGACAACAGTGGAAATATACTAGTCAGACAACAGTGGAAATATACTAGTCAGACAACAGTGGAAATATACTAGTCAGACAACAGTGGAAATATACTAGTCAGACAACAGTGGAAATATACTAGTCAGACAACAGTGGAAATATACTAGTCAGACAACAGTGGAAATATACTAGTCAGACAACAGTGGAAATATACTAGTCAGACAACAGTGGAAATATACTAGTCAGACAACAGTGGAAATATACTAGTCAGACAACAGTGGAAATATACTAGTCAGACAACAGTGGAAATATACTAGTCAGACAACAGTGGAAATATACTAGTCAGACAACAGTGGAAATATACTAGTCAGACAACAGTGGAAATATACTAGTCAGACAACAGTGGAAATATACTAGTCAGACAACAGTGGAAATATACTAGTCAGACAACAGTGGAAATATACTAGTCAGACAACAGTGGAAATATACTAGTCAGACAACAGTGGAAATATACTAGTCAGACAACAGTGGAAATATACTAGTCAGACAACAGTGGAAATATACTAGTCAGACAACAGTGGAAATATACTAGTCAGACAACAGTGGAAATATACTAGTCAGACAACAGTGGAAATATACTAGTCAGACAACAGTGGAAATATACTAGTCAGACAACAGTGGAAATATACTAGTCAGACAACAGTGGAAATATACTAGTCAGACAACAGTGGAAATATACTAGTCAGACAACAGTGGAAATATACTAGTCAGACAACAGTGGAAATATACTAGTCAGACAACAGTGGAAATATACTAGTCAGACAACAGTGGAAATATACTAGTCAGACAACAGTGGAAATATACTAGTCAGACAACAGTGGAAATATACTAGTCAGACAACAGTGGAAATATACTAGTCAGACAACAGTGGAAATATACTAGTCAGACAACAGTGGAAATATACTAGTCAGACAACAGTGGAAATATACTAGTCAGACAACAGTGGAAATATACTAGTCAGACAACAGTGGAAATATACTAGTCAGACAACAGTGGAAATATACTAGTCAGACAACAGTGGAAATATACTAGTCAGACAACAGTGGAAATATACTAGTCAGACAACAGTGGAAATATACTAGTCAGACAACAGTGGAAATATACTAGTCAGACAACAGTGGAAATATACTAGTCAGACAACAGTGGAAATATACTAGTCAGACAACAGTGGAAATATACTAGTCAGACAACAGTGGAAATATACTAGTCAGACAACAGTGGAAATATACTAGTCAGACAACAGTGGAAATATACTAGTCAGACAACAGTGGAAATATACTAGTCAGACAACAGTGGAAATATACTAGTCAGACAACAGTGGAAATATACTAGTCAGACAACAGTGGAAATATACTAGTCAGACAACAGTGGAAATATACTAGTCAGACAACAGTGGAAATATACTAGTCAGACAACAGTGGAAATATACTAGTCAGACAACAGTGGAAATATACTAGTCAGACAACAGTGGAAATATACTAGTCAGACAACAGTGGAAATATACTAGTCAGACAACAGTGGAAATATACTAGTCAGACAACAGTGGAAATATACTAGTCAGACAACAGTGGAAATATACTAGTCAGACAACAGTGGAAATATACTAGTCAGACAACAGTGGAAATATACTAGTCAGACAATATTGGAAATATACTAGTCAGACAATATTGGAAATATACTAGTCAGACAATATTATAGTCATTAAATCCCTCCACCTCAATAAGTCTTTAGTAATCACTAGACCTGACAAAGGTTTAGGAGTGGTTGTATTAAATCACTGTGATTATGTTGATAAAATGATGGCCATTTTGAATGACATCAAAATTTGTCAAGTCCTGATGATAGCCATCATTCAACAGCTACCTTCGAAACTAAAGTCCAAAAACAATTAGTGAGGTGGGTAAAAAGTGGTGTACTCTCTTCTGATATAGCCAGTGAGATTAGGTCATTTGATTCTATCCATTAATGTCTATATGGGTCACCTAAAACCCATAAGACATATTCCATTAAAATCCATTCTTTCCATGGTGAAGTCAGTTCAACATAAGGTTGATAAATGAATTGCTACACTGTTACAACCTGTATTGGAACACTACAGTAAATACTGTTTAAAAGATTCATTTTCTTTTGCTAAATGTATGTAACAATCTAAGGTTAATAAATTTGTGTTCCTACAATAAAAGTAACCTTTTTACTAGTGTCCCCATGTTGGATACTATTGATATCTACAGATTTTCTGTAATGTAGTCAAGTATTTCCTACTATTCCTGAAAATATTTTTGTAGACTTAATGAGATTTGCTGTCATGTCGGTTGAATTTAGTTTTAACGATGTAATTTATAGGCAAATAGACTGATTTAAGTAATTCCCTTCAAAATGATACAAAAAAATTAATGTGAGTTTAATTGATGTTACACCTCATGTAGAGGCTAGAAGAATTCAAAATGGCGCTGGAAAATGGAAGCTTAACCCTGTTCCGAAGCGGTAGTAGGTAATTTCCAGCTTAAAATACTGGAAATTGACAAGTATTTATTTATAGCAACCATCTCAAGGCAACAAAATGAACCTAGGGTAGCAAAAGCAGATAATTCTATGGCAACTCGTGTCACCTGCAGCGTGGTAAAAGTTAAAAGATGGCCTTCATATTTCTACATTGAAGCAGAATATATCCTCCATACGGGCTGATACCCAAAAGGAATCCATAATTATTTTGATACCCAAAAGGAATCCATGATTATTTGGACATTTTATATCCTAATGGCATAAAATAGGACATAAGAAATGGTAGATTGCATTATCTAAATAGTGCAGCATCTTCCAAAACTGCAACACAGAGCTTAAAACAATGGCATGAAATTGAGACATTATAATAGAAAAGATATTTCAAAACTACAAAAGGTTGTAGAAGGTATGAAAATTACCAAAAAGTTAAATGTGTAACAAGGCAAAAATGGTACACTATACAAATTTACTTAATTGCCTGATAAACAATCTAATAAAATACATTAGATCTTGTGATCTAGCCAGTCTGATTGAGCCTGTATCCCCAGGAGGACTATTCCTTTGGGTTCAATCATGTATTTTTCTTTTTTAAAAAAAAAAAGCACCACCCAGTAGAAGCAGTATTTCTTTGTCAAGTAACTTCCCCATCACCTCTCCCCTACCATTCTCCCACACCCACCCAAAAGATAAATCTGAAAAATGTGACAGTAAAGCCTCTCCTTAGAGGCAGGGGGAGGAGAGGGGAAAAGAAAATCAGTCTTAATTTGGGGAGGAAGTTTTTAAGGTTTCTCATGAATGAAAAGACAAGAAAATATCAAAAGTTGAATAATTTGCAGCTAGAGAACCCATATAAGTTTCTGAAGGCCAATAGATTTTTCACCGTGGTTCAGGTCAGATCTTGTTTATAAGTTCCCAAGTGAATTGCCCCACAACATAGTATGGAATTTGTCAATATAGCTTGTACATAGCTGTTTCTATTAGTCGGAGTCTTAGGTAGGCTGTCCAAGTTTCTACTCCATGGTTTATTTGTACCACAGGCTCATCTAAATTTGGTGAAAAGAATTTTTAAGATAAACTTTTAGACCTGGGAACAACTGCAATTAAGTGGTTCCACACTCCTCAAAACCCCCAATCTCCAGATCAGGGACTTGTTGCTGGATGTGCAGGACTAGTAATGAGCAGGGAAATCAGCAGCCATGAGAGACTGGATGTTCAGGTTTCCACTCTGAAACCCTATGAAAGTATAAAAACAACATTATGGATATGATCAATTTATTCTTTTAATAAAAATATTCAGTGAAAAGTATCAGGATTCCATATATTTATGGGACAGAAATCAAAGAAAGTCCACTAAATCCAACCTGCAAGTCTCATTATTGCTGGAGAGGTGACAATGGGTCATACAGGGGTAATGTCAGCTGGATTTATTTCCCTGGTAGATACACTAAAGTGAACAGGCTCAGTACCACCAGCTAACAATTGAATCTTAGCAAGTACTGGTAATGCTGTGAGAATTTGAAATATCAAATTGAGAACTGGCGTGGGATAACTTCTCTAGTTGAGGGGAGGTGGAGTCAGTAGTCTACAGAGAGATGGGGGTCATTAAAAAAAAAAAAAAGAAAAAGGAAAAAACTATGGTAGAAAGTCACAGCAATATATTGGTCACAATAAGAATATGGTGTAATATAACCAAACAAGTTGAGAAGTACAGAGAAAGCGTAATTTAAAAGAAATCTGGCTCGACAAAGAATGGAGAGAACAAAAAATAGCGCGAACTCAAACATGATATATGACAAAGTCCAGAAACTATCACGAAAGGGTAACATTCAAAACAACTACATTCATTCAGAAGAATGAATCCTGCTCGCAGAGCCACAGGATATTTACAGTAGATGGGAGATCACTAAAAACAAAGCATAGTCTCATCAAAAAGATGCCAACCTTTTTATAACATTCTAAATTTTGATTAAAAAAAAAAAAAAAAAAAAAAAAAAAAACACTTCTCTTTGTATCACCAGAACTAATTAAATAATTTTTTAGCACTTTTTTTGTATGACAGACATTAATTTGGAAAATCTTGCAAAAATAAAAATAATTGTCAGATTTTAATGAAACTTTCAGAAACTATTCACAAATGGAACTTATAATTTTCCTTTAAAAAAAAAAAAAAAATTTGAATAATATAGCCAAGATGACCCAGTGGCTGCAGCAACATTCATTACCAACATTTGAAAATTAAGTACCAATTCATTTTTATATCTATTTCACTGCAATTTTTCAATTATGTGAATTTGTATTCAGTGAGTCTTATTTCAATGTAATTTTTTTCCATTACCAGGTTTTTCATTTTAATGCTAAAATTATATAAAGTACCATTTGCTTTTTTCCTTATTTTTTTTATACTTATTTTTAATTTATTTCAAGATATTTTTTGAATTTGTGACTTTGTAGCGAGTTTTTAATTCATTTACATTTTTTCTTCTTTTAATCAAGAAATAGCAAAGAAAACATTCCACCAAGCACTGATATTTTTTGTGCCATTCATTCTTCCATTTTTTTTTTACCAGTTGTTTGGGGTTTTATGGCATATCAACCCCTATGGGTTATTAAATGCCATATCCAGTTTCCACATATTTATTAAATATATATACTTTGTAAACATAATTTAAGGATAACGTTGCCAACATCATGGTTTCAGAAACGTGTCGCTGGCAACACCACCGCTTCAAATATGCGGATGCAGTTTACTGCCACACCCAGGACGTGGAAATGTGCCGGAAAAGACCTGGAAGTTCACTATTTGCCCATAGCTGGGACCCCAACAGGTGCTACCACTCGGGGTCAGGGTGGACCTGGGAACACCAGCAATTAAGAGGTGGTTCCACGCTTCCTCAAAACCTCCTGATCAGAGGCCTTGCTGTTGGATGCAGTTTAACGTCGTACCCAGGATGCTTTTTTTTTTTTTTTTTTAATGTGCCATGTTCTTTCAGGACGTAGACAATCATGGCCCTCCAATTCTCTCTATCCCTTGTAGCTCTCAACAAGTTGTGTTTCTGCCAACTCCCCCAGACCATGCAATACCATCTACCTGCCGAAACCCACCACATATATCATGTGCTGCTTTCCCCTGTCTCTTTTTCCCCCCTCTATTCTCCCATGAGTATCAGATTCTCCAGGCCCTCCTTTCTTATGTGTCCCAGAAATTTCATCTGCCTCTTATGTTAAGTATGTTTCCTTCTTGTTTACATCCTCTCCAAGACCTGCTTGGTTCATGACATCCTCAGCATCCTTCTGAACCACATCTCTGCCGCCTCAAGTCTCATCCTCGAGGATACTGTCCAACATTTGATGCCGTATAGAACAGATGTCATGTAGCAGCTCAGTACTCTGTCACCATAGACATCCTCCCGTTTCACAGTACTCTGCCTACATCCCAATCTGTTTTCGGATCTCAGTATTGCACCAACCATGCTCCGTCAGAACACTTCCCAGATACTTAAACTTTTGCACGCGTTTGATTTTAGTGGTCCCAACCTGCAAATCGCATTCGTTTTTCTGATGACTATGCATTCTCTCTTGTAGTTTAATGGCTCATCCTTTCTTCTCACTCTTCCTCACTACTTTCTATAGAAGGTTTTACAGATTCTTTTCCATATCTGCTATCAGTACAGTGTCATCAGTGTATCTTATGTTGGTAAGGTTGTGGCTGCCAATGATGAATACTGGCAGGATCTCTAGTTCCCTCAGAATTGCCTGTGTGTAGGTTGAATAAGTCTGGTGAGAAGACACACCCTTGCCTTACACCTCTTTCTATTTTTGTATATTTGCCGAGCTCATTCTTGATGTAAATGCATGCCAGTTGCTGCCAGTATAGGTTCTTGATTAGTCTGATATCTTTTCCCGAATATATCAAGGTTGCCGAGCAGTTCTAGCAGGTCCTTGTGGCGTACTTTGTCAAATGCCTTTGCATAGTCTATAAGACAGATATATACGTCCTTCTACATTTGTATTGCTCTGATAACATTCTAAGCAGGAATATTGCATTCCTTGTTCCAGTGTCTTCGACAAACCTTTGGGGTGACCTTGTTTACTGATGTCCCTAATGCATCTCAGTGATTCCCATTTCAAGTTTTCATGGTCTTCCTTGCATATTCTTTTAACATTTGCCATATATTTTTCTTTCAGGTTTGAGTTGCTCAAGAGTTTGTTGTACTGCAGCTTTGTACTGCATTAGGCTTCTTCTGTTTCCATAGTTTCACTCTTAGCTTACATATAACAGGGCGTCGATCGCTCCCGCAGTTGGCGCTTGAGTAAGTTTTGCAGTAAACAATTGCATTTCTGAATCTCTTGATAGTTATGTAGTCTATTTGGTTTTTAGTGTCTCCTCCTGGCTCCTCCGTGTCCATAATCATCTTGGATAATCTTGGAACCATGTGTTCGCTATTACTTGGTCATTGGCTGTGCACCATTGGATCCATTTTTCTCCACGTTCATTACAGGTACCTAGTCCAAATTTTCCAGCTATATCCCCTACCCTCTTGCTGCCTACTTTGGCATTTAGGTCTCTCGTGATAATGATGACTTCAAGTAAAAAGCCAACAGAAAAAGAAATGTGGTTTAACCCCACCATACAAGAACAATGTAAAAATAAAAAATAAACAGGAAAAATATTCATTAAGCCATCAACAAATACTTCTCTCCACGTGTAAAAGGATACTGGCCCTGATGGAGTCATTGAGAAACTTAATAACTCAAAAAAGGGAGGAATAAAGATATTACAAGAAAAGAGTAAGAGTGATGGAGAAAAAAAAAAAGACTTGTTTAGAAATATCAATTTAAACCCATAAGATATAAGGAGCAAGATTACCTGACGTTGAAGAAACTGTACAATCGAAATCTTGCACAGATCAACAAAGCCATGATCTGTCATTTCTTGCACCTACACAAACAAGATCCACTAAACATGGATTCTGGGGAAGTAAACAAACGAGCAAAGCTGATTATACCAAACAGACCCCCCACTTCACCAAATGTCACAAAGGCATTTTATCAGCATTTATACCATGCTCTGTATCTTTATATTTTACATCAAGTACATTTCTTTGTAATATCAACTTTTGTTGGTTTTATAAACACCATGTTATTCACACCTATTATTATTGAGCTCCGTTGACATTTTTTTCTTTTTTTTCCTTCCCCACACACTTGTCCACTGTAATGGAGAGGAAAGGCTTTGGCTCATCTATGAAGAACATCCTAGTTCCTAATGGAGGAAAAAACAAAGCTACAGGTTGGCACTCCTCAACACCAAGAGCTTTATTAGTAGGATAAGATAGACATGATATGTGCATATATGCAAGTTTAGCTTTGGTTTATGGCATATCAACCTCAATGGGTTATTTAATGTCAACAATTTTTATTTATTGCGAGTAAATTTTTCTTTTCTTTTTTCAAAAAAATGTATTTCTGCTAAATTTGTTTTCTTTTTTTTTTCAAAAATGTATTTCTGGTATTTTTTTATTTTTCTTTTTTTCACACACAAAGTATTTCTGGTATTAAAACTTATTTTTATACTTTCATAGTTGTTGTGATGGTATAACCCAACCTCCCCATTCACGATAATGGACGGGTGGTTTGCCGATTAAGTGCGATCACTGCAGGCGGTCGTGAGCGACTTCGTTTGTAACACCTATTGAGGTTAGCATGCTCTTGACTCTGTACTAAATCCGATTATAAACTTATTATTGAAAACCTACATTTGGTTGAGTTTGTTTATTATATCTTGCACGAGATATAACAATAGTTAACCCCCAAACTGAGGTCAAAACACTATTTGCCCATACCTGGGACCCTAACAAGTGCTACCACCCCAGGTTAGGTGTATTGATGGTAATTTTTTTTTTTTTTAAAGTATTTCTGGTATTAAGATCTACTTTTTCATTTCATTATGTCTTGACCTCAGTTTGGGGTTAAGTATTTGCCTATAGCTGGGACGCTAACAGGTGCTACCACCCCAGGTCAGGGTGGACCAGGGAGCACCATCAATTAAGAGGTGGTTCCATGCTCCTCAAAACCCCCTGATCATAGGCCTTACTGCTGGACATACAGTGGGGGGGGGGGGAATATTTGTACACTTGTATTTTTATATATGTAAAAGCCTTAATTAAAACAAATCTCGACACATTTCATGTATAAAGACACATACTATTAAAAAATAAACTTAATTCTTATTCTAACAGAAATTAATGCATTTTTTTTTATTGTAACTGGTGAAAAAAGTATTCATACAAATCACTTATTAGAATAAAAATAATCAATTATGTAAAAAGTATATTCTAGAAGGTTCCAGTAATGTTATCAGTAATGTTATCAGTAATTATAGTTAACGCTATTAGCCATTATCAGAGCATTCTGCAATTTCTAGTCTTATGAGAAGGTTCTAAATACCTAAAGGTAGAGAATTGACTATTTCACAAAAACAACACATTTTGTCTCTTTGAAAAGATGGGAACAGTTACAGAACAATTTCTAACAACCTGAATATTCCTTTTACTACAATCGCTTCGTTCATTGCAAGGTTTAAAACTTGTAACAGCGCCGAAAACCAAAGACGAACCGGTGCTCCGAGGAAGATTTCTCTAAGATCAGCAAGGATATTAGGACGCCAGATCCAACAAAATCCACAGGTTACCCGAGAAGAGCTGCAGGAACATCTGCGTGCATTAGGGATTAAAGTAACCAAGCATACAATAAGTAATGAACTACACAAAAACACTATGGATTTCGTTAATCGGACTGACTTCCTCATCTTGGTTGCTTTCCTCACAACGTTTCGGCCGTCTGATCCTCCGGCCTTCCTCAGGTGCATCTCGAACTCGGGAACCGTCGGTCTGGAATTTCGAAAGACAGGTGAGAAGACACCTAGTCCGAGTAAAGCCACCCATAGAGAAGAACCAGACCAAGAACTGCATATATTCCATCCCATGCAGCTGCGGCAAGGTTTACAAGGGCGAAACATGCCGCCCCCTTAAAGTAAGGGTGGATGAACATCGAAAAGCAGTGACTAGAGGGGAGACGGAAAAGTCGGGTATAGCCTACCATGTATGGAAGGAAAAGGGTGACCATCGCCCTCTCTGGGATGAAGTTAAAATAATAAACAGTGAGCCCCACTGGAAAGTGAGAAAACTCAAAGAAACAGCTCACATGCTAGGACATAACAACCTCCTGAGCAGACCAAGTATAGAACTGAACACGATTTGGGCACCCCTAATCGTAAGAGAGAACCTAGAATAACAACTTAGGTTTAAATATACCAAAAATTCATACACGATCGTCCCAGTGACACATGGCCGAGGCGACTAGGACGTTGGAACAGTGATTGCAAGTTCTCCCGATGTTCTGAGTTCGATCCCGAGCAAAGGCAGTGGCAGCGACAAACAAGAGCGGTGACAACGATAATAGAAGCAACAGCAGCAGCAACGATGGCGTCAAGCAGTAGTAGCAGCAGCGATGGCCTTAAACGAGAACATGGTACCCCCGTAACAATAAAGGGTTGGGTTCGAAATTCCAGACCGACGGTTCCCGAGTTCGAGATGCACCTGAGGAAGGCCGGAGGATCAGACGGCCGAAACGTTGTGAGGAAAGCAACCAAGATGAGGAAGTCAGTCCGATTAACGAAATCCATAGTGAAAACCCCTCATCCCAAAAATATAGACAATTACTACACAAAAACAGTCTGAAATCATGCATCCCAAGGAAGACTCCACTCCTCTTGAAACGACACAGAGATGCTAGGCTAAAATTTGTTAGAGAGCATAAGGATAACGAATATTCATTTTGGGAAAAAGTACTATGGACAGATGAAACTAAAATAGAGTTGTTTGGTCATAATTATCGAAATCATGTGTGGAGGATGGACGGTGAAGCCCACTTACCAAAGAACACGTTGCCAACCGTAAAGTTTGGTGGTGGCAGCATCATGATCTGGGGCTGTTTTTCTGCAAAAGGTGTTGGCAGAATATCAATAATAGATGGCAAGATGAATGCCGAAAGCTACCAGAAAATCCTGCAAGACAATTTAATGTGTTCTGTTGAGAGACTTCGGCTACCTCCTGATTGGGTTTTCCAACTGGATAATGATCCTAAGCATACCGCTAGATCTACAAGGAAATGGTTAGCTGAAAGTAACGTTGATGTCTTGCAATGGCCAAGTCAATCCCCAGACTTGAACCCAATTGAGAATTTATGGCGATATTTGAAAATTCAAAATGGGAAAAAAGCACCAACAAATATCAAGAATTTGAAGACAACATGCCAAGAAGATGGTACAAAATACCACTCAATGTGCGGATATTAGTTGAGATGTACAGGAATAGACTGGTAACTGTTGAACTCAATAAAGGATATTCCACAAAGTATTAAATTAAGTTAATGCTTTTTTTGTTTTGTACGGATACTTTTTTCATCAGTTAAAATGAAAAAAAATGCATTAATTTCTGTTAGAATAAGAAGTAATTAAGTTTATTACTATTTTTTAATAAAATTTATCTTTACATTTACACATAAAATGTATCAAAATTTGTTTTAGTTAAGGCTTTTACATTTATAAAAATACAATTTTTCATGTGTACAAATATTTATTTTCCCCAGTGTATATCAATCTTAAACCATAACTACTATCGCCACAAAAAAAAAAAAAAATTGGGGATTCAATAGACATTAAAACTAACCTAAAACAATTAGATTTCCTAGACTACAGGTAATGGATCTGGGGACAAGGTTTCATTGCCGACCTTGTTCCCTGTAAGACGGTAAATGTACCATTACCTGTAGTCTGCATTCAAGTAGATTGTGTGCAGTGTTCAGCACTTGACACCAGATGTTTCCAGTCAATAATTAGTATGCATCACTGTCTCTCATCGAGGCAGCAACACAAACATAACAATTGCTGGTGTATCCTGAGCATGCTGTGTAGCTGGAGTTGTTACAATTCACACACAGCAGGGTAACTGTGCTGAAGATGGTATTCTAGTCATGTGAGAAACACCTCTTGGCTAGGATCTGCTGACTGAGATCAATGCCATACAAGCATTAGGCAATGCTGTGATTACACCAGCTGGAGATGTGCAGCTCAGCAAAAAGGAATCTTGTGCAGAAATTTCTATTGGAGAACCTGATATCTGTGACCACAATAAGACAGCCTGGACTACAAGGTGGAAGTGGGCCATGAACTACATATTTACAGAATGCAGTTCCAGAATACAGAGAATGCCATGAGACTGGTGGAAAATGAGCATAGCATGATAAAAATGGCCTTAAACTTGACAAAACCAAAATTCTCATCAAAATCTATGTTACTATTAAGAGGAAACAATTTAATTTTTTTTTCATCCTTTATAGAACTTATGAAAAAAAAAGAAAAAATCCTCATCGACCTAAAATCAGCTGTGAATTGTAACATAAAAAACTCAAAAACAAAGATTTAATTTTAAATGCTTTTAGTTGTTTTTATGAATATGGATAATATTGTCTGAAGGGAAAAAAATCTTTCAATGAAAAATGCGTTTTTATAACATTTCTTTATAACATTTTACTATTTTTACATTAAAATTTGTTAAATATTCTAAATTTAGTGAAAACGGTGAGTATGTCGCGGTGTGCCCGATCACCACTCCCACTTTTTGTAAACAATCCCATATACGCCTTCGGCCGAGAACGGTCACGACCCACATGCGCTAAAACAGCAATGACCTATTTTCAAACCAAAAGAAAAAAAACACAAAAACTTAATTTTCGCCACGAAACCAAAACAAAAGACTTTTAATTTTGTACAGAAATTAATTTAAATACAGTCAACAAACATGAAATACACTTTTGACTGTAATTAATACGGCCTGAAATTAATTATAGTCACTTATTGGTTTAGCAGGACCGCTGCTGTTATACGGACTGTTTCTATAAATACCATCGATTTCACAGCAATCAAGAGAGACGGCTAGGGAGCCATACTGTCGAACTCTCTGCCTCGGCGGAGAGGAACTCAGACGGGGCTTTGTCGTAGTGCAAAGTTTTGTCCGGTTCTAATGGGCATATTTTGGGCCGAGCCTACGGGCTTGGGGAACCCACACTAAACCGGCCTTGTGCCACATTCGACACATGTGGGAGTGTTGATAAATATCGAGACGGCTAGGGAGCCAGGAGCCTTCCTACATCGCGACTGATGCGCCCAGTCTAGTCGACCGAGCCCAGCAGCCGGCGGGACCCAGCAGCAGTTGTTCAAACAGCCCTTTTCAGGGCTAACTTCCAAAAGTCATTCTAACATGATACTCGCTTCACTCTGCTACTGCTAACCTCCAGCGCCTTCCAGCAACCCACAGCTCACTCCCCCAGCGACCCACAGCTCACTACCGCAACATCCAGTCCACTCACGCAGCTTCCAGCGACCCACAGCTCACTCCTGCAGCTTCCATCTAATTCCCGCACTTCAACAACCACACACCGTCAACACTCTACCGGAGCAGCCATGCAATCAACTACCATCGACCCGATTGGAGCATCCACACATCAACCCTCAACCGGAACGTCCAACTCAACATCGCAACGCCTACTGCCATTGACGCCCGGCTACCGACTCCAGCGCCCATCGATACTGATCCCGACACACGACTTCCCTCGTCTCACCATTTACCGCACGCTAACCAAATAAATAAAGACACGATACCCATCGTCTTCAACTGACCATCCGTGTTTTGTCATCCTTCTTTGCTATTGCCGTTACCTATCCTTGCCTTTGTGTCCACTTTCTTAGTTGCACGGTCGATTGGCACTCACACCTTTCGGCCCACTGCAACAAGTAGTCAATTGTGTTAAGTAAATCTATCTTTACAGATAAATTACAAAGCTTATTACAATCTGCAACAAGTATATAAAAATCTAATTTTAAATGTTTTTTTTTTGTCTCAATAATAACAGCTTTAATTCAAATGTATGGAAGACTGGAAGCAGCATTAATACAATAAAATGGTTCAAATTGTTATATTGTTCCCTGCTGTAAACTATTTCAACATTTTTTTAATTTGTGTATTTGTCATTAGTGAGTTTTTAATTCAATTAAAAGTTTCTTTCAATTAACTTAGAAATGAAACCCAATGCTAACATTGTTTCTTCAATTATTAATTTCCCCATTAAATTGATTTTTGTTGGCAATTAATTTTCTTCTTTAAGATTGACATTTATTTTTTGACATTTCCAGATGAACAGAACAATGTCTGCAAAAATGTGGATAACCAGTTCTGTACAGCCATATATATTTTTAAAAAAGATTAGAAGTCAGTGAGGGACATGGTAAGATGGGCATCCTCAGAAAATACCAAAAATAATTTTCCTGAGATTTCATTTGCCCAAGTTAGGAACCTTAGAGGAATATACAGAATAAAGCATAATTGAAGAAATCTTAAATTTGAAGACTTGTGAAGAACTGGCCCATTCTGGTACCTCAGAAAGAACTTTGAGATGCCTGCAACTCTGAAGGAAACCATTTTCAATTATTGGGGTAGGGGGGGAATGGCAGTGCCTAGACAGAAAAAATTAGTCTTGTTCAACATTTAACTTTTGACTTTGTTGAATCAAAGATTAAGTCAGAAAATCAAAAACAAAAAGGTCCATGCAATTGACATCAAGGAAGATGAATTATGCCTGTCGAGTGGAGTGGCTGCAAAGAATGTCCCCAAACATTTGTAAAGATTTTTAATTGTGACACAGGAACCAACATTTGACAAAGTCAGAAACCACAGTTGGCCAAATGGTTGGTGAACTAATTTTTTTTTTATATATATATATATATATATATATATATATATATATATAAAACTATTAATTCTATTTTATCTAAAAGATGCAAATTGATATGTGATGCCACAACACAAGATGGGATACATGTCAATTTTATGATCGTCACAATAAAATTATCCTATTATCTTGTGTCAATTGAATGACTTCCTGGTGGGACTGCAGAATATTACGGGGACCACATTAGCACAAACATAAACCTCGCAGAAATACACTGAGTAGCATCTGGGGTGAGTGTTGCTGGCTGCCAGAGAACAATAATCTCTAAAATAAAATGCTGCTTGTCAGACCAGGATCCAGTCAACCACATGACTTTTTTTTCTTTTTTTTTACTGGAGAAAGAGTGGGGGACACACCTAATTGAATTAGTTAAAAGCCGTGTGTGAAGAGAAGACAATCCTACGTTCTAGTGAGTGCATGGCATGGCAGATTATCATAGCACTGAATTCGCTAAGATTCAGTGACAAATGCAGCCACGTGATGCAAATGAAGGACTTCATAAAACAAGGTTATGAAATACCAAGATTCCTGGGGAACTAATTTTAAATTAGGTTGTGTGTATTCCTCCATTTTTGAAAATCTTAAGTTTGTCCTTGTCTGCAGATGCATGTATTTAATACAGACTTGACAAATTCACAAAACCCTATTAACACTATGCAAATAGTGAAGGGTGTAATAGCAGATTTGAAGAAATTTGAGGACCCAAAGACAATCCTACCGGCTGAATGGGGCTTCTTTGGAAACATCTTGCCACAAGGGGAAAAGGGACAAATTGATGAGTCGCAGTCGGGCAGAGTCTCTGGTTGAATCTCTTGATTCGTTCCCCTCTCTTCCCGGTACCAACCATATTTATATGGTCGGTACTCCACTATGCAAATTAGGTGGATCCTACCACAACAAAGGCAGAATTCCCAGATTTTACACAAGATTTTGTAGATGACATCTACAAAATCTTATGTGGTGATATAGTTGGCTATAGGATAAACAACATTTGGACTGTTGATTCTCTCAAGTTATTTGTAGGTTGGGTCAAATTTTCTAATGATATTTTCAATGAAAATGAAGACTCAATTGGACAAATATGAAATGGCCACTGACAAAAAATGCACAGCCTAATTTTCAATCAATAACCCATCCTAGGTAGGACAAGAAATTACATCTGGCAGCAAGGACCAAGTATGGAACCAGCTCCGAGTTGGTGTTTCCAGGTCCACTCTGACCCGGAGTGTTAATACTTGTTAGGATCCCAACTATGAGCAAAATAGCAGGGGGGGGGGGGGGATATAAAAAGGCCCTTTTCAGGGCTACAAGTTGCATCGCATTCTTACTTGACTGAATAAATAAAATAAAGTGTATATGATTACATAATTATTACAGGAAAAAAAAATGTCTTTTCAATACTGTCAACTTCCCCCCCTACAAATTTGTTTAAATCTTAAAAAAAAAAAAAGAAAAAAAAAAAGAAAAGTATAACCTTGTAACTGATGAGGGGACCTACAAGTATAAGATACCTATCTGAGGAAATTTATATGGTCTTATTTTTATATTATCTCAATTTATGGAAAACATTTCAAAACTAAGTATCAAAATTAAATGAATGGAAATAAAAATACAGTAAAATGTAATAAATGTACATAAATTATAGTATATTATGCACACTTCTGATAAAATTTTATAAGAAAGGTATCTATAATTAATAAATATAGGTACCTTTCTTTTTATCTCACTCTCAAGTGGTATTTAGAATTTTTTTTAGTCTATTTTTCTATAAAGCATTGTAAATGTAAAGGTGAAAGCTAAGTACCTTTAAAAAAAAAAAAAAAAAAAAAAAATTAGAGCACTCAAATATTTCCTTAAAAATGAAATAAGTTGGTTCACTTAAAATTATAAATAATTGTCACTTCTGTACGATAACTTTCCCTTACATGAGGTGTCAATATGAGGTGTCAATATGAGATGAAATCGGCACTGTTGTTAAGACCAGTTTCCTCTTATTTTAAACTTTTTTTTTTTTTGGCACGGAAAGTAAATGTTTGTTTCTAAATGTATTAAATTTTATAATTTCTAATTTTCTCATGCCTTTGTAAGAGGTATAATTGATTTTTGAACAGAATTTCACTTTTGTTTACAAAAGTTGAATAAAATGGATGACGATCAAATTTTGCTGACTAAAAAAAAAAAAGCAAAAATTTCTGATGTGCTAGCAATGGTTTTAAAAAATACTTTGGTCCTTCCTCAAACATTGAGACAATAAAAAATTCATAAAAATTATTTAAGGCCCTTTTTATTCATTTTTCTTTTAGTGATCTCATGAAGATATCTACCATTACATATTTACAATGAAGAAAAAAAAATTACAAAACTTAATGAAACAATTGTCAAACTGAATACCCAGTTTAATTGTAGCAGAGATATGTTAACTGGCCAAAAAATATTGCATGATTAAGAGAATACAAATCATGTATGACAGACACCATAACCAGTACGGAAAGGCTTCTCATGAAACAAAAGGTCATCCTGCAACTATCAGAACAGAAATCTGTTACATAACATGGAGCAAGGGGGCAATGCACTTCTATAACCAAACTAAGTTAAAATATAAAGTTTAACTAAAAATCAAAAACTCCTATCAGCTGTGTTAACACCTGAATAGTCAATGTCCTCTTTGCTCATCGACATCAAGATGCCATACTAAATGAGTACTAGTCACCAATAGCAATTGTAAAGTGGACACTCACCTCTTGCTAATAGAGGAACTAAATGACTGATTAAAGAAAGCCCACAATGCAGCTGTGGGTCCAGATGCTATCCACTATCAATTCATAAAACAGTTGGTCAACAAATCATTACAGCTGTTACTAAACCTGTATGACAATATATGGACAAGCAGCAATTTCCCAGATATGTGAATGAAGTCATTCATCATCCCGATTCCAAAACCTGGGAAAGATGAGACAGATCCTGAAAGCTACAGCCCAATACCACTAACAAGCTGCCTATGTAAAACTATGGGCTAAACTGGTACCTGGAAACTAACAGCCTAATCAGTTAAACGGCCAACATGCTTTCAGGAAAAGGTACCATGGATCACTTAGTACGCCTCAAAACCTTTGTAAAGGAAGACTTTTTTTAAGTGAAAAAGGCCTGCCGTGAGATGTTCTTAATAAAGGAATACAGTACAACATGGAAATTTCAGATCTTGAAAGATCTGCATGAACTGGGTCTAAAGGGAAGGCTGATTCAATTCATAGGGAAAGACCAGAAGTTTTAAGTTTCCAAGTCCGTATAGGAAGTACTCTATTGGAACTGCAAGATGAAGAAGAGGTTTTGCAAGGAAGCATTCTTTTGGTGACACTATTTTGCATAAAAATAAGTCCATAGTTTAAAACCCTGAGCCCAGGAGTGAGAAGTGCTCTATATGTACGTGATTTTCTAATTATGTCTAGATCTGAACATATGAATGCCATTGAAAGACAATTCCAATGTTTCAATAAAGTACACAAATAGGCCACTGAAAATTCATTTTCCAAAATGAAAGCCAACTGCCTATATTTCTGTAAATTAAGAAAATTGCACAAATTAAACAGAGCGAAAATCCCACTAGTGGATAACACAAGTTTCTAGGCATTATCTTTGTTAAAAAAAAAATTAATGTTCATTCCCCCCATTTATATAGACTGCTTCTAACTGGATTATGGTAGTTTCATATACAGGGCGATAGATAAGTCATACCCCAAATTTCTCAATGCAACCTACCATCAAGGCCTCAGATTAGTACTTGGGGCTTTTAAAACATTCAGTGGAGAGCTTATACACAGAAGCTAATGAAAACTCCACATTTATGGTGCACTAAACAAGTACAATAGTACCATGTAAAAAAAAAAAAAAATCCTGTCCTAACCGAACTTACAGCAGTACCTTCAAAAATGACCTACTGAATATTTATTCAGTCCATTTAAAAAAAAAAATGGATAAATAAAAAAAAATCTTCTACACAAATAGCAAAATGGTGTTTTCTGGTAATTTTATTTTTAGTCATTCATAGAGCAATTTCATTTTGGAACCATTGTAGAAATGACAAGTCTCACTTTAAGAGTCATCAATGCCATATCAAAATACTAAAAATAGAAAAACAACTCTAAAAATAGCAGAAAGCAATCGAGCAATGTCAGTTCACGGCCCTTTTACTCTACTGCATGTTTTGAGTGTAGGAAATTTTTAAATAGTTTATTATTAGTTATTTTCCTAGTGTACATAAACGTTCCATAGGATTTAATTGTTTAATACAAGTTTATTTTGAAAAAACTTATTTTAAGAAAAATAAAGAATATACATTTATTACTATTTCTGTAATACAAATTCTAAACTTATTTGTGTAAAAAAAAAAAAAAAAAAAAAAAAAAAAAAAAAAAAAAAAAGATTTATTTTTTTTTTTTTGTTTTTTTTTGACACGTGGTCATGGTTGTTTTTGGTTTAAACTATATAATCTGTTCCATTATTTTCCTTTTCGGCCAGCATTACCCTGACGATCTGTTTGGGTGAAATCTAGATAGGTTTGTCTAGCTCATTAGGTTTATCTTAGGTTTGCTCTATTTTGTGTATTGAGCACTTTACGTAGTTGCCTTTACTCGTTTTGGAGGTTTTTTTTCTTTGGACTGAGCTTGAACTCTGTTTTCGCCTTAGTTTCATGTTCTTGGTTCTTTTTTATTCTCATTTTTCCTTGGGTACTGGTTTGTTCTACTGCAAGTCGAAATATCCAAGGTTTTACCAAGCAAGTACCACCGTGTGTGTGGGTGTGTGTGTGTGTGTGTGTGTGTGTGTGTGTGTGTGTGTGAATTAAGAAGTGAGAATTTATATTAAGAAAAACTGAAATTATCAAAACCCTTCCAGTGTCTGGTAATGGTTTGTCAAAAGGCGCTGCACTCTTCCTTGCACTGATAGTACCAGGAGGTATAACTGCTTGATAATAAAACCTGAAGGTGTTTTTCATTGTCTTCATAGTAAATATTTGTACCAGCTCCTTCCTATCAGCATGTCCAGAAAGTGTATCCGGTTCTGCACAAGCCTTCACCACTCTAAACAAATCTTCTGTGTGGGTAGTGCGCAGTTCAGTTCCGTGTTCCATTTCTGCTATTTCATCTGAACAAAAAGTCCACTGGCAAGAGAGTCGAGTCAACAGGGACAGATATAGGATACTACTGAAAGTTCTAGCTGGCACTCCCCACAGTGGCAATCATCAGGTGATGGCTGTTCTTGCACCAAATCCTGAGCAATTGTGCTGTTTGTGTCCTCCAATGGTGACAATGCAGGTCTATTTAGACAGACCTGCTTTCCCCAATCCGGAGAGGGGGCTAGAAAATGTGCCCTAAAAATTGCTTGCTCTTAATCAACTTAGCAGCTCACTGCATTTGTCTAGTTGTCCAATATTGCAGTCGCAATAATCTATTTAGTAGAAATAAAACCTGCAAATGTATTAATCTCTAGTTTTGGAACACAAGAACCATCTACGTCGATGATTCTTCTCCAGAGTGTAAAACCGGCCGCCGCCTCATCACAGATGCATTAAGCAAGCACAATATCAACATGGCTGCTTTTAGTGAGACTTTTGGAAGCAACTCTCAACTTGAGGAAGTTAGTGCAGGATATACCTTTTTCTGGATAGGCAAGGATCTTTGCTTTTTGCCAATCAAGTGTAGGCTTTGCCATAAAATCAGACTAAATCCCTATCATCTCTTCCAAATGGAATCAACGATCGCATTATGACACTTGCCTTAGTACTCGGCAACAACTCTTTCCCCAGCCATGAACACCGGTCGGAAACTGATGACTTATGATCAACTACGTTCAATCATTTTGAAAGTTTCACATATGGACAATCTTGTCCTTATGGGAGACTTTAATGTACGGGTTGATGCTGACTACCAGACATGGCCTAGTGTCTTTGGCTCTCATGGGATCGGTAGGATGAATTCTAATGTGTTTCAACTTTCTCTCTGCCAAGAATTGTCTCACCATTACATGTTATCAGCAGTCCAATTACCACAAAACAACTTGGATGCATCCCAGATCCAAAGATTGGCATATCAGTGATTACATTATCACTAAGAAACGTGACACAAAAGACTTCAATATCACCCGCTCTTTCCACAACACTATCTTTCAGACCATGCAATACTACACAGCAAAGCATCCTACCAATTCATATGCAAGAAGCCTCTCATTAGCACTATGGTCCCTAAACAAATCAACGTCTTACCCCTGAATTCTGATGTTAAGAAAGAACTCTGACATACTGGATTAGAGGCTTGATTCAGTTGTGATCTCAGAAGAAATTGAATCCTCCTGGAAATCAGAGATGCCATTTATTCCAGCTCTTTTGAAGTTCTAGGACTTCACATAAAGGAATCCTCAGGACTGGTTCGATTTAAATGATGCTCACATTCAACATCAAGAAGATGCACAATTCACACAAAATATTCATAAACAAAAATTGTCAATCAAAAAAGAGCATATTTAAACAGTGCAAGCAGGAAGTGCAAAATGCTCTTAGAAAAATGAAGAGTCATGGTCATCTGTTAAGGCTGTGAAACTCCAGGCAGCAGCAGCTGGCAGAAAAGATTCCAAAGCATTCTATGAAGGCCTTAAAAAGGTGAATGGTTCACAAGAAAATGGAATTTTCCCTGTTCTGTTGTCTGACAGTAACACACTCCATACAGACAAGGAAATTATATCACAATGGAAAGAACACTTTCAAAGTGTCCTTAATTCTCCATCTGCCATTGCCTCAATTCATTAGCAACCAGAAGTTTCCCAGTTGTCTCTTGAGCCATGCCTGAAGAAAGTCCAGGATTCTATCAAGCAAAGCCCTGGAAAACATGCTATTCCCTCTGAAATTTTTAAATATGGTGGGAGGAAGATGCTAGTTAAACTC
Source organism: Acanthosepion esculentum (assembly GCA_964036315.1). Taxonomy (NCBI): domain Eukaryota; kingdom Metazoa; phylum Mollusca; class Cephalopoda; order Sepiida; family Sepiidae; genus Acanthosepion; species Acanthosepion esculentum. The sequence continues at coordinate 1,426,325 of OZ038514.1, forward strand.
CTTGAGCTTTTAAAAGCCATATGGAAAGCTGGTTATGTTCCACAGGACTACAAAGATGCTTGCATAAAACATCTGTTCAAGAACAAAGGCAAGAAGGTTGTATGTGATAATTCCCGTGGCATTTCACTAAGTATCACTGGTAAAATTCTCACTTGGGTTATAAACAGAATAATCAAATCTCATTGACAACATCTATCCTGAATCTCAGTGTGGCTTTCGTTCAGGTCGTGGAATCATTGATATTTTTTTAACTTTGTCGGTTTGATGGAAAAGTTTGAACTCTATACAGTCTTTATCAATCTGACCACAGTGCTTGTAAACAGGGGGTTGCTCTCTAGAAAGTGCTCAAAAAGAGATTGGCATACCTGACAACAACCTAAGTATGTGAATTGTTCATGTACTTAGGAAGAAAAGTCAATTCAAGTGCCTCTTTGATATTCGATTAACTATCTCATCATCCAAAGTCAACCAATGCCTTTGGGAAGCTTAAGCACCGCCTGTGGGATGTTTGTGGGATTTCATTGAAAACAAAAATCAGTGTATATCGAGCAGTCATTCTCACAACACTTCTTTATGGGTCAGAATCATGAACACCATACAGAACACATTAATCAACTTGATGCTTTTCATAAACACCGTCTTTGTTCAATATGCAGTTGTACAGGGCAGGACAAAATCTCTAACCCTTACCTTTTCATCAAATGGGGTATCGGTGTTACAGGATCCTTTTTGATGCAATCACAACTCAGATGGGCTGGTCACGTCATCAGAATGAGCGATGGTCGGATGCCGAAAATCCTCATGTATAGTCAACTTTTTATTTTTAGTAAGTGAAATTAAAAAGCTTAATACAAATCATCCCACCAAAACTTTCTTTTGTTTTAAGTATGGTGTTTCATAAGTAACATTATGGTCAAAAGGACATGTGCGTCAAATCTTGTCCTTCCCCCCCAGTCAGGGAAAAACTCCCTGAGGAAGGAGTTCAGCTGCAGGCAATTCTTTCATTTCACTTCCGTGTTTCATTGTACTTACATTTCAACAGGTTTTTTTGGAAATCATCCCTTCAAGATTAAGTTTGTTTTTTCTATTTCACTAAATGTTTTTATTTTTGCTATGTATTCATCTTACTTTAGTGTGTGTCATACATAAACAAGTGATATATTTTTTTTTTTTTTTTTTTTTACTTAGTTAAAAGTAAATAAAGACAAATTTATTTTTAAGTTTTCTAAAAAGAAAAAAAAAAAGAAAAAAAAAGCCAACCCTTTAAATCCAAATGTTTATTTTTATATAAAGCATTTATATTTGAAATTAGTTTTCTCATTTTAATTGTGGTAGGTACCTCCACTAATTCACAATACCTAAGTTTTTTTTTTTTAAATGAATTTAAAAAACAAAATAAAAAAAGCTTTCATTTTAACTTTAATTGAAAGCTAAAGGCTAAAATAAATTTTTATTTACTATTCCCAATAAGCAAAATACTCCGGTTAGTATTTCAAAGAGAAATTGATTGGAATGGGTTTTTCCAGTAAAGAAAGCAATGAAATCTTGCAATTTTTTTTGTTTTATTCTAAGAAAGAAAATAAATAAATAAATGAAATTTTTTTTTAATTTAAATTAAATTAATATTATTTGAAAATGAAAAAATGCACACATCACTGACGAAAAAAAAAATTTAATGTATTAAAGAATTATATTAAATATTTTCTTCTTTCCTCTTACTAATAAACATTTTGTCGATAAAACTTTTGGTTGGGGTATTTTTTCATCATGCTATTTTTTTTTTTTTTTTTTTTTTTTTTTTTTAAGTAATTTAAGGGAGGTAGCACGTGTTAACCATTTTTGTATTGAAGAATAATGCATGTTCCATGTGACTAAAATGAATGTTATGTTTTAGTAATTCTTTATTAATTAATACTTAGTATTAAGATATAAAAATTAAATAAAACTGCCCTGCTTTTAAGACTAAAAAAAGGGATGGGGGGTAACATTTAAAATAATATTTTTACAAAAAAAAAAAAAATTTCATTCAATTGTTAAGCCCTGAAAGGCTCAGTAAAATCCAATGAATTTGATTTGAAAATTAAATTTTTAAAAAGTGTTCATTTTCATGCTTACTAGTCTTTATCCTACTTTTTAAATTTTCAGAAGACGACATTTTGAAGCCATACAGCAGTGTCCGAACTGGACAACCAATTCTGTGTGTATATTTTTCAGAAATTACTCACTGTATGGTTTTAAAAAAGGACATCAGAATGGGTTTCTCTGGAGAATGCAGAAAATGGTCTCCCTTGAAATTTGAATATCTACAGTTTGTGCACTCTCACAAATATATAAACAACAAAATTCAGGCTACAATTTCATAGCATTTGAAAAACTAATGCAAACAGGTGGCCCATTCTGCTGCTACTACACCTGTCACCTCTGCAACCCCGACTCCTTTTACTATGCTAAGAATGAAAATTTTACAAAAAAGTTGTCACAGAAAATTACTGAAATACATGTGCTGAAGAAGAAAAAAAAATAGAACTTAAAATACAGAGTAGCAAAATAAATTCAATCAGTTCAATGGCAGAAAGCCCACTATGACTGTCTGCTGAATGCAGTTCCTGCATTTCATGTTTGTGAAGTGTTGCTGCTGACTTATGTGAAATTTTCTACAACAATTGTATAGAGAATGGCGAGAGTGAGCCTGGTTACTTTTTGGACACAAAGAATTTTGCTTTTGTATCAAGTGCAGAAAACTACACTTTAGTCTTTGATTCAACAACACAGGAAGGAAACCATGTGAACAGTGTCGTTTTAACAACCCAGTCATCTTCCCGTCTTGTTTCATTGGATTGTCTTCCTGGAGGGACTGCATTTGACTACAAGCAGCATATCTGTGACTGCATCAACAACATGGCTGAAGTAGGCACAATGGTTACTAGCCTAAGTGTTGAGGACAGTTTAAAACAGATACTTGCAAAAGTAAAATGCTGCTTAACAAACCAGGCTCCCATCAACCATTTGACTATTTTTCTGTTGCAAAGGACTGGGAGATGAACCTTATTGAACTTAATTGTAACTTGAATCCACTAGAAGCAATTTCTTCAAAAATTTAAAATATTGTTAATTTTTAAACATTTGGTAGTTAAAAACAAAACATTCTTACTTAGAATTTGTAAATTTGTCAATTCTGGTCCACCATACTTAACCAGTCACCTCATTCAGCAGTCATATATTGATGGATATATTAGAAAAACAAAACCCTGTCATCAAGAAATGCTTGTATAGAAAATTTTATGCCATAAATAAGTATTTGTTTCATAAAAAGTTTAATTTAACACTGAATTTTATGAAAATAATGTTTCAGAAATATATATTTTATTTTTGCGGGATTTTTGAAACCAAGAATTAAGTTTTGTTTACATTTCTGTCAAAAAATTAAAAATTGACTTTTTCTGAAGAATTAGCTAAAAATAATTTCTATTTGAAATACAAAGTATTTTGTTTTTTGGAATTAGAAAATTTAATCTGTTGGCTTTCAATTGATGCTGGAGGAAAACTTCAAAAAGGATTTTTCATTTATGAAAAATACATTTAATCCTTAGGTATATTGAAATAATGGACATACCTAACTAGAGCAAGGAAACTTGTTAAACAAGAGATCTGAAGTAATGGCAGCATGCAAAAAATATCTGCTGGAACAATATTAACTCAGATAACACAAAAGTGTACAAGTGATAGAAAAACAATTGACTCTTTCACTGCCCAAGGAAGCCTTCATTGGTAGAAACCATGGTAACAAGTTTAGTGTAATATTTTAGATCTTAACTAGCATACAGTCATAAATCTGCACATTAGCAGCGAGTCATATCCTATCATCCCTGTGTGTCTTCATTTTAACATGGACCCACTTCGGTGGAGGCTTTTGCAACCGAGAACTCCTATTCAGGGAGACCACTGCTCACCCAAATACGTGGGAACGTCCTGGAAATTGTGTACCAAAAATTGTCTGTCATATCAAGACTGGTTAGTCTCCTGTGGCTAACGGTGCTTCCCTAAAAACAGAAAGAACAATAAAATTAATGAACACCAGAAAATGTACGCAGAGATTGGGCAGAGGATTTGTTGCTGGAATGTCAGAACTCTTAGATAGAAACTCATCCGATTGTCCCAAGTGTAGAACCACAAAGCGGCTGAACGTAGACAGAGCTGATCCTCTCCTACCAATCGTGTCTGCCAGAGCTACTAACAGAGATATCATTGGCTTCACGATTTTCTGGGGAAGGTAAACTAAGAGCCAACTGGAGAGGGGGGTGTTGGCTTTGCCATTGAACATCATTGAATTTCCTTCTAGTGTGAAGGATAGAATTATGAAGATGCAGGTGTCACTGAAACATGATCAACATGCAATACTTGTCCATCTATGCACCAACCCTACAGACCAACAAGGAAGTCCTCATTCTATGAGTGTCTGCTCTACAATAGCAACCACACCTGCTGGTGAAAAATGACTGAATCCTTGGAGGTTTTAACGGCCATGTAAGCAAAGACTGCCAAAGTTAGGATGCTATTTGCTCTTTCAGCATTGCTAGAATAAATACAAGTGAACTGAGGCTGCTCAAACTTTGTTCAGAACTTGATTTAAAACATGTACATGTTTTCCAGTCAAAAGATTAAGCATGAAGCTATGTGGTTTTAACCAAGGTTCAAGCATGGTCACATGATAGGCTACATCACTCGTAAATGAGATTCAAGTGATGTGTGTTATGCATAGCGCAGAATGTGAAACTGACCACAAATTGGTGCATAGAAAATTCAAGCTGCATTTTCGTAAGAGAATTTGGATGAAGGAGTAAAAGCACCGAAATGAATTGATGTGACCAACTTAAAGCAAGCAGATATGTGCAATCGTGATGAAAAGACTTCATAACCTTGACTTCAATGGTACCCGGGAGAACTTTAGAGACTAGGTATATTCAGTAGCGGCCAATGTACTTGGTTTCAGAATCAAGAAACACAAAGATTGCTTTGATGACAAATAAATCAACCAGCTATTGAAAACCAATCACACTATATGAAAAGCTACTTAACCAGAATCTTGAAAAGCAACTAGCAGCTGAGAAAGCTTACAAGAACCACCAAATCAACCCTACAACATGAACTATACAAAATGAAAAATGATTGGTGGAGGAACATGGCCTCTGATATTCAACAACACTAAAGACTCCAATTGTTCTAGTCATTGATACATCAAGTCTTTGGTCCACCAACATCCTCAATTACCTCTCTGAAGTCAAAAACAATGCTAATACCATCAAAGGACCAGAAGAAATACTTCAATGATGAGAAGAGCATTTCATGGACCTATTTGATAATCCTTCTTCTGTAGATTACAGCATTATAGAGAGCCTGACAGTGTGGCATTGTGCGCCATACGGATCATCAACCTACTCTTCACAAAGTCAGACAGGCAATCAAATAAATTAACTGGTTAATCACCTGGTGTAGATGGCATTCCAGTTGAATTATGAAGGTTAGAAGTTAGAACATGATGGAAATGATAAATCTTATCGATTGTTGGAATGGGACCCCAGTCCAACAGGACTGGGTTGACAGTATCCTGCTCTCCTTATAGAAAGGGAAAGGTGAAAAATCGATATGTAGCAACTATCAAGCTATTACTTTATTGGAGGCTGTTGAAAGGTTCTCGCAAGAAGATTAATTAACTGCACCACTCTGGGCAAAGGATGGAACCACTTTACTGAAGACTTCAGATGAAATTATAGGCCATTGGTATGAACATACGAGATCTTTCACAATCTTTCCAATGTGGATGTTGCTGCAATAGATAGCATGCCATTCAGCCTGAACTTGACATGGAACTAACTCTTGAAGAAACAATTGCTTGAATAGGACAGATCAACTCAAACAAAGCTCCTGGACTAGATGGCATTCCTGTGAAGCTATTGAAACACGGCAGTATGAATGTCCGTTGTACAGTCCACTCTAATGATATCTGTATGGAGAGGTGACTTAGTTGCTCAAAACTGGATACATGCTATTCTGATTATACTGTACAAAGGAAAGGGGAAGAAGTCAGACTGTTGTAATTACCATGGTATTTCACTGCTAGCTGTTGGAAAGTGTTTGCAAGACTTGCTAAACCAATTGGAGAAGCATATTTGTCCAGATGTCCTTCCTGAGTCCCAAGCTGGTCTTAGAGGCAGAAGAGGGACTGTAGACATAATATTCTCTGCTTGTAGAAAAATGTATTGAACAGCATGTACCACTTTAGTTAGGTCAACAAAAACCTGACAAAGCTCTTGACACAGTGAATCATGAGGCTCTCTGGAAGGTGCTTGGAAAATTTGGTAGTACACCTGCTTTTATTAAAAAGTTCAAGTAACTACATTGCTGTACAAAAGGTCATATCGATTTCAATGGTCAGATCTCAAAGGAACTTCCATCAATAATGGAGTAAAGCAGGGTGATATATACCTGCACCAACATTGTTCTCACTTTACCTGACAGCTGTACACTGATATGCCTTCCATGACTGATACAGGTGTCTATATCAGATTCCAAACAACTGGATAAGTTTTCAACTTCAGAAGATTCCAAGCCAGAACCCTTGTTAATGACAGATTTGTTAGGGAACTTCTGTATGCCAACGATGCTGACGTAGTGATGGACCGCTTTACTAATACTTGTACCTGCTTTGGACTGACAATCAGCATTAAAAAAACCAAGTTCATGTACACTGCCACTTCTGGCGATCTTTTTGTGGAACCTGATATTTTTGGCTATAGGAAGCATCTTTAAGTCATCAAAGTTTGTCCACCTTGATAGTACATTATCAAATGATGGCTCCCTTAATGCAGAAATTAAACAGAATAAGCAAGGCATCTGGGTCCTTTGGTAAGCTAGAAAGAGTCTGGTTGAATAATGATTTAACTGGCAACTAAAGTGTGTGTATCAAATGTGTTGTCAACCTTACTCTATGCCTCTGAAACCTTGACCTTGTGTCAGTCTCATAAAGCAGCTTGAAAGGTTCCATCAGCACTGTCTCAGACATATTCATGGTCTGAAGTGAGACAGTTGTGTTTCAGATACAGGTGTCTTGACCAAAACCAAAACGGTCAGAATTACTGCAATTGTGATTAGGAAAGAGATGCATTAGGCTGGTCATCTTTTTTTGGTTTGATGTATACAGATTCCTAAAACATCCATTTTATGGTAAGATTTTTTCTGGCAAGAGATCACAGCAAAAACCACACACACAACTGTTTCAGGATAGTGTCAAGGAGATTTTGTTTTCATGTTAGGATTGGGAAGCCCTATCATCGGATCGGGGCTAGTGGAGGGGCTGTGATTTTTGAGTGTGCTGAACTTTTTGAAGCAACCAGAGCATTCCGGGCAAAACTCAAGACCGCATCCAGAAAGCTAGAACCTCTGCCAGCTAACTGTGTAGACGTGTGGGTCTGTGAGGTGTGTGATTATATGCAAAAGAGGTATTGTCAAATATTTTATGTAAAATTCATAGATATGTGTTATCCAATGAAATAATTTGTACTATTATGTAAGTAAGCATGAAAGCAATTAAGTCCCAATTTTCAATTTCAGATTGAGATTTAGTATTTTTTCAGTAATTATAGCAATTTGCAGTGTCAAGAGATTATTTGCAAGAACTAGAATTTAGTATTATGGTTCGTAAAAAAAGAACTAACAATGAATGAAAAGAACTATATAATTAAAGAAATTAGCAAAGGAAAGTCTTCGCTTCAAATTTCTAAGGATTTGAAAAGGGATCATCAAACAATCAAGAAAATATGTCAAATGGGAATTCAACCAAGGGAAAAAAGTCTCAGGCTGAATTCAGGAATTTAACAAAGCGAGATCTATCACATATGCAAAGAGAATTAATAAGAAACCCAAATGCGTCAAGTGCGTTCATATTTGAGGCCGCTGGAGCTCCTATGGTGTCAAGGGAAACAAGGTGTAAAGCATTAAGGAAGTTTGCTGATGTAAAAAAAATCAAATAAAGAAACCCATTTTAAGAAAAAAATAAAGATTGCAGTGGGCAAAAAAATACATGAAAACTGATTTCAGTAAAGTGCTTTTTACAGACGAATCAAGGATCACCCTCGATGGGCCCGATGGATGGGCTCGAGGATGGGTTTGCAAGCAACATGACTCAAGAAAATTTTTTAAACGCCAACAAGGCGGTGGTGGGATCACGATATGGGCTGGGATTATTGGTAATGAGCTTGTGGGTCCATTTAAACTGAAAGACGGGGTTAAAATGAATTCCAAAAGTTACTGTGATAAAAACCCTAAAGTTCACATAGGATACACCCAGAATAGTTTCATAAAACGATATTACAACCAACTCAGTAGTTTCAATAGTAAAACCTATAAACATAGTACTACCCTGTCCACATATATATGGAAGATCAAACAAGATAATGATCCCATTTTGAAATGGGAAATATTTTTAAAAAAAGAAATGTTATAAATATAAGGCAGGTGATAAGGTCTGTTTTCTATGTACGGAGGAAAAACTATATCGCTAATTACAAGGAACCTAAAAATTTATTGAACCGAAAATTGGAAATTCTTAGGTGTAGGCATAGGAAATGCTGGTTATTAGAATAGGTATTTTTTGTTGTTGGTTGTTCAATAAAGTACATACCCCACCGTTGTTTGTCTTTTTAATTTTTTTTTTTGTCACATGGTCATGGTTAATTTTGTTTTAGCAATAAATACTGTTCCATAATTTTCCTTTTCAGTAGGCAGTACCCTAACAATCCGTCAGGTGAAACATAGGTAGGTTTGCTTGGCTCATTAGGACTATCTTATCTTTGCTCTACTTAGTGTGTTGAACACTTCACATAGTTGACTTTACTCGTTTTGGGGGTTTTTTCCTTGGACTTAGAGCTTAAAGCACTGGACGATTGTTTTGGCCTTGTTTTAATGTTCTTGTTTTTGGGGGGGGGGTTTATTCCCCATTTTTCCTCATGTAACGATTTGTTCTACTGCAAGTTGAGCTATCAGGTTTTCCACAAACCATTATATATATATATATATATATATATATATATATATATATATAGTGGCTTGCAAAAGTCTATACCTGCTTTGAAAATTTATATTTTGTATAACTGGGAACATGTGCATTCTACCATAAACAAACTTGGCCAGTCAATTATTTTGCTATATAAGGTGATTTATTAACTGCCTACAAAATCTTCCACCACATGGATTTTTGGTATGTTGGTCTTTGGACTGACTATAAACACAAGGTACCCAACGTGGGAAAGAATATGGGCAAGCAATATTTTTAATGTATTTTTGATATTTTTTTCCAAAAGTGTAATGCTGGTAATATTTTTAAAAAGGAAAAAGTTTAGCTAGTAATAATTTTCTCTTCCAAAAAACAAAAACCCCCCACATTTTGACCTCAGTTTGGGGGTTAACTATTTGCCCATAGCTAGGACCCGAACAGGTGCTACCACTCCAGGTCAAGGTGGACCTGGGAACACCAATTAAGAGGTGGTTCTACAACACCTCATCATAGGCCTTGCTGTCAGATGTAGTTTATCATCATACCCAGGATGGGCCAAATATAGAACATGGAGTTTCTGACAATGTTCACTAAATACGGGAGTTGTTGCTACATGTTAAATACAGCAAGGAGATATTTCATCCCCAGCCCACAAATATTAAAATTAAGTAAATTTGTGGGAAATACACAAGTTTACTGTTTTTGCTTAGTGGCATGTCAACACCTCTATGGGTTACTTAATACCTTCAACTACAGATTCTGTATGCAGTTTCATGCCTTCAGAGTAAACATGTTTTATAGATGTAGTGTGTGGAATGATAGTAGGTGTTAGGTTTTGAAATAAACCTCTCTCTTTAAAGTAGAAATTTATGTTGTTTCAGTATTTTGAATTGGTTTTCTTGTGTTAGTTTTCTTATAGTATTTATGTGCTACAAGTGTAAAGTAAGTACATTTAGTTAAAATGTATTTTACCGTGAGTGTGGCTTGGAACTATTCTACGGTCCTGGCTAGCAGGGCAGAAGTGCTAAATGAGGCTATTCTGTAAATTCATGAGAAAAAAATGGTTTCAATGTCTGCCAAACAGGAAATAAGAATTTAGTTCCAGTAACATTCATTTCATGTACAACTGAACGTTTTGTAATAAAACAAATTCTTAAATACCACCTAATGTGACTATTTAAAGCAGAAAGTCAGGATAAAGAAAAAAAGGCCAGCTTTTCACTTTTAGAGGAAAGAATGAAAATGAAAGAGTGATCACCATATCAGCACCCACGGAGGTTGAATGTTATTATTGCTTTGTAAAGAGACATCCATGACATTTATTTTCATTTGGAAAATTAATCACAGGATTTCATCCTTGTCAAAAATATTCAGCTGGGCCAAATGAGTAACATGACTGAAGTTCTAGTCAGTACCCAACTGGTGGAGTGTTGTCAGCTTGCCTAAAAGACATTAAGTGTGCCTTACTTGTGACAATGCTGAAAGTATGGAGCCCCCAATGAGGATCAAAGTCACTACTTCATAATTATCTAGTGAGACAAGCTTGATAATCATCACACCATTCTGAAGAAAATCATTTTCTAAGCATAGCTTAGATGTGGTACAAGGTCAAAAGCATGGAGCACCCAATGATAATTGATATATTGAGAGACAAGCTTTTTTTTTTCAATTTCCCCCCCACCCCCAGGGACCAATTTGTTTTGATAGACTTACAAGTTACGCTGCGGTTTTTCCAACCAAGCATTAGAAAAATTTTATATATATATATATATATATATATATATATATCTTTTGTTAAACTTATACAGGGAACTCCTTCCAAGGATAAATTCATGTGTTCCTTTGACGTATGTTCCCTGTTTACCTGCGTTCCTGTAATGGAAACAATCGAGATTTGCTGTGGCATGCTATATCGCAGTCACCTGTCTCCTCCAGATATACCTGAAAATGTCTTCATTGAGTTGATGCAATTTGCGACTATGACTGTGGAGTTTAGTTTTAATAACTTCATGTACAGACAGGTTGACGGGGTTGCGATGGGCTCCCCTTTAGGTCCTTCCTTGGCCAACATTTTTGTGGGCTTTTATGAGACTTCACTCCTCACCCATGACAATGCTCCGTCCATGTACCATCGGTATGTTGATGATACGTTCCGTCTCTTCAACAGTGAACCCAAAGCCGATTCCTTCCTATCGGTAATGAATCGGCTTCATCCGTCCTTGTCATTCACTATTGAGAAGGAGTCTAATTCTTGTATTGCCTTCTTAGATGTCCTTGTGCATCGGACTCCCTCTCATTTTCTTACTTCTGTGTATCGTAAGCCAACCTTTTCCGGTTTGTACACTCGTTGGGACTCATTTTGTCCCAAAAAACGTAAGATTAATCTCATCGGGACCCTAAGTCACAGGGCCCTGATGATTTGCAGCAAACAGTATCTCGATGAGTAATTAAATTTTATCCGCTGTACCCTCTTAAAAAATGGTTATCCTAGCGATACCTTACATAATGTCATGCGTGATTAAATTATTAAATTTCGGAAGGAAAAAGAGGACGAAGTACAAAAGTGTCCTGTCTATTTACGACTTCCATTTATTGGTTCACGTGGTGAGCTTTTGGCTAAGCGAATCCTGTCTTGTCCAAAATCGTTATTTCTCGGCTCAATTGAGAGTTCATTTTGCGACTCGTACTGCCTTCCCGTCAATGCGCAAGGATCTTCTTCCTCCCCATCATGCCTCCTCTGTTATTTACACATTTAAATGTAGCTGTGGTAGCAGCTACATAGGAAGAACGACCCAGCGATTGGATTGTAGGATCAGGCAGCATGTCCCTTTAAGAGTCCTCAATCCGGAAGCCAGTAGTAGCCAACTGGTGAATACTTCCGGTTCAGCCATCACCGAACACCTGATAAATAGCAGAGTGTGCGCTACCAATTTTAGTTCGAACTTGTTCGCGGTGCTAGCTAGTTCGCACTCTCTATTTCACCTAAGAGCGCTTGAATCACTGTATATACGAGCAAGGGGACCGTCTCTTTGCTTGCAAAGAGACGGTCCCCTTGCTCGTATATACAGTGCCTCCTTGGCCTCCATATTATTACGCTCTAGCGTTCTGTATTCTTATTCCATCTCTATTTTCCTGCTATATATGGAACATTCAGTGAGGATCAAACATACTTGTAATGATCAGTTGGTAATCACAGGTGGTGTGATATTTGAAGATTTTCACTCTTTTCCTCTCAGAAAAGTGATATAACTTTCCATTCCAATAGAGACGAGGCACAGGCTGAAGATTGTATTGAACTGTTCATAACTTCAACCTTGTACCATTCTTTATTCTTCTGTAATATGTCTTGATAATACATTTATTTGAAATACAGGATTTCTTTTGTTTTGTTTTTTTATCCAGACATATAGGGGTCTGCCAAATATTGTTTTGGTGAGATTTACCAGGAGGCATAAAATAAAGACTTTACATTCCTGTAACAGATCTAGATCTTTGCTAAACCTCAGTTAGCAGCATATCAATTCCTTATGGGTAATTTCAAGCCCAAATTTAGGTTTCTTGGGAGCACTGGTTTGTTGATAGTTTGATTTTGGTTTGGTTTGTCTTATGGCACAATAACACCTCAATGGGTTAATTAATGCCAACAAAATTTTTAGGATAGGTTTATATGAATAGAATATGTATTAATATTGTTTTCTTCTTCCAAACATGTATTGCTGATAATATACTTTCATAATGCTTTGACCCCAGCTTGTGGTTAACTATTTGCCCATAGCTGAGACCCTAACAAGTGCTACCACCCCGGGTCAGGCTGAACCTGGGAACAAAAATCAAGGTGTGGTTCCACGCTCCTGAAAAATCTGATTATAGGCCTTGTTGGCGGATGTAGTTTATCCAGGACACCTCAGCATATTCTGAATCCCCAGCCAACAGGGTTCTTTCATTTTGTTTAGTGGCATATGAACCGCTATGGGTTATGAAGTTAAATATTATAATATCGGCCCAAAACTGGCGGATCAGTCATATTTCACTTTTTAATTTTTTTTTCCAATTGAATGAAATAATTTCAAAATTGGTATTAAATTGTGGGAATTTATTAATTAATCCATGTCTACAAGGATTTTTCATTTGGTTGAATAGAGCGAAGTGCAGGTCCGACCATGTCTCTGGCGTGTCCTTTGACAATTTACGGTGTCCGAAAACCGGTTTGCTCGATGAGTCTGCATTTCAACTTTTTCCTTTCTATAGAATCCTCATAAAATTGATATCAAATTTTAGGGAATTTCTTGCTTAATCCATGTTTAAAAAATTTTTTTCAGTCGGTTGAATAGGGACATGGTGCCGTTCGATGAAACAGCAACTTGTGTTAGGGGGATTTGTTGGAATTTTTTGAGCGGCCCAAAACTGGGGGATCAGTCATATTTCACTGCTTTTTAATTTTTTTTCCATTGAATGAAATATTTTCAAAATTAGTATTAAAATGTGGGAAATTTATTAATCCATGTCTACAAGGATTTCTATCACCCCAGGTCAGGATGGTCTTAGGAACAACAACAATTAAAAGGCTGTTCCAGCTCCTGAAGAGCTCCAATATGCCTTGCTGCCAGATGTACTTTATCATACCCAAGATGTGCTTGAAACATTGCAGATAAGGCATCGAGTGTAGCTAAGCTGACATTAGTCTAACCCAAGCCAGAAGAGTTAAACACTTAGTGAAGATCGAATATTTACTAAGTTTGGAATATGGTCTACAAGATGAACAGGAGAAAGTGAGGGAGACTAACATTGGAAATGGCATTAACAATAAGTGGGGGGAAAAATACAAAAAAAACGCAACTACAAGGATTCAATGTTGACAGAGTGTAACAACTTTGGGAGACTGGATGTTGTAGCAGTAAACAATACATTGTTTTTTGAAGAGTTTATTTAATCTCATTGCTTTTTCAGATTGTGCACTTAAGATTAATATTGAGTTGACATCGGTGCAGGGAGCGAATGACAAAGACTAAAGAGAGGCTCAGACTCAGTGAAAGTAACTTTATTTCTGATTTTACACTTTTTTGTCGTCAAATATTAATCCACCTGCACTTGTAACAAAAATGATTATGACAAAAAACCTCCAGAAGATTGGGAATGTTTCCTTACAGGCCCTTTTCAACATTGTGTCAACCCTGTTGAAGCTGCTGCATGAGGGTAGATAGGGGCTCTTTAGCCTTAGAAGGCAACCCATATAATGAAACCCTGATCTTCAATATCTGACTTGTGGGATACCTAGTCAGTAAAAAGGCTTCAGGAGTTAACCCTGAGGAAAAATTCTAAGTTCAAGCCCTTAAGACAGTTTGTTGCTTCATTCTGGCAGCTCCTGCAACAGCACCCAACTGCAATAGTCTACCTGTTTCTGTGGATCCATGCTGCATGGGTAACATCTTGTCCTCCATACCATCCAACCTTACACTGGAGAGGAGGAGAAGCACCCTGACTAAATGTCAAGAGAGGAGAAACTGAACACAGCAGACAAGCAGAAAAGAACACTGCATCAAAGACAATGTTCCAGGCGGCAATGTTCCAGAGGAGTAGATGGTGTGGGAATCAAATCCATGGAACTTGATGCCTGGCGGAGGCCTAAATGATCAATGCTCAGATGTAATTACACTGTCAGTGTTCATATGCTATTGTACTTTCATAGTTATCTATCTTCAGGGGAGGGGGGGTGATAAACTAGAATTCAACTCTAGACACTGAATATTCTGTCAAGTAAAGAAGTCATGTCAGACACAGGAAATACACCAATCAACATGAGGACAATAGGCAGTCATTTAAATGATGCAAAGAATTCCTCATCTCAGGAAGGAATTAAATATTATGAAGACAGAAATGTTGGCATATGGTAAATGGAATTAGTATCGGTTAATGACAAACCCCTTATGGGTTATTTAAGGCAGAAAGTATTTTGAACAATTTTTATGGCTTCAACTAGATATTTTGATCATAATTTTATACTTTCAATGTAAACAGGTTTTATATCAATAGTCTGTACATTACCCCTTTGGCATTATAAAACTATTTCTTTAAAAAAGGTAGGACATTATAGAGACAGTTTCTGTCATCTCCAAATAGTTTTCTCACATTGGTTTCCATCTAGTATTTATGTCTAAGTACATTCAGTTAAAATGCATTTCACCATGAATGTTCAATATCATTAGCCAACATCAAGGTAGGAGGCATTAAATACAGTAGACATAATACTACATTTGATCGCATATAAACTTCCCACCCCCCAACATCAAATACTAGAATTACATAAATTTGTAATAAATTTGTGAAATGAAACTGGTTTGAAACCGAGCTAGATTGATAGCAGTTGTCAAAGACAAGTCAAAGATTTAGGATTTTTTTTTTTTTAACAGTTTAGATTTATTGTGGGTATAATAATCGAAAAGTAGTGGGGGGGGGGCAGCTTCTAGACAAGTACAATTGATAAATATTTGCTAGCATACTAGACATTTCCCAACCCCAAATTCCCTAGATCTGTGATAAATGCAGAAAAATAAACTTGTTTATGGCTAAGGCCAAATATAAAACAGGGAGGAAGTTGCAATAATATTTAAAGTACCAATGTCATGGAGACCTGAAACTTTCTATGATCTCAGAATTGGTGCACAATATCTGCATATAAAACTAACAATTGTTTTCTTATATATTCCTGTTGCAATGGTGAGGTAATTTATGACAGATACAGTGGATAGTGATACCTTGAACTAAGTAGAAAATATGGGGGAAATTCTAACATCCAATGTATCACCCAATGTTTTTATATACTCTGAATTAAATAGATTTCAAATATGGGAGATACTGTATTTGATGGGGTAGTAATTAATTTACAACTGAGGATTATTTAAAGCAGAATGACTTTTGAAAAGTCTTAGAATATATAAATAATTTTGGGGATACATGAAGTATGGAACCATGATTTTTTTCAGATAAAATTCATGTTCGTTTTAATCCTTTCCTCCCAAGCAAAGCAAAACCACTAGACGCATGGGCTATGATTATTAGAGAGCAGGAACAAAAAAAAAAAAAAAAAAAAAATTAAGCAGTTGTAGTCACTGACAAATACTTTCAAGAAAGTTATGAATCCATTTCTTCCATCTCCATAGATATGGATTAAATGGTAGGGGGAAAATGCTCTTTAGCCAGGGTTGGCAACCAATCTAAGGACAACATTAAATTCTGATGTTTGCAAATGACTTGTGCAGAGTTGAAGACAATGGTCTCATCTGAGGTTGAATAAATAAAAGGATGGTTTGATTCATTTTGATTTACAGTATATCAACCTCAACGAGTTATTTAATGCAGACAAATTTTATTGCTGGTATTCACCCCCCACCCTGAAAATGTATTACTGGTATTGAAACCTACATTTTCATAATGTTTCAACATCATTTTTGGGGTTAACTATTTGTCCATAGCTGGAACCCTAACAAATGCTACCATCCTGGGTGAGGGTGACTCTGGGAACACCAATAATTAAGAGGTGGCTCCATGCTCCTCAAAACCCTCTGATCAGATGCCTTACTGCTGGATGTAGTTTGTCATACGCAGGACAACTCATTGGCAGTGGGGGTGTCTTACTCCTGCGCAGTGGTGTAGTCAGCATATTCTGAATCCCCAGCCAACAGGGCAAATAAAAAGGAAAGGCTTTACTTTTTTTTTTTTTTTATAATTTCACCCCAAGCAAGGCAATAAAGCAATGAAGATGCAAAGGGTTACCGAGTGTGGTTTGGTTTATTTTATCGCATATCACCCTCAATGGGTTGTTTAATATAAACATGATTTTTAGGATAGGTTCATATGAATAGAATATGTATTCTTTGTAAGAATCAGTTTGTAGATCTCAGGTTTTGCGTTTATTCTGATTTACGGCATATCAACCTCAATGGGTTATTTAATGCCGACAAGATTTTTAGGATAGGTTCATATGAATAGAATATGTATTCTTTGTAAGAATCAGTTTGTAGATCTCAGGTTTTGCGCTTATTCTGATTTACGGCATATCAACCTCAATGGGTTATTTAATGCCGACAAGATTTTTAGGATAGGTTCATATGAATAGAATATGTATTCTTTGTAAGAATCAGTTTGTAGATCAAGTTTCATTGACTTTTTTGTAAAGCGTTTTTTTTTGTCAAGTCAAATCTATTGCTGTTACTTTTTTTTTAACTATAAAGATCTATTTATATTTTCATAGCGTTTTGACCTAAGTTTTTGTTTGGGGGGTGGAGAACTATTTACCCATTGCGGGGGTGCCAACAGGTGCTACCACCTCAGGTCAGGGTGGACCTAGGATCAACACCAATTAAAAAGGTGCTTCAACACGCCTGAAAACCTGATCAGAGGCCTTGCTGCCAGATGTAGGTTATCATAATTCCCAGGAAGAACAAGTGTTACGTTTTGGTATCGTGTTTGGCCGATATCTAAGTTTAACGTTGAAGGGATCCCCTACGGACCATGTGCTGACCGCTAAGATTAAGAGGGCAGATGGAGGTATCCAGGAGCATTCTTTGAGGCATCTTTTTCCAATGGAATTGTCTATCACTCATTCTCATCAGACTGCTGTACCCTCCAGGGAAGTATCAGATTTGGAGGTTGAAGCTTCTCCTGTTAGAGATAATATCAGAAGACCAGTTGCCTCTGCTAGACCTCGTAGGAAAGTTAGGAGTGTAAATACTAGGGATGACAACTTTTTATGGTATTGATTTAGTGTGTTACATGTACTTAAAATCAAAAACATCTCTGTAGATCATGCTAAGAAAAACCTATTTTTTGTCAGGAAAGTTTGAAAATTTTTAGGTCAAGGGAGAACAAAAGACTTACTGGCCCTAAGAACATGCTGATATTTTTTTTTTAATGGAATTTGATTGGATGGTTCAAAAGGAGCGCCCCCCCACCCTTTGAAAGGGAAGGGAGAACTGGACCAGAGCTTAGCAGCAGTTGGAAATGAGACAGCTTAGAGAGAAGAGGTCCGTTTTTGTTCTCCCTGCTGAAAAGGCAGGCAGCGTTTGCCCATAAGTAAGGATGCATGGGTAACAAGCTGCTGAGGGCATATTTCCTCTTCAGAGAAAGTTTTGAGAAGTCCTCTTGAAGAAGCCCCAGAAAAAAGTTGAAAAGAAGTCCGTAAGTGGAGTTTGGAGCCAAAGCCGTTTGAAAAGACGAAGGAGCAAACGCGTGTTTTCAAAAAAGTATTTTGCCACGTGTTTATGTAAATTTTCACCTTCTAGCAGCCGTAAAAAAGCGTAATTTCCAGGTGGACAGGAGGAAAATAAGTGAAGAAAGAAGTTGGTCACCAGAAAGATAACTTTGTCTACACAAGAGAGAAAGGATTAAAACTTGAATCTTGAAAGGACTGAAAGTGTACTGTAGAACTAAGGCTCTTCCCCTTTTTTATTGTTATTGACACAGCAGGTGGGCACAATTCTTTTGTTTTTTGTGCATTGTAATTTTTAAGTGTTTTCTGCTACTTTGTTTTTTTTTTTTGTTACATTGTGTTAGTCAGAGAATAAGTTGACCTATTTTCAGCAAAAAGGGACAAATTTCTGCAAGAATCCTTATTTAGCTGGTTAGAAATATTTTTTCTTTGTAATTAAATCCAATTTACATTTTTTTCTTTTTGTTATTAATTCGGGCAATAGAGAAAATACTGTTGCAGCAGGTATTATTTTCTTTCAGAAAATAAAATTTCTGAAATTTCAAAACCACTAAATAAAATAATGAATTAAAATAAGATCATTTTCCCCATGATGCAAGCTATAAAAAGAAACCAAAGATGGTTTCTGGACACATGTGGGACTTTATGACCCCACTTCTGGAAAGGACAAAATAACTTCCTGCCTTAACTGCTGAGACATATTTTCAGCAACCCTACTCATGAAGAGATTTGGCCATCCCAACTCAGGAGGGTGAGCTTTACCCATTCTTATCCTTACTTCTCAAATTATTTCCGAACCCCAAAACCGACATACTCAAGAGACATTTAACTTGGTTTCAAAACAGTCAACATAAGAGATGTCCGTAGCAGAAACTAAAGTTTTTTTTTTGTATGATTCTATCTTTGTTTATATACTGACCAGGCATCTTCACCTAAAATAAAATCCTCAACCTTGTTAACATCCACAACCTAAACCTATTTCTTTAAGGTAGAACATTATGTTCATGGTTTCAGTATTTTGAAAGTTGTTGGGTTTCGTTTGTAGTATTTGTGTCTGACCAAAAAATTCAGTTAAAATATATTTCAACATGTGGCTTGGCATTATTCTACAGTCCTGACCAGGAGGGCAGAAGTGCTAAATGAGGCCATTCTATAAATTCATGAGGAAAGAAAATAGTTTCAATTCCTGCCAAATAGAAAATTAAGAATTTAGTTCCAGTAACATTCATTTAATGTACAATTGAACGTTTTGCGTTAAAACAACAACTTCTTAAATACCACCTAATGTGACTATTTAAAGCAGAAAGTAGTCATGATAAAGAAAAAGGCTGGCTTTTCACTTTTAGAGGAAAGAATGAAAATGAAAAAGTCTTGAGAGGGTGTTTATTGATTTGACGAAGTTCACCACCTTGTAAATTTAATTCAGTTTCAATAATATGTATCGACAAATTGACAGGGGTGCGATGGGATCTCCTTTGGGTCCTTCACTTGCTAGCATTTTTGTCAGTTTTCACGAGGCCCTATTATTTTTTTGTATTAATCGGCCTCCAATGTATCATCGCTATGTGGAGGATACTTTTTTTTTTTTTTTTTTTCCTCTTTAATGATGAGGGTGAAGCTGACTTCTCACCGTACTAAATTCTATTCATCCATCCTTAAAGTTCACCGTTGAAAAGGAGTCGAATCATTGTCCTTTTTGGAGGTTTTGGTCCATAGGAACAGTGATGGCTTTGACTTCAGCTTTTAGGAAGGCAACCTTTTCAGGTTTATACACACGTTGGGATTCATTTGTTCCGTACCAACGTCAAATTAATTTAATTAGAACATTAACGTTTAGAGCTCTTAAAATCTGTTCTGATTGCTTCCTCAGCAGTGAAATGGATTTTATTAAGATGACACTTTCCAAAAAAGGATAACCTTTGGGCATTTTGGAATCCATTACGAGTAATATCATTGATAATTTTCAGGATATTCAGACGTATAGTGTTAAAAAAAAAATGTCCAATTTATTTGCGTCTACCTTATATTGGGACAGAAGGTGAGACTTTAGCTAGGCAAATTTCACATTCTATTAGTAAATGTTATTTTGCTTCTAATGCGAGAGTAATACTTTTTACTCAGCTGATTTTGTCATCCATTCGGAAAGATGTTTTACCTCCACACCATATCAATTCCGTTGTGTATAAATTTGAATGTAGCTATGGATGTGACTATATAGGTAGAACGTCAATGTTTGGATTTCAAAATTAAACATTTACCCCCCAGAATTTTGAATCTGGCTGCTAGTGGTAGTCAGCTAGTGAATACATCCAGGTCTTCCATCACGCAGCATGCTATAAACAGTAGGGAATGTGTGTGTGGATTGAGTGTCGACCGTTTTACCATTCTGTCTAGGTTGCACTCAATATTTCATCTTAAAGCATTGGAGTCCATTTACATTAGATCTCGTAAGCCTTCTCTCTGCAAACTGAGAGATTGCTTCTTGGGTTTGAATGTGATTGGACGCTAGTGTTTTGTTTTGTTTTATTTTTTTCCTAGTTCCCTCATTTCATCCTTTTAGTCCTCTAAGATATACCCAGAAAATAAACTTGATGAGATTGGGGTCAAAACCGGTCATTTTAGTTTTTAGTTAAAATGCCAGCAAAAACATACTTATTCCTTGCCGTTGTAAAATTCTGTACCATTAAGAACCTTTTTTTTTATATATATTACACACACACACACACAAATAAATACAAGACAAAACGCACACTCCAACCACCCTAAATGTAACCGTAGAAACAAGGATGCCTGCCCACTTAAGGGCAGGTGCCAACAAGATGTGGTTGAAATACACAGATAAACCTAGTGATAGTAATAAAAATGTTATGATTTTTGCATAGGATCCACAAAAGGTAATTTCAAAAAGCGTTACTATAATCATTTAAGTAGCTTTAAGCATGAAAATTACACACTTTATTTTTTTTATAATTTCACCCCAAACAAGGCAATAAAGCCACGAAGATGCAAAGGGTTACCGAGTGTGGTTTGGTTTATTTTATCGCATATCACCCTCAATGAGTTATTTAATATAAACATGATTTTTAGGATAGGTTCATATGAGTGTATATGTATTCTTTGTAAGAAATCAGTTTCTAGATAAAGGTTCATTGACTTTTTTGCAAAACGTTTTTGTCAAGTCAAATCTCATACTGTTATTTTTTTTGTAACTATAAAAATATTTTTATACTTTCAAAGTGGTTTGACCCAAGTTTGTTGAGAGGGGGAACTATTCACCCATAGCAGGGGTGCCAACAGGTGCGACTACCTCGGGTCAGGGTGGACCTAGGATCAACACCAATTAAAAAGGTGCTTCGACACCCCTGAAAACCCGATCAGAGGCCTTGTTGCCAGATGTAGGTTATCATAATTTCCAGGATGAACAGGTGTTATGTTTTGGTATTGTGTGGAAACTAAATCAAAACCACTAAATAAAATAAGATCATTTTCCCATGATGCAAGTTATAAAAAGAAACCGAAAAGGGTTTCTGGACACATGTGGGACTTTATGACCCCACTTTTGG
Organism: Acanthosepion esculentum; assembly: GCA_964036315.1. Classification (NCBI taxonomy): domain Eukaryota; kingdom Metazoa; phylum Mollusca; class Cephalopoda; order Sepiida; family Sepiidae; genus Acanthosepion; species Acanthosepion esculentum. The sequence goes on from OZ038514.1 coordinate 1,448,142, forward strand.
AAAGGACAAAATATCTTTCTGCCTAAACTGCTAAAACATTTTCAGCAGCCCTACTCATGAAGAGATTTGGCCATCCCAACTCAGCATGAGGGTGATTTGAGCTCAACAATCCTTACCCATTCTTATCCTTAGTACTTAAATTGTTTCTGTACCCAAAAACACATACTCAAGAGAAACTTGCTTTCAAAACAGTCAACATAAAAAGGAAGAGATGTCCATAGCAGAAACTAAAGTTTTTTTGGTATGACTATCTTTGTTTATATATGGAACAGGCATCTTCACCTAAACAAACAAATAAAAAAAAAAAAAAAAATCCCCCCAAGCTTGGTAACATCCACAACCTAAACCTATTTCTTTAAGGTAAAACTATGTTCATGGTTTCCATATTTGAAAATTCTGTTGTGTTTCCTTGTAGTATTTATGTCTGACAAGAAAATTCTACAGCTTGGTATTATTCTACAGTCCTGGCTGGCAGGGAAAAGGTGCTAAGTGAGGACATTTCGTGAATTCATGAGGAAAGAAAATGGTTTCAATTTCTGCCAAATCGGAAATAAGAATTTAGTTCCTGTAACATTCATTTAATGTACAATTGAATGTTTTGCAATTTAGAGAAAAGTAAACAAAAAGCGATTTCTTATATATCACCTAATGTGATTTAAAGCAGAAAAGTCAGGAGAAAGAAAAAAGGCCAACTTTGCACTTTTAAAGTTGGTTGGTTGGTTTGTTTTATATGGCATATCAACCTCAGTGGGTCAATTAATGCCATCAAATTTTTTTAAATAGATACATAGCGATAGTTTGGTAAAAAAAAAAGTATGTATACATATATATTTGAACCATTTTTCAATTATTTTTTTTTTTTTTTTAGTACAATCACATGTATTGCTGGTAACTTTCTTTTTTTTTCTTCAAAAATTAATTTCTGGTAATAATTTTATTTAAAGTATTTCTGGTATTAAAACCTATTTTTACACCTTTATAATAGTGCTTTTTACCTCAGTTTCGGGGTTAACTATTTGCCCACAGCTGGGACCCTAACAGGTGCTACCAACCCCGGGTCAGGGTGGACCTTGGAACACCAGCAATTAAGAGGTGGTTCCATGCTCCTCAAAACCTTATCAGAAGCCTCGCTGCTAGATGTAGTTCGTCTTACCCTGAACGCCCCATTGGGGAGGGTGTCTTACCTCTCTGCAGAGAGGTGCAGTCAGCGTATTCTACAGCCCCAGCCAACAGGGCAGGTCACTTTTAGAGGAAAGAATGAAAACAAAGTCTTTGGCCACAATGTCCAGTGTAAGCAACTATGTCCGCATCCAGAGGTGAAAATGTTACTATTGCTTCATAAAGAGGCAGCCAAGACATTAATTTTCAACATGAACATCACAGGATTTCATTTTTGTCCAATTAAAAAGCAACAAAGTTTTCAGCTGGGCCAAATGAGTAATATAGCTGAAGTTCTTGTCAATGGCTTACTGGCTGGGGAGGAGGTCAGTTTGCCTAATGGCAATTTACTAAGTAACTTACTTGTGGCACAAGGCTGAAAGTATAGAGCACCCAGTGATGATCAAACTCATTACTTCATAGTAAATAACATAGTAAGAAAAGCTCGATGACGATTAGACCATTCTAAAGAAAATTATTTTCTAAGCATAGCTTAGATGTGGCACGAGCTCAAATGTGTAGAGCATAGAGTGATAACTGATATAGCAAGAGACAAGCTTGCTAATCATTATACCAGGTTGAAGCACCCTTGCTCAATAGCAAGTGGGCCCTCTTTAACAAATAAAAATGCAATAAAGAAACACCAGCCACTATTTTAGTAATAAAAAGGTTTGGGGTTTGCTATCAAGAAGGTGAAGGCTTGTACCTTCACTTTCCTGGACCTTGTTGAAAGAATCTGATACAGCAGACTATTTGCTTTCTTTCTTTTTTTTTTACTACACTATGGAAATGTATTTTTATACATCCAATGGGATTTGGATTTGTTTGGAGGTTCACTATTTGCCCATGGTTTGAACCCTCACAATAGAATTCATTTGATTAATCCATTAGTACATCATGCTTTAATCATTTGTCTTCCTGAAACGTTTGAAGGAGGTGTTATGCAAGATCAAGCATTCTTCTGGATAATGGTTATTGGGTTAGGTGGCAGGTCCTTACATGTAGAACTTGTAAATTCTCTTATGCATTGTCCTGACAAATGTCCCATTTACTTACAATGAAGTTGGACAGGTAAAAATGGTCAAATCTTTGGTTGGCCACATTAGTGCCTGTATCCCTCAGTGTTATTGGATCCCAATAAAATGTGGGGAGGGAGGGATCCTTTTTCAGAAGGATACAGTTCTACTATTTTTAGTCATGTTCTATTTTAAATGACCATGTGATGCCGATTATGTAGGTCAAACCAGTTCAGGCATGGTTACAAGAAACAACCAGCATGTTCCAGCCTATGACGGAGTTTGGGGTGGGGGTGTACATAGTTAAACACTGGTGACAGGTTGATTGTTTGGGGTTTATGGCATATCAACCACTGTCTTATTTAATGCCAGATCCAGTTTCCACATTTTTATTAAATATATATACTTTGTAAATGTAATTTAAGGATAACGGTGGCAACATCATTGTTTCAAAAAACGCACAGCTGGCAACACCACCGCTTCAAATATCCGGATACAGTTTGTCGCCACACCCAGGACGCAGAAATGTGCTGGAAAATACCCGGAAGTTCATTATTGGCCCATAGCTGGCACCCCAACAGGTGCTACCACCCCGGGTCAGGGTGGACCTGGGAATACCAGCAATTAAGAGGTGTTCCACGCTTCCTCAAAACCTCCTGATCAGAGGCCTTGCTGTTGGATGCAGTTTAACGTCGTACCCATGACGACTGGTGACAGTTGGCTTTAGATTCTGACATTGGCCAGCATTTGGCTGATAATCCTGTGTTATTCGAACTTTTGCATAGGGCATGATCTCAACACTTGCTCAGGATTTTTGAAGCAATTACAATCAAACTTAGAATATCTACCCTTTGCAGGTATTAAAAAAAAAAAAAAAAAAAAAATTTTTCATCCCCTTCTTTTGGGAGAACAGTAATCATTTGATTGCTAATATAAAACAGAGAACTTTCATTAATTTTACTGTGTACGTACAGTAGCTTTCAAAGTGTACACCCACTTTGAAAATTTATATACAAAGTGTCCATAAAGTTTGTGTGCACTTTAAAAAAATTTAACTACTTGTATTTGCGATAGAAATAATCTGTAAAAAATGTTAAAGTTTAATCTACCTAGTTTTAAGTATAGTTATTAAATAATTCTTTACCACAAAATTTGCAACAATTTTTAGATAAGTAAAAATTTTTTTTTCCATAATCAATTTGATCCATGGCTTCAACTGAGGAAAAAGTAAACTGTCCTTTGGTTGGCTGAACTGAAATCTACTGTTGCTGTACAAAGAAAGTTTAGAATTGAATATAATAAAGAACCACCTCATAGAAACACTATTGCTAAATGGATGAAAAAGAAATTAAAGAGACAGGCTCCGTCCATGATAAGCTACGGTCTGGAAGGCCATGTATCAGCAATGAAAGTGTTGCATCTATAGAAAAATCCTTTACAGCAAGTCCAAGAAAGTGTGTAAGACGTGCATCATTATAGCTCAGGCTCCCAAAGTCTAGTGTGCATAAGATTCTGCAGGCAAAACTTCACATGAAAGCTTACAAAATTCAATTACATCAACTGTTGTTAGATTATTATGCACAGCTAACTTTCTGTCATCAGTTCAATAACGATACATTTTGTCTTTTCAAGTAGAAGCCGATTCCTTTCTCTCAGTCATGAACCAACTTCATCCCTGTTTGAAATTTACCATCATTTTCTGGTTTGTATACACATTGACACTCATTTTGTCCCAAAAAGCATAAAATTAATCTCATCAAGAACTTAACTCGCACGACCTTGATGATTTGTTGTGAACAATATTTGGATGACAAACTGGATTTTATCTGCTGCACTGTTAAAAAATAGATATCCTAGTGATACTCTTGAGTGTCATGCGATAAGTTTAGTTTTTGAAAGGATAAACAGTGCTTAGTTCAGAAATGTCCTATTTATTTGCGGCTTCCTTTTATTGGTTCGCGGGGTGAGCTTATGGCTAAGCAGATCTTGTCTGCTGTTCAACTGTGCTATTTTTCTGCTCAACTAAGCAACTTGCAACTCGTTCTGCCTTTTCCTTTATGCGTAAGGATCCTCTTCCTCCCCATCATGTTTCTTCAGTGATTTATTCATTTAATTGTGCTTGTGGTAGCAACTACATAGGAAGGACTTCCCAATGCTTGGATTGTAGGACCAGGCAGCTTGTCCCATTACGTGTTCTTAATCCGGATGCCCGTAAGAGCCAGCTGGTCAATACTTCCGGGTCAGCTATCACTGAACATCTTATAAATTGGAGGGATTGTGCAATGAATTTCAGTCCGACTGGTTCTGTTCTGTCTAGTTTACTCTCCTTTTCATTTGCGGGCACTGGAGTCTCTGTACATCCAGTCCAGGTAGTCGTCTCTTTGTAAGCAAAAAGACTGTCTCCTTGGACTTCATGTTATTAGACTAGTGTCTGTGAATCATACAACCCCCAATTTTTAATGTTTTAATTGTATGTAGGGTGTTTGTGGGAGTAAATGTATCTTTGCAATAAATTATTAATCTGTTCCCAGTCGACCCTGATGAGCTTGGGAACGAAACCGGTTGGTCTGAACTGTAAGTGTTTACATATTTCACAATGCCTGTAAGAAACAAATTATCTTTTCCTTGCAATATATATATCTCTAACGAAAACGAAACCTTCAAGCATATTTTAATGCCGACAATTGACTAGTGTTGTAGTGTCAGTCAAAAGTTACCTTAGTTTACATTTATTTGGTTTTAAATAAAAAATTATTATTCTTATCATAAAACTTATTTTATTATGGTGTGGTACCAAACATTTGCTTCTTTATGGGGTCAATACAACTACTTTATCAATACCCTCAATAATACCATCTGTTCATCGCGTAAACTCGTCTTTTCAAAAAGATTCAGTTTCTTAAATCCTGTTCCCAGAACTGTGTCATTCTAATTATATCACTAAGTACATCTTAAGTGGGGTAGCAAGAATGCTTAATGAAGATGTGATTTGCATGGATGTTAATCTTAGTGGAAGTGAGGCATGGTGGAGCAAATGCAGTAAGGACTGCTATTTTATATTGGTGCGACCGAAGGCAAGAAGACATTCTACAATCACAAGCCGAGTATGAATAATGTCATAAAAATGGGATCACAATCAATTTATAATTGGCAGGAGGGACACCATAGTCAAGTGGGAAATTATTAGTAAAGGCTAAGATTTTATAAAAAGGTGTATGCAAATTTTATGCTCATAAATATAGGGGAGGAAAAAAAAGAAAAGAAAGTGATATTTATCTGACATGTCCTTTTCTGATAAATCAGAATTCAGTGGATAATCAGATTTTTACTTTTTATTTGCAATTATATATTTGTTTTAACTCATCAGCATTAGCAACTCAGCAGTTAAAAAGTACTCAATGATTACAGCTTAAAAGCTAAAAACTATCACCAGATCACTACTAAAGCATTTTTCAGGCTATATATTAGTACATCTATATCAATCCAGCCTGAGTAACCCAGTAGTAGGGGAAACGTGTAGTGGTGATCTGGTGATGTAGGTCATGAAAGACAAGACAGACCACACTACAAAGCTTTTAGCCAAAAGTTCAAGCATTCCGTCCAAGTGAGAATGCTTTCGTTTTCATCAAAGAGAAAAATTTCTGCCAGGATAACCGACTCGCTGTGTCCCCAAAAGATGTACCAAGAGTTATGAAAAGCAAATATCCAGTCAACATCAGGGTTTTTGGAGTGATAGTGATGAAATGTCTCCATTCATTTTCCCCATAGGGCCCAAGACTCAACACAGAGGCCAACATCAAGTGCCTTGAGGAGGTAGTGATGCCCAGGGTCAAGAGGGTGGCTGCTAGAAAACCCTGTGTTTCTGCACCATGCCACACAAGCAGGAAAACCCAGTCATGGCTGTCAGACAAGTTTTGCAACCACATCACCCCTTAACTCCCCAGACTGCAACCCCTCTGATTATTATATGTGGGATGCAGTCGAGCAAGAAACCGACAAACACCTTGTAACACTAAAGACGAACTGAAGGTATGGATTATGGTGGTGTTCCCCAACTTAAAGGAGACTGTCCAGAAGAGTTGCAGGAGATTCCAAAGTTGTCTGGAGGCCATTTTCATTTTACTGAATAAATTTACTCTTTAGTATTTCAAGATATCATTTTAACAGATATTTATCAAAATTACAAATATGTCTGAATTTTGCAGAAATGAAAATTTATCCATCACACCATGTATGTATCTCTCAATAAAGGGGGGGGGGAATATTGGGTATTACTATATCTGGTCTTTCATGTGCAATCTTGGAATTTTATATTTGCTTTCATAAAATACATCTACTGGGTGTATTCATACACATCAGTGATGTTTCTAGCCAAAGTTCATTAGGGGTTTCAGGTCTTTCAACATCATACCCCCTCTTCACAGAGACCCAGCCGATACTGATTGGGTATTGACTTTTGTACCTTCTGTCAGCAACAATTTTTTCTATCTTCCAAACTTTGAATTGGTTTTCTTGTGGTAGTTTTCTTATAGTATTTATGTGCTACAGGTGTAAAGTAAGTACATTTAGTTAAAATGTATTTTACCATGAGTGTGGCTTGGAACTATTCTACGTTCCTGGCTAGCAGGGCAGAAGTGCTAAATGAGGCTATTCTGTAAATTCATGAGAAAAAAATGGTTTCAATGTCTGCCAAACAGGAAATAAGAATTTAGTTCCAGTAACATTCATTTCATGTACAACTGAACATTTTGTGATTAAACAAATTCTTAAATACCACCTAATGTGACTATTTAAAACAGAAAGAAGTCGGGATAAAGAAAAAAAGGCCAGCTTTTCACTTTTAGAGAAAAGAATGAAAATGAAAGAGTGATCACCATATCAGCACCCACAGAGGTTGAATGTTATTATTGCTTTGTAAAGAGACATCCATGACATTTATTTTCATTTGGAAAATTAATCACAGGATTTCATCCTTGTCAAAAATATTCAGCTGGGCCAAATGAGTAATATGACTGAAGTTCTAGTCAGTACCCGACTGGTGGAGTGTTGTCAGCTTGCCTAAAAGACATTAAGTGTGCCTTACTTGTGACAATGCTGAAAGTATGGAGCCCCCAATGAGGATCAAAGTCACTACTTCATAATTATCTAGTGAGACAAGCTTGATAATCATCACGCCATTCTGAAGAAAATCATTTTCTAAGCATAGCTTAGATGTGGTACAAGGTCAAAAGCATGGAGCACCCAATGATAATTGATATATTGAGAGACAAGCTTTTTTTTTTTCAATTTTTTCCCCCCCAGGGACCAATTTGTTTTGATAGACTTACAAGTTACGCTGCGGTTTTTCCAACCAAGCATTAGAAAAATTTTATATATATATATATATATATATATATATATATATATAGATATATATATATATATATATATATATATCTCTTTTGTTAAACTTATACAGGGAACTCCTTCCAAGGATAAATTCATGTGTTCCTTTGACGTATGTTCCCTGTTTACCTGTGTTCCTGTAATGGAAACAATCGAGATTTGCTGTGACATGCTATATCGCAGTCACCTGTCTCCTCCAGATATACCTGAAAATGTCTTCATTGAGTTGATGCAATTTGCGACTATGACTGTGGAGTTTAGTTTTAATAACTTCATGTACAGACAGGTTGACGGGGTTGCGATGGGCTCCCCTTTAGGTCCTTCCTTGGCCAACATTTTTGTGGGCTTTTATGAGACTTCACTCCTCACCCATGACAATGCTCCGTCCATGTACCATCGGTATGTTGATGATACGTTCCGTCTCTTCAACAGTGAACCCGAAGCCGATTCCTTCCTATCGGTAATGAATCGGCTTCATCCGTCCTTGTCATTCACTATTGAGAAGGAGTCTAATTCTTGTATTGCCTTCTTAGATGTCCTTGTGCATCGGACTCCCTCTCATTTTCTTACTTCTGTGTATCGTAAGCCAACCTTTTCCGGTTTGTACACTCGTTGGGACTCATTTTGTCCCAAAAAACGTAAGATTAATCTCATCGGGACCCTAAGTCACAGGGCCCTGATGATTTGCAGCAAACAGTATCTCGATGAGTAATTAAATTTTATCCGCTGTACCCTCTTAAAAAATGGTTATCCTAGCGATACCTTACATAATGTCATTCATGATAAAATTATTAAATTTCGGAAGGAAAAACAGGACGAAGTACAAAAGTGTCCTGTCTATTTACGACTTCCATTTATTGGTTCACGTGGTGAGCTTTTGGCCAAGCGAATCCTGTCTGTTGTCCAAAATCATTATTTCTCGGCTCAATTGAGAGTTCATTTTGCAACTCGTACTGCCTTCCAGTCTATGCGCAAGGATCTTCTTCATCCCGATCATGCCTCCTCTGTTATTTACACATTTAAATGTAGCTGTGGTAGCAGCTACATAGGAAGAACGACCCAGCGATTGGATTGTAGGATCAGGCAGCATGTCCCTTTAAGAGTCCTCAATCCGGAAGCCAGTAAGAGCCAACTGGTGAATACTTCCGGTTCAGCCATCACCAAACACCTGATAAATAGCAGAGTGTGCGCTACCAATTTTAGTTCGAACTTGTTCGCGGTGCTAGCTAGTTTGCACTATTTCACCTAAGAGCGCTTGAATCACTGTATATACGAGCAAGGGGACCGTCTCTTTGCAAGCAAAGAGACTGCCTCCTTGGCCTCCATATTATTACGCTCTAGCGTTCTGTATTCTTTTTCCCCACTTTTTCCATCTCTATTTTCCTCCTATATATAGATAATTTTTTTTATTTATTTATTTTGGCGGAAAATTGCAATATTCAGTTTAAGAATATATATACATTTCCTTCATACAGATTATTCATTTTCAATTTTAATGTTTTAATTGTATGAAGATTGTTTGTGTCATCAATAAGTTATTTATTATAAAATAAATGTTCCCCGTAGACCTTAAGCTAGGGAATGAAACCGGTTGGTCTGTTGAGTGATTGTCTCATTTCTTATTTTTTACTTTCATCTCACATAATGTCCATTAGAAATAAATTCTATGTCTTTCTAGCTATTTGCCAGTTTTGTACCTCCCACAATCTATTCAAATATATATATATATATATATATATATATATATATATATATATATATATATATATATATATAAAAACACACATGTGTTTAAGAGACTTTACAGCCACTGCCTTCAGCAAATCTGCATGTTACTTGGAGATAAAATCCCCCATACCAAAATTCTTCAATGTGCAGAAACCATCAGAGTCAAAGCCATCATCTGATAACACCTACGTTGGGGACATATGTGGATGTTGGAGGCATCACCAGCTGAAAATTGTATTCATTGGAGAGCTCAAAACCAGCAGCTGGTCACATGGCAGCTCAAAGAAACAATTCCGAGACTATCTTAGGCATGCTCTTATCTCTCGCAACATTAACCCAACACAATTAGAGAACCTCACAAGGAATCGGACCAGCTGGTAGTTTATCTGCATCACTGGAGTGGCACACTTTGAGGAGGAGAGACGTGGAGTGCTCAAATCATCTGCAACTTGACAATCCTACATCAGGCAGCTATCTCATCTGGCAGCACATAGATGGACAGAGATAGCACAGCATTGCTGTCAGCTTTAACAGAGAGCCAAAGTAACATTACACACAACCTACCATGGTTTCACCTAAGCAGATCGCCAGAGACAGCTGGCTAAAGAGGTAAAGTGAGAACGATAGATATATATATATATATATATATATATATATATATATACAACTGTTCTGTACCTCCAACAATTTATTTAAATATTTTAGACGGAGGTATTCCAATGACATTATCAAAAAACTTGATGAGTTGCTTCTTACTAAGGCAAGATTGAGAAAATTAAGAAATAACTGCAATCTTTTTCAAGCCTGCATTGAAAATCATGTTTGCCCCTCCTCGTTTTTATTCAGAATTGGGAGTGCAAAACTTCACCCAGGCTTGAAAATTGAGATTTTCATGAGGGATTCTATTCAATTTTGTAAAAATAGAATCCTTCAACTGACCCGTGATCTTATAGTTCTTCGTAGAGAATGTTTTACTTGCCTGTCATTTTTTGATAGGATTAGGTTCTCGTTATGTCGGCTCAATTCATTTTAAATGTGAAAGAAAATTAGCGAGTGACACACAAACAAAACTGCAGCACCTTATTAGTAAACGGTTTGGACATGTTGTTGAACCAATTTCGGGAGTTATTCTTAACCTGTCCACCTATGAGCTTTCTGAGATTGCGTCTAGTATACTTCCCCATGGCCTTGAGTACTGTGTTCCATTTAGGGTCTGATAAGGAAAAAAATTTTTTCAGAATTCCAAGTGTTATCTTCACAGCTCTGTTGACTGGTACCCCGCTCCTCTGACTCACTTTCGAACCTAAAGGCTACACTGAATAGCTTAGCATATATTTATGCTATAACTCCAGTAGCTCTTTCTGAGTCTAAGGGGAGCCAACAGCAGCGTTCTGTGGTCAGGACTCTTAAAGCTAATAACAACTTGGTCATTACTCATCCTGATAAAGGTGCTGGTATTGTCCTGCTTGACCATTCGGATTATGTTTCCAAAATGCAAACCATGTTGGGTGACAACAAAATTTCTTCCTCTTGGTCCTGCAGAGACACATGACCGCACTATACCTATTGAAATTAAATTTCAAAAGAAACTTTTGTCTTTGGTTAAACGAGGTTTCCTAACCTGTGAGATCAGTGATGATATCAGACCTGTTGGGTCTATTCGCCCTCGTATGTATGGTCTTCCAAAGACTTAAAGATAATGTACCCCTTCGACCATTTTGTCAATGTCTGGCTCATCTCAACACAAGGATGCTGGTTTTCTCTGATCTCCTTCAACCTGTCGTTGAGCATTTTAGCTCATATACTATTAAGGATTCTTTCTCATTAGTTCAGATTATACATGTTACTCCTAAAAATAAATGTATGTGTTCCTTCGACGTGTGTTCTCTGTTCACTTGTGTTCCAGTAATGGAAACTATCGAAATTTGTTGCGACATGTTATATCGTAGTCGCTTATCTCCTCCGGATATCCCCGAAAATGTCTTTCTGGGCTGATGCAATTTGCTACTATGTCTGTTGAGTTTAGCTTCAATAACTTTATGTACAGACAGATCGATGGGGTTGCGATGGGCTCCCCTCTAGGTCCCACTTTAGCCAACATTTTTGTGGGCTTTTGAGTTGTCCCTCCTCACCCATGACAATGCTCCGTCTATGTACCGGCAGTATGTGGACAATACATTTTGTCTCTTTAATAATGAACCCGAAGCCGATTCCTTCCTTTCAGTAATAAATCAACTTCATCCGTCTTTGAAGTTCACCATTGAAAAGGAGTAATTCTTGTATCTCTTTTCTTGATGTCCTTGTGCATCGGACTCCTCCTCAATTTCTTACCTCTGTGTTTCAAACCAACGTTTTCTGGTTTGTATACGCGTTGGGACTCATTTTGTCCCAAAAAGCGCAAAATCAATCTCATCGAGAACGCTAACTCACAGGGCCTTGATGATCTGTAGTGAACAATATTTGGATGAGGAATTTGATTTTATCTGTTGCACCCTTTTAAAAAATGGGTATCCAAGTGATACTCTTCATAATGTCATGCGAGATAAAATCATTAATTTTTTGAAGGATAAACATTATGTAGTACAGAAATGTCCTATTTACCTACGGCTTCCCTTTATTGGTTCACGGGGTGAGCTGCTGGCTAAGCGTATCTCGTCTGCTGTCCAAATGTGTTATTTTTCGGCTCAACTAAGAATTCATTTTGTGACTCGTGCTGCCTTTCCATCTATGCGCAAGGATCTTCTCCCCCCCCCCAATCATGTCTCCTCAGTGATATAGTCATTCAATTGTGGTTGTAGTAACAACTACATAGGAAGAACGACCCAGCAATTGGATTGTAGGATTAGGCAGCATGTCCCATTAAGAGTTCTGAATCCGGAAGCCCGTAAGAGCCAGCTGGTGAATACTTCCAGGTCAGCTATTACTGAACATCTCATAAATAGCCGGGATTGTGCTATTAATTTTAGTTCGAACTGGTTCACTGTTCTGGCCAGTTTGCACTCTTTTTCACTTACGTGCACTTGAGTCTTTCTAATACAATCCAGGGAACCGTCTCTTTGTAAGCAAAGAGACTGTCTCCTTGGACTTCATGTTATTACACTATATCTTATTCCCTTCGAGATTGATTTGATTATTGTTAAATCAAGAATTCAAAGGTTTTTCGACACGAGTATAGTCACCTATATTTATAAAACTCTAGGTTACCCTATAGAGCACTGTTTTCAATCAACTAATATGGAACGTGTAGACACAGGATATTCACTCAAGAACATACCAATAACTGACCCTTCATTCGTACGAATTATGTTTAAGAAAAATAGAAAAGTTCATCATAAACTTGAGATGGAGAGCATTTTTTGCCTAAACAATAACTTAGATAACAAAAGTAGCGAGAACTATGGATTTAAAACTAATGCTGCATAAAGAGGTAATAAAACATTATAAAAAAGCCCCGGATGACAGAGACTAAAATTAACCCAGAGGCTGGTATTTTAGCCAATAAATTTGAATTAGGTAATCTGGTCGAGAAAATGAGCCTGAAGACTTGCTTTATCACTGTAAAGGATCATAAGAATAATTTCTATAGTAACCCTGAATATAGACTTATAAACACTACTAAAACACAATTAGGTAAGATAAGTAAGGTCATATTACAAGAAATATGTAAATCTCTAAGGACATTCCTTAACATAAATCAATGATTGTATTAGGTGGTTTGAAAATTATAACAAAAATAGGAGTTCTTTCATTAGGTACGACATTAAGGAATATTACCCGTCAATCTCAGAAAAAACCTTTAGTGACGCCCTCTGTCTAGCCAAAGAATACATTCAAATCTTGCACGATAAGATAGATTTGATTAGACACTGCCAAAAAATTTTACTATTCCATAATAATGCACTATGGATAAAAAAGACGACGTAAATACTTTTGACAACCCCATGGGAGCATATGACGGAGGAGAGGTGTGCGAATTAGTAGGGTGCCTACTGCTCTATAAACTTAATGACCACAGATTTTTAATAACCATGGGTTATACCGCGACGGATTAATAGTGGATAAAAGTAACTCCAAAAATGCGATACCATCCATAAAAAACTACACTGGTTTTTAAAAAAATATGAATACAACCTTGAAATTGAAACCAATCTGAAAATTACAAATTATTTAGACATCACGTTAGACTTACAAAATGGTACTATATCCCCGTATAAGAAAGAGAATCAGGAGCCCCAATATTTAAATATAAAATCCAATCACCCGGCACATATCATAAGACATTCCTAAAAATATTAGCCATAGGCTTTCAACCAACTCATCGGATAAACGCATTTTCAATGCTAATAAAATAGTTTACGAGGAAGCTCTACATAAGAGTGGATACAAAGAAAAATTGGAATATATTAACAGACAATAACACTGGAACTCTGAATAAATGCACTAATAGGCATAGAAATATTTTGTGGTTTAACCCTCCATTTAACCTAGCCGTAAGAACGAGAATTTGCAAAATATCTTTTAACTTACTAGAGCAAAATTATCCCAAGAAAACTAAGTTGTATTAAATATTTAACAAAAACAATGTAAAAGTTAGTTACTGCTGTATGCCTAATGTAGAGACCTTAATTAGTGGACTTAAGAAAAAGACTAGGGACAATCCATGCATTAGTTCTTCCAGTTGCAATTGTAGGAATAAAAATACCTGCCCCCTACAGGGTGAATGTCAACAAGAATGCGTGGTTTATCAGGCAAAAATTTACAAGGATATAGACGATATAAACCTGAAAGTATATATAGGAGTTACTCAGGATACATAAAAAAAAAAAAAAAAAAAAAAAAAAAAAAAAAGATAATCACACGAGTAGTTTCAATAATGAAAAAACTAAAAATAGCACCACACTATCTAGCTATGTATGGAAAATCAGACAAGAAAATAAAGATGCCATCCTGAAATGGGAAATATTAAAAAGATGCACCAAATGTAAAACAGGCCATAAATTTCTGTAAGCTATGCACAGAGGAAAAATTAGCCATAGCATTATATAACAAACCTAATGATCTACTAAATTCTAAAACCGAGATCCTTAACAAATGTAGGCACAGAAAAACTGTGTTACTGAAATAAGCACCCCCCCACCGATTGTATCGTTATCGTTTGTGTTTTCTTAAAATATCCCCTCCCCTTTTAGTTATTTGAATAAATTTATACCACATCCCCCATGGTGTCGCCTATATTTACACCGTTTTCTTTTGCCTCTTCAGCCAGCTGACCCTGACAATCTGCCCAAGTGAAACCTTGGTAGGTTCCTCTGGCTCATTAGGTTTGACTATATATCACATATACAAACCCAAAATCAAGGTCACGTAGGCATGATTTTGGGTTTGTAAACCACACACACACACACACACACTGTACCTCTTTAGGCAGCTGTCCCTGACGATCCACTTAGGTGAAACCGTGGTAGGTTTGTCTGGCTCTTTAGGTTTAATTTAGGTTTGCTCTACTTAGCGTATTGAGCATTTTATTTAGTTATTTCAATTACTTGCATCGCATTTTTTTCTTTGAATTTGGATGCTAGACGATTACTTTAGGCTGACATACATGTTTTCTTTTTTTGTACCTTTCCCCGCCTTTGGTATTGGTTTGTTTATTTGCAAATCAAGACACCAAATGTTTTCCAGACGAGTATAATTTCTTATATTTATACGATTACAACCAGTATTTTAGCTCTAGGTTATTCTATTGAGCACTTTATAAAATCAACTAGCATGGAACGTATAGATATGGGATACTCGTTTAAAAACATACCCGTACCAAACAGACATTCGTATGAATTAGGCTTATTAAATAAAATAGAAACTTATCCTAAACAAAAGATGGAGAGCTCACTTCTGTCTAAATAACAACCAGAACAAGAATGTTAATGAATCCTATGGTTTGAAAATAATGTTCAACCACCACATATTAAACAATTACAGATTCGAATCTGATTTAATTGGATTAATTAGAAAATTAAAATATAGAAAACTGACTAATAATAGCATACAACAACAGATTAGTAGAGATTTCAAAGAAATTAAGAATAGAAATATTTATGTAAAAGGCTGACAAATCTAAATTCCTATATAAAATAAGTCCTAAAAAGTATAACATGATGCTACATAAAGTTATTAAGCACTACAAAAGAAAAAAAAGGAAGCCAGCATATTAGCTAATTTAATTTAGGTAACCAAGTTGAAAAAATGAGTATAAAAACTTGCTTCATCACTCGGAAACAGTTCGTCAGATGACGGCTCAAGCTGGGTGAGACAGTGGATGTCTACCTGGCTGATTTGCAAAGGCTGGCAGTGCTGTTTTGGCGGAGCAACGGACCGCATACTAGGATGCACCTTCCTGGCAGGACTTCCTGACGACACCAGTCGGCTCCTGCGAGCGTCTTCAAGATTGGACACACTGGGAATCGACGAATTGCTAGCCAGGGCCCGAAACATCTTGAAAGACACAGAACAGATCGCGGTAGCTGTGAGAACGCCCGAGACACCACGGGAGGGCCCAAAGTGCTACAAGTGCGGTGGACCAAGCCATTTCTCTAGAGACTGCTGGAGCCAAAGTGACGCAGGAGGTGGAAGTAGCCGATGAACATGAGCATGACTACGCTGCTATCGCTGCAACGAGTTAGGCCATGCAGCACAAGATTGCTCGGAAAACGAGTCCGGGGACAAGGTGCCGTCGCAACCCTTGCCCCCTCTCGGTCAGTAAATGCAGCATTGCCTGTTGTCAACGTAATGGTTGAGTTTAAACGGTGATTGGCGACACTGGATGTTCCCGATCGATCGTCAGTGTGGGTCGATGTGTGACATGGAGCAGTCAACAAATCAAGGTTCGAACAATTGACGGAGTGTCCCAGGCCTGTGTCGGGACTGTGTCAATCCTCCCAGATGGTGGGGATCATGCCATGGTCGACATTTTGGTGGCTCGTCGGAGGCCCCTTGGTTACGACCTTCTGCTTGGGATCGATGCGATCCGAGCGTTAGGAGGCATGATAATCACACCAGCCGGAGATGTGGAACTGGGCAAAGGAAGGAAGGTGTGTGCAGCCCTTTGTATTAGTGAGCTGGATTTCGACATCTCCTTCAATTCCAACAAGAGGATGTGGACCGCCAGGTGGAAATTCACAAGATTGCAGACTACAAAGTACCCAAAGGCATCAGAGGAAAATACGGGAAAGGGTTTCAACATTGGATTGCGAACGGCTGGTTGATTCCGTACCCCCAGGAAAGACTGGGACCCCTAAAGGGTTTGATTCCCTTGATGGCAGTCGTGCAGGAGCAGAAACAGAGGTATGTCCAGTACTTGATTACCGCGAATTGAACGACTTTGTAGATTCTTTCACTGCCGATTCAAAAATGTGCGCACAGAAGCTGAGAGCGTGGCGGCGGCAAGGAGTCAACGTGTCGCTTCTGGATCTGCGGAACGCATATCTTCAGATTCACATCGACAAAGTACTGTGGCCATTTCAAGCGGTTATTTTCAAGGGCCAACGCTTGTCTCTTACGCGGCTAGGATTTGGGCTAAATGTGGCGCCACTCATGAAATCCGTTATAGATGCCATCACATCGCAAGATCGCACAACTGAAAGTGCCACATCAGCATACATTGATGACATCTTCATTGAGAGTCTGGTCTCTGCATCGCATGTACGACAACACTTTTCGGATTACGGTTTGATGTGCAAGGATCCAGTGCGACCAAGAGATGGAGCAAGAGTTCTTGGCTTGCAAGTCTGGGAAGAGAATGGCACCCTCCAATGGAAACGAGGAAGTCAGATTCCGGAAGTCCCTGATGTGTTGACACGTCGGCGCGTGTTTTCGTTGTGTGGGAAAATTGTTGGACATTTCCCCGTGTGTGGATGGCTCAGGGTGGCAGTTGCATTCGTCAAGCGCCTGGCAACCATAGCAACCAGGATGGGATGGGATGGGATGATGAAATCAAAGATCCCTCTCTCTGTCCCATACTAGCAGAGATGGTAAGTAGAGTACAGGAACTTGATCCTGTTGGAGGAGATTGATGCATGGGTGGTGATGAGATCACAGTCTGGGTGAATGCAAGTTCCATGGCGACAGGAGTGGCATTGAAAACGAATGGAAATGTCATCGAAGATGCGTGTTGGCTGCGTCCAACTAATGATGCCAGGCATATTAATTTAGCTGAACTCAATGCGGCGCTTAAAGGAGTCAATCTAGCCCTCCAGTGGGAGGCGACAACATTGCACTTGGTTACCGATTCGACATGTGTGCACTGATGGATTTCTGATACCTTGACTGGAACACTTGTAACCAAATCACAGTTAAAACGATGGTCCGATGTAACAGTCCAACAAACGTAGAAACGACAAAATGGGGTCACACGTCCAACCTTCGCTTCTCACCAGCAAAAATGCGTCTTCTCAAAAAACGGCTTGCTTTATACAGCCAAGGACCGACCATAATTTGCATGCGAATAACGAGACGAGACTTTGCATTAACTGTCCGAGACCACCTGGCATAAAACATGGGTGCTGTCATTTTGGCTCTTTTTACCACTGAGCAGCTGGATTTTGCAAGACGCACAGATTCGTGGGTGTTTCCAAGGTAAGCCGTTTTCACAATTTTCACCCCATACTAACTAAACATTTGTAATACAAGTGACTGTAGGGTTGTCAGCAAAAGGAGCAGTCAGATGAAAAGCACATACAGGAGATAATGAAAATTATCAAGGACAAAAACTTGAATATCTAGTAAGTGTTTTAACAGATGACAGAAAATGTAACACCAAAAAAGTTGCATTGGAATAGTGAAAGATTCCTTCAAAAATCCAAAGCATTAAATAGGAAAATTTCATAAGCACTGAACTGTTATGTAATATCATTCCTATATGAAGAGACTGGAAACAACAGGATTGAAAATGAAATTGGTAAACTGTCCAAACTGAAAAGGATCAATTATTTGAGTCAAGTTTAGTCCAACAAAGCCCAGAATGGTACAAGTGGGGAATTTACTAGCAATTGAACTGAAGACAAACTTACAAATCAGGTTTTGAGATTTAGAAAGCTTAGATTAGTCTGACAAGGTTACAATGGTGGAACATTCAGTGAGGATCAAACATACTTGTAATGATCAGTTGGTAATCACAGGTGGTGTGATATTTGAAGATTTTCACTCTTTTCCTCTCAGAAAAGTGATATAACTTTCCATTCCAATAGAGACAAGGCACAGACTGAAGATTGTATTGAACTGTTCATAACTTCAACCTTGTACCTTTCTTTATTCTTCTGTAACATGTCTTGGTAATACATTTATTTGAAATATAGGATTTTTTTTCTTTTTTTATCCAGACATATATAGGGGTCTGCCAAATATTGTTTTGGTGATAGATTTACCAGGAGGCATAAAATAAAGACTTTACATTCCTGTAATAGATCGAGATCTTTGCTAAACCTCATCTAGCAGCATATCAATTCCTTATGGGTAATTTCAAGCCAAAATTTAGGTTTCTTGGGAGCATTGGTTTGGTGATGGTTTGATTTTGGTTTGGTTTATCTTATGGCATAATAACACCTCAATGGGTTAATTAATGCCAACAAAATTTTTAGGATAGGTTTATATGAATAGAATATGTATTAATATTGTTTTTTCTTCTTCCAAACATGTATTGCTGATATACTTTCATAGTGCTTTGACCCCAGCTTGTGGTTAACTATTTGCCCATAGCTGAGACCCTAACAAGTGCTACCACCCCGGGTCAGGCTGAACCTGGGAATAAAAATCAAGGTGTGGTTCCACGCTCCTGAAAAATCTGATTATAGGCCTTGTTGGCGGATGTAGTTTATCCAGGACACCTCAGCATATTCTGAATCCCCAGCCAACAGGGTTCTTTCATTTTGTTTAGTGGCATATGAACCGCTATGGGTTATGAAGTTAAATATTATAATATCGGCCCAAAACTGGCGGATCAGTCATATTTCACTTTTTAATTTTTTTTTCCAATTGAATGAAATAATTTCAAAATTGGTATTAAATTGTGGGAATTTATTAATTAATCCATGTCTACAAGGATTTTTCATTTGGTTGAATAGAGCGAAGTGCAGGTCCGACCATGTCTCTGGCGTGTCCTTTGACAATTTACGGTGTCCGAAAACCGGTTTGCTCGATGAGTCTGCATTTCAACTTTTTCCTTTCTATAGAATCCTCATAAAATTGATATCAAATTTTAGGGAATTTCTTGCTTAATCCATGTTTAAAAAATTTTTTTCAGTCGGTTGAATAGGGACATGGTGCCGTTCGATGAAACAGCAACTTGTGTTAGGGGGATTTGTTGGAATTTTTTGAGCGGCCCAAAACTGGGGGATCAGTCATATTTCACTGCTTTTTAATTTTTTTTCCATTGAATGAAATATTTTCAAAATTAGTATTAAAATGTGGGAAATTTATTAATCCATGTCTACAAGGATTTCTATCACCCCTTGTCAGGATGGTCTTAGGAACAACAACAATTAAAAGGCTGTTCCAGCTCCTGAAGAGCTCCAATATGCCTTGCTGCCAGATGTACTTTATCATACCCAAGATGTGCTTTAAACATTGCAGATAAGGCATCGAGTGTAGCTAAGCTGACATTAGTCTAACCCAAGCCAGAAGAGTTAAACACTTAGTGAAGATTGAATATTTACTAAGTTTGGAATATGGTCTACAAGATGAACAGGAGAAAGTGAGGGAAACTAACATTGGAAATGGCATTAACAATAAATGGGGGGAAAAATACAAAAAAAACGCAACTACAAGGATTCAATGTTGACAGAGTGTAACAACTTTGGGAGACTGGATGTTGTAGCAGTAAACAATACATTGTTTTTTGAAGAGTTTATTTAATCTCATTGCTTTTTCAGATTGTGCACTTAAGATTAATATTGAGATGACATCGGTGCAGGGAGCGAATGACAAAGACTAAAGAGAGGCTCAGACTCAGTGAAAGTAACTTTATTTCTGATTTTACACTTTTTTGTCGTCAAATATTAATCCACCTGCACTTGTAACAAAAATGATTATGACAAAAAACCTCCAGAAGATTGGGAATGTTTCCTTACAGGCCCTTTTCAACATTGTGTCAACCCTGTTGAAGCTGCTGCATGAGGGTAGATAGGGGCTCTTTAGCCTTAGAAGGCAACCCATATAATGAAACCCTGATCTTCAATATCTGACTTGTGGGATACCTAGTCAGTAAAAAGGCTTCAGGAGTTAACCCTGAGGAAAAATTCTAAGTTCAAGCCCTTAAGACAGTTTGTTGCTTCATTCTGGCAGCTCCTGCAACAGCACCCAACTGCAATAGTCTACCTGTTTCTGTGGATCCATGCTGCATGGGTAACATCTTGTCCTCCATACCATCCAACCTTACACTGGAGAGGAGGAGAAGCACCCTGACTAAATGTCAAGAGAGGAGAAACTGAACACAGCAGACAAGCAGAAAAGAACACTGCATCAAAGACAATGTTCCAGGCGGCAATGTTCCAGAGGAGTAGATGGTGTGGGAATCAAATCCATGGAACTTGATGCCTGGCGGAGGCCTAAATGATCAATGCTCAGATGTAATTACACTGTCAGTGTTCATATGCTATTGTACTTTCATAGTTATCTATCTTCAGGGGAGGGGGGGGTGATAAACTAGAATTCAACTCTAGACACTGAATATTCTGTCAAGTAAATAAGTCATGTCAGACACAGGAAATACACCAATCAACATGAGGACAATAGGCAGTCATTTAAATGATGCAAAGAATTCCTCATCTCAGGAAGGAATTAAATATTATGAAGACAGAAATGTTGGCATATGGTAAATGGAATTAGTATCGGTTAATGACAAACCCCTTATGGGTTATTTAAGGCAGAAAGTATTTTGAACAATTTTTATGGCTTCAACTAGATATTTTGATCATAATTTTATACTTTCAATGTAAACAGGTTTTATATCAATAGTCTGTACATTACCCCTTTGGCATTATAAAACTATTTCTTTAAAAAAGGTATGACATTATAGAGACAGTTTCTGTCATCTCCAAATAGTTTTCTCACATTGGTTTCCATCTAGTATTTATGTCTAAGTACATTCAGTTAAAATGCATTTCACCATGAATGTTCAATATCTTTAGCTAACATCAAGGTAGGAGGCATTAAATACAGTAGACATAATACTACATTTGATCGCATATAAACTCCCCACCCCCCAACATCAAATACTAGAATTACATAAATTTGTAATAAATTTGTGAAATGAAACTGGTTTGAAACCGAGCTAGATTGATAGCAGTTGTCAAAGACAAGTCAAAGATTTAGGATTTTTTTTTTTTTTAACAGTTTAGATTTATTGTGGGTATAATAATCGAAAAGTAGTGGGGGGGGGGGGCAGCTTCTAGACAAGTACAATTGATAAATATTTGCTAGCATACTAGACATTTCCCAACCCCAAATTCCCTAGATCTGTGATAAATGCAGAAAAATAAACTTGTTTATGACTAAGGCCAAATATAAAATGGAGGAAGTTGCAATAATATTTAAAGTACCAATGTCATGGAGACCTGAAACTTTCTATGATCTCAGAATTGGTGCACAATATCTGCATATAAAACTAACAATTGTTTTCTTATATATTCTTGTTGCAATGGTGAGGTAATTTATGACAGATACAGTGGATAGTGATACCTTGAACTAAGTAGAAAATATGGGGGAAATTCTAACATCCAATGTATCACCCAACGTTTTTATATACTCTGAATTAAATAGATTTCAAATATGGGAGATACTGTATTTGATGGGGTAGTAATTAATTTACAACTGAGGATTATTTAAAGCAGAATGACTTTTGAAAAGTCTTAGAATATATAAATAATTTTGGGGATACATGAAGTATGGAACCATGATTTTTTTCAGATAAAATTCATGTTCGTTTTAATCCTTTCCTCCCAAGCAAAGCAAAACCACTAGACACATGGGCTATGATTATTAGAGAGCAGGAACAAAAAAAAAAAAAAAAAAAATTAAGCAGTTGTAGTCACTGACAAATACTTTCAAGAAAGTTATGAATCCATTTCTTCCATCTCCATAGATATGGATTAAATGGTAGGGGGAAAATGCTCTTTAGCCAGGGTTGGCAACCAGTCTAAGGACAACATTAAATTCTGATGTTTGCAAATGACTTGTGCAGAGTTGAAGACACAATGGTCTCATCTGAGGTTGAATAAATAAAAGGATGGTTTGATTCATTTTGATTTACAGTATATCAACCTCGACCAGTTATTTAATGCAGACAAATTTTATTGCTGGTATTCACCCCCCACCCTGAAAATGTATTACTGGTATTGAAACCTACATTTTCATAATGTTTCAACATCATTTTTGGGGTTAACTATTTGTCCATAGCTGGAACCCTAACAAATGCTACCATCCTGGGTGAGGGTGACTCTGGGAACACCAATAATTAAGAGGTGGCTCCATGCTCCTCAAAACCCTCTGATCAGATGCCTTACTGCTGGATGTAGTTTGTCATACGCAGGACAACTCATTGGCAGTGGGGGTGTCTTACTCCTGCGCAGTGGTGTAGTCAGCATATTCTGAATCCCCAGCCAACAGGGCAAATAAAAAGGAAAGGCTTTACTTTTTTTTTTTTTTTATAATTTCACCCCAAGCAAGGCAATAAAGCAATGAAGATGCAAAGGGTTACCGAGTGTGGTTTGGTTTATTTTATCGCATATCACCCTCAATGGGTTGTTTAATATAAACATGATTTTTAGGATAGGTTCATATGAATAGAATATGTATTCTTTGTAAGAATCAGTTTGTAGATCTCAGGTTTTGCGTTTATTCTGATTTACGGCATATCAACCTCAATGGGTTATTTAATGCCGACAAGATTTTTAGGATAGGTTCATATGAATAGAATATGTATTCTTTGTAAGAATCAGTTTGTAGATCAAGTTTCATTGACTTTTTTGTAAAGCGTTTTTTTTTGTCAAGTCAAATCTATTGCTGTTACTTTTTTTTTAACTATAAAAATCTATTTATATTTTCATAGCGTTTTGACCTAAGTTTTTGTTTGGGGGGTGGAGAACTATTTACCCATTGCGGGGGTGCCAACAGGTGCTACCACCTCAGGTCAGGGTGGACCTAGGATCAACACCAATTAAAAAGGTGCTTCAACACGCCTGAAAACCTGATCAGAGGCCTTGCTGCCAGATGTAGGTTATCATAATTCCCAGGAAGAACAAGTGTTACGTTTTGGTATCGTGTTTGGCCGATATCTAAGTTTAACGTTGAAGGGATCCCCTACGGACCATGTGCTGACCGCTAAGATTAAGAGGGCAGATGGAGGTATCCAGGAGCATTCTTTGAGGCATCTTTTTCCGATGGAATTGTCTATCACTCATTCTCATCAGACTGCTGTACCCTCCAGGGAAGTATCAGATTTGGAGGTTGAAGCTTCTCCTGTTAGAGATAATATCAGAAGACCAGTTGCCTCTGCTAGACCTCGTAGGAAAGTTAGGAGTGTAAATACTAGGGATGACAACTTTTTATGGTATTGATTTAGTGTGTTACATGTACTTAAAATCAAAAACATCTCTGTAGATCATGCTAAGAAAAACCTATTTTTTGTCAGGAAAGTTTGAAAATTTTTAGGTCAAGGGAGAACAAAAGACTTACTGGCCCTAAGAACATGCTGATATTTTTTTTTTAATGGAATTTGATTGGATGGTTCAAAAGGAGCGCCCCCCCACCCTTTGAAAGGGAAGGGAGAACTGGACCAGAGCTTAGCAGCAGTTGGAAATGAGACAGCTTAGAGAGAAGAGGTCCGTTTTTGTTCTCCCTGCTGAAAAGGCAGGCAGCGTTTGCCCATAAGTAAGGATGCATGGGTAACAAGTTGCTGAGGGCATATTTCCTCTTCAGAGAAAGTTTTGAGAAGTCCTCTTGAAGAAGCCCCAGAAAAAAGTTGAAAAGAAGTCCGTAAGTGGAGTTTGGAGCCAAAGCCGTTTGAAAAGACGAAGGAGCAAACGCGTGTTTTCAAAAAAGTATTTTGCCACGTGTTTATGTAAATTTTCACCTTCTAGCAGCCGTAAAAAAGCTTAATTTCCAGGTGGACAGGAGGAAAATAAGTGAAGAAAGAAGTTGGTCACCAGGAAGAGAACTTTGTCTACACAAGAGAGAAAAGATTAAAACTTGAATCTTGAAAGGACTGAAAGTGTACTGTAGAACTAAGGCTTTTCCCCTTTTTTATTGTTATTGACACAGCAGGTGGGCACAATTCTTGTTTTTTGTGCATTGTAATTTTTAAGTGTTTTCTGCTACTTTGTTTTTTTTTTTTTGTTACATTGTGTTAGTCAGAGAATAAGTTGACCTATTTTCAGCAAAAAGGGACAAATTTCTGCAAGAATCCTTATTTAGCTGGTTAGAAATATTTTTTCTTTGTAATTAAATCCAATTTACATTTTTTTCTTTTTGTTATTAATTCGGGCAATAGAGAAAATACTGTTGCAGCAGGTATTATTTTCTTTCAGAAAATAAAATTTCTGAAATTTCAAAACCACTAAATAAAATAATGAATTAAAATAAGATCATTTTCTCCATGATGCAAGCTATAAAAAGAAACCAAAGATGGTTTCTGGACACATGTGGGACTTTATGACCCCACTTCTGGAAAGGACAAAATAACTTCCTGCCTTAACTGCTGAGACATATTTTCAGCAACCCTACTCATGAAGAGATTTGGCCATCCCAACTCAGGAGGGTGAGCTTTACCCATTCTTATCCTTACTTCTCAAATTATTTCCGAACCCCAAAACAGACATACTCAAGAGACATTTAACTTGGTTTCAAAACAGTCAACATAAGAGATGTCCGTAGCAGAAACTAAAGTTTTTTTTTTGTATGATTCTATCTTTGTTTATATACTGACCAGGCATCTTCACCTAAAATAAAATCCTCAACCTTGTTAACATCCACAACCTAAACCTATTTCTTTAAGGTAGAACATTATGTTCATGGTTTCAGTATTTTGAAAGTTGTAGGGTTTTGTTTGTAGTATTTATGTCTGACCAAAAAATTCAGTTAAAATATATTTCAACAAGTGGCTTGGCATTATTCTACAGTCCTGGCCAGGAGGGCAGAAGTGCTAAATGAGGCCATTCTATAAATTCATGAGGAAAGAAAATAGTTTCAATTCCTGCCAAATAGAAAAATAAGAATTTAGTTCCAGTAACATTCATTTAATGTACAATTGAAGGTTTTGCGTTAAAACAACAACTTCTTAAATACCACCTAATGTGACTATTTAAAGCAGAAAGTAGTCATGATAAAGAAAAAGGCTGGCTTTTCACTTTTAGAGGAAAGAATGAAAATGAAAAAGTCTTGAGAGGGTGTTTATTGATTTGACGAAGTTCACCACCTTGTAAATTTAATTCAGTTTCAATAATATGTATCGACAAATTGACAGGGGTGCGATGGGATCTCCTTTGGGTCCTTCGCTTGCTAGCATTTTTGTCAGTTTTCACGAGGCCCTATTATTTTTTTGTATTAATCGGCCTCCAATGTATCATCGCTATGTGGAGGATACTTTTTTTTTTTCTTTTTTTTCCTCTTTAATGATGAGGGTGAAGCTGACTTCTCACCGTACTAAATTCTGTTCATCCATCCTTAAAGTTCACTGTTGAAAAGGAGTCAAATCATTGTCCTTTTTGGAGGTTTTGGTCCATAGGAACAGTGATGGCTTTGACTTCAGCTTTTAGGAAGGCAACCTTTTCAGGTTTATACACACGTTGGGATTCCTTTGTTCCGTACCAACGTCAAATTAATTTAATTAGAACATTAACGTTTAGAGCTCTTAAAATCTGTTCTGATTGCTTCCTCAGCAGTGAAATGGATTTTATTAAGATGACACTTTCAAAAAATGGATAACCTTTGGGCATTTTGGAATCCATTATGAGTAATATCATTGATAATTTTCAGGATATTAAGACGTATAGTGTTAAAAAAAAATGTCTAATTTATTTGCGTCTACCTTATATTGGGACAGAAGGTGAGACTTTAGCTAGGCAAATTTCACATTCTATTAGTAAATGTTATTTTGCTTCTAATGCGAGAGTAATACTTTTTACTCAGCTGATTTTGTCATCCATTCGGAAAGATGTTTTACCTCCACACCATATCAATTCCGTTGTGTATAAATTTGAATGTAGTTATGGATGTGACTACATCGGTAGAACGTCAATGTTTGGATTTCAAAATTAAACATTTACCCCCCAGAATTTTGAATCTGGCTGCTAGTGGTAGTCAGCTAGTGAATACATCCAGGTCTTCCATCACGCAGCATGCTATAAACAGTAGGGAATGTGTGTATGGATTGAGTGTCGACCGTTTTACCATTCTGTCTAAGTCGCACTCAATATTTCATCTTAAAGTATGGAGTCCATTTACATTAGATCTCGTAAGCCTTCTCGCTGCAAACAGAGAGATTGCTTCTTGGGTTTGAATGTGATTGGACGCTAGTGTTTTGTTTTGTTTTATTTTTTTCCTAGTTCCCTCATTTCATCCTTTTAGTCCTCTAAGATATACCCAGAAAATAAACTTGATGAGATTGGGGTCAAAACCGGTCATTTTAGTTTTTAGTTAAAATGCCAGCAAAAACATACTTATTCCTTGCCGTTGTAAAATTCTGTACCATTAAGAACCTTTTTTTTTATATATATTACACACACACACACACACAAATAAATACAAGACAAAACGCACACTCCAACCACCCTAAATGTAACCGTAGAAACAAGGATGCCTGCCCACTTAAGGGCAGGTGCCAACAAGATGTGGTTGAAATACACAGATAAACCTAGTGATAGTAATAAAAATGTTATGATTTTTGCATAGGATCCACAAAAGGTAATTTCAAAAAGCGTTACTATAATCATTTAAGTAGCTTTAAGCATGAAAATTACACACTTTATTTTTTTTATAATTTCCCCCCAAACAAGGCAATAAAGCCACGAAGATGCAAAGGGTTACCGAGTGTGGTTTGGTTTATTTTATCGCATATCACCCTCAATGAGTTATTTAATATAAACATGATTTTTAGGATAGGTTCATATGAGTGTATATGTATTCTTTGTAAGAAATCAGTTTCTAGATAAAGGTTCATTGACTTTTTTGCAAAACGTTTTTGTCAAGTCAAATCTCATACTGTTATTTTTTTTGTAACTATAAAAATATTTTTATACTTTCAAAGCAGTTTGACCCAAGTTTGTTGAGAGGGGGAACTATTCACCCATAGCAGGGGTGCCAACAGGTGCGACTACCTCGGGTCAGGGTGGACCTAGGATCAACACCAATTAAAAAGGTGCTTCGACACCCCTGAAAACCCGATCAGAGGCCTTGTTGCCAGATGTAGGTTATCATAATTTCCAGGATGAACAGGTGTTATGTTTTGGTATTGTGTGGAAACTAAATCAAAACCACTAAATAAAATAAGATCATTTTCCCATGATGCAAGTTATAAAAAGAAACCGAAAAGGGTTTCTGGACACATGTGGGACTTTATGACCCCACTTTTGGAAAGGACAAAATATCTTTCTGCCTAAACTGCTAAAACATTTTCAGCAGCCCTACTCATGAAGAGATTTGGCCATCCCAACTCAGCATGAGGGTGATTTGAGCTCAACAATCCTTACCCATTCTTATCCTTAGTACTTAAATTGTTTCTGAACCCAAAAACACATACTCAAGAGAAACTTGCTTTCAAAACAGTCAACATAAAAAGGAAGAGATGTCCATAGCAGAAACTAAAGTTTTTTTGGTATGACTATCTTTGTTTATATATGGAACAGGCATCTTCACCTAAACAAACAAATAAAAAAAATCCCCCCAAGCTTGGTAACATCCACAACCTAAACCTATTTCTTTAAGGTAAAACTATATTCATGGTTTCCATATTTGAAAGTTCTGTTGGGTTTCCTTGTAGTATTTATGTCTGACAAGAAAATTCTACAGCTTGGTATTATTCTACAGTCCTGGCTGGCAGGGAAAAGGTGCTAAGTGAGGACATTTCGTGAATTCATGAGGAAAGAAAATGGTTTCAATTTCTGCCAAATCGGAAATAAGAATTTAGTTCCTGTAACATTCATTTAATGTACAATTGAATGTTTAGTAATTTAGAGAAAAGTAAACAAAAAGCGATTTCTTATATATCACCTAATGTGATTTAAAGCAGAAAAGTCAGGAGAAAGAAAAAAGGCCAACTTTGCACTTTTAAAGTTGGTTGGTTGGTTTTTTTTATATGGCATATCAACCTCAGTGGCTCAATTAATGCCATCAAATTTTTTTAAATAGATACATAGCGATAGTTTGGTAAAAAAAAAAAGTGTATGTATACATATATATTTGAACCATTTTTCAATTACTTATATTTTTTTTTTTTTTTTAGTACAATCACATGTATTGCTGGTAACTTTCTTTTTTTTTCTTCAAAAATTAATTTCTGGTAATAATTTTATTTAAAGTATTTCTGGTATTAAAACCTATTTTTACACCTTTATAATAGTGCTTTTTACCTCAGTTTCGGGGTTAACTATTTGCCCACAGCTGGGACCCTAACAGGTGCTACCAACCCCGGGTCAGGGTGGACCTTGGAACACCAGCAATTAAGAGGTGGTTCCATGCTCCTCAAAACCTTATCAGAAGCCTCGCTGCTAGATGTAGTTCGTCTTACCCTGAACGCCCCATTGGGGAGGGTGTCTTACCTCTCTGCAGAGAGGTGCAGTCAGCATATTCTACAGCCCCAGCCAACAGGGCAGGTCACTTTTAGAGGAAAGAATGAAAACAAAGTCTTTGGCCACAATGTCCAGTGTAAGCAACTATGTCCGCATCCAGAGGTTAAAATGTTACTATTGCTTCATAAAGAGGCAGCCAAGACATTAATTTTCAACATGAACATCACAGGATTTCATTTTTGTCCAATTAAAAAGCAACAAAGTTTTCAGCTGGGCCAAATGAGTAATATAGCTGAAGTTCTTGTCAATGGCTTACTGGCTGGGGAGGAGGTCAGTTTGCCTAATGGCAATTTACTAAGTAACTTACTTGTGGCACAAGGCTGAAAGTATAGAGCACCCAGTGATGATCAAACTCATTACTTCATAGTAAATAACATAGTAAGAAAAGCTCGATGACGATTACACCATTCTAAAGAAAATTATTTTCTAAGCATAGCTTAGATGTGGCACGAGCTCAAATGTGTAGAGCATAGAGTGATAACTGATATAGCAAGAGACAAGCTTGCTAATCATTATACCAGGTTGAAGCACCCTTGCTCAATAGCAAGTGGGCCCTCTTTAACAAATAAAAATGCAATAAAGAAACACCAGCCACTATTTTAGTAATAAAAAGGTTTGGGGTTTGCTATCAAGAAGGTGAAGGCTTGTACCTTCACTTTCCTGGACCTTGTTGAAAGAATCTGATACAGCAGACTATTTGCTTTCTTTCTTTTTTTTTACTACACTATGGAAATGTATTTTTATACATCCAATGGGATTTGGATTTGTTTGGGGGTTCACTATTTGCCCATGGTTTGAACCCTCACAATAGAATTCATTTGATTAATCCATTAGTACATCATGCTTTAATCATTTGTCTTCCTGAAACGTTTGAAGGAGGTGTTATGCAAGATCAAGCATTCTTCTGGATAATGGTTATTGGGTTAGGTGACAGGTCCTTGCATGTAGAACTTGTAAATTCTCTTATGCATTGTCCTGACAAATGTCCCATTTACTTACAATGAAGTTGGACAGGTAAAAATGGTCAAATCTTTGGTTGGCCACATTAGTGCCTGTATCCCTCAGTGTTATTGGATCCCAATAAAATGTGGGGAGGGAGGGATCCTTTTTCAGAAGGATACAGTTCCACTATTTTTAGTCATGTTCTATTTTAAATGACCGCGTGATGCTGATTATGTAGGTCAAACCAGTTCAGGCATGGTTACAAGAATCAACCAGCATGTTCCAGCCTATGACGGAGTTTGGGGTGGGGGTGTACATAGTTCAACACTGGTGACAGGTTGATTGTTTGGGGGTTTATGGCATATCAACCACTGTCTTATTTAATGCCAGATCCAGTTTCCACATTTTTATTAAATATATATACTTTGTAAATGTAATTTAAGGATAACGGTGGCAACATCATCGTTTCAAAAAACGCACAGCTGGCAACACCACCGCTTCAAATATCCGGATACAGTTTGTCGCCACACCCAGGACGCAGAAATGTGCTGGAAAATACCTGGAAGTTCATTATTGGCCCATAGCTGGCACCCCAACAGGTGCTACCACCCCGGGTCAGGGTGGACCTGGGAATACCAGCAATTAAGAGGTGTTCCACGCTTCCTCAAAACCTCCTGATCAGAGGCCTTGCTGTTGGATGCAGTTTAATGTCGTACCCATGACGACTGGTGACAGTTGGCTTTAGATTCTGACATTGGCCAGCATTTGGCTGATAATCCTGTGTTATTCGAACTTTTGCATAGGGCATGATCTCAACACTTGCTCAGGATTTTTGAAGCAATTACAATCAAACTTAGAATATCTACCCTTTGCAGGTATTAAAAAAAAAAAAAAAAAAAAAATTTTTCATCCCCTTCTTTTGGGAGAACAGTAATCATTTGATTGCTAATATAAAACAGAGAACTTTCATTAATTTTACTGTGTACGTACAGTAGCTTTCAAAGTGTACACCCACTTTGAAAATTTATATACAAAGTGTCCATAAAGTTTGTGTGCACTTTAAAAAAATTTAACTACTTGTATTTGCGATAGAAATAATCTGTAAAAAATGTTAAAGTTTAATCTACCTAGTTTTAAGTATAGTTATTAAATAATTCTTTACCACAAAATTTGCAACAATTTTTAGATAAGTAAAAATTTTTTTTTCCATAATCAATTTGATCCATGGCTTCAACTGAGGAAAAAGTAAACTGTCCTTTGGTTGGCTGAACTGAAATCTACTGTTGCTGTACAAAGAAAGTTTAGAATTGAATATAATAAAGAACCACCTCATAGGAACACTATTGCTAAATGGATGAAAAAGGAATTAAAGAGACAGGCTCCGTCCATGATAAGCTACGGTCTGGAAGGCCATGTATCAGCAATGAAAGTGTTGCATCTATAGAAAAATCCTTTACAGCAAGTCCAAGAAAGTATGTAAGACATGCATCATTATAGCTCAGGCTCCCAAAGTCTAGTGTGCATAAGATTCTGCAGGCAAAACTTCACATGAAAGCTTACAAAATTCAATTACATCAACTGTTGTTAGATTATTATGCACAGCTAACTTTCTGTCATCAGTTCAATAACGATACATTTTGTCGTTTCAAGTAGAAGCCGATTCCTTTCTCTCAGTCATGAACCAACTTCATCCCTGTTTGAAATTTACCATCATTTTCTGGTTTGTATACACATTGACACTCATTTTGTCCCAAAAAGCATAAAATTAATCTCATCAAGAACTTAACTCGCAGGACCTTGATGATTTGTTGTGAACAAAATTTGGATGACAAACTGGATTTTATCTGCTGCACTGTTAAAAAATAGATATCCTAGTGATACTCTTGAGTGTCATGCGATAAGTTTAGTTTTTGAAAGGATAAACAGTGCTTAGTTCAGAAATGTCCTATTTATTTGCGGCTTCCTTTTATTGGTTCGCGGGGTGAGCTTATGGCTAAGCAGATCTTGTCTGCTGTTCAACTGTGCTATTTTTCTGCTCAACTAAGCAACTTGCAACTCGTTCTGCCTTTTCCTTTATGCGTAAGGATCCTCTTCCTCCCCATCATGTTTCTTCAGTGATTTATTCATTTAATTGTGCTTGTGGTAGCAACTACATAGGAAGGACTTCCCAATGCTTGGATTGTAGGATCAGGCAGCTTGTCCCATTACTTGTTCTTAATCCGGATGCCCGTAAGAGCCAGCTGGTCAATACTTCCGGGTCAGCTATCACTGAACATCTTATAAATTGGAGGGATTGTGCAATGAATTTCAGTCCGACTGGTTCTGTTCTGCCTAGTTTACTCTCCTTTTCATTTGCGGGCACTGGAGTCTCTGTACATCCGGTCTAGGTAGTCGTCTCTTTGTAAGCAAAAAGACTGTCTCCTTGGACTTCATGTTATTAGACTAGTGTCTGTGAATCATACAACCCCCACCTTTTTTTCGCTGCACAAATTCGCATTGTTTTGGTTTTCCCTCATACCATTAATCATTTCAATTTTTAATGTTTTAATTGTATGTAGGGTGTTTGTGGGAGTAAATGTATCTTTGCAATAAATTATTAATCTGTTCCCAGTCGACCCTGATGAGCTTGGGAACGAAACCGGTTGGTCTGAACTGTAAGTGTTTACATATTTCACAATGCCTGTAAGAAACAAATTATCTTTTCCTTGCAATATATATATCTCCAACGTAAACGAAACCTTCAAGCATATTTGAATGCCGACAATTGACTAGTGTTGAAGTGTCAGTCAAAAGTTACCTTAGTTTACATTTATTTGGTTTTAAATAAAAAATTATTATTCTTATCATAAAACTTATTTTATTATGGTGTGGTACCAAACATTTGCTTCTTTATGGGGTCAATACAACTACTTTATCAATACCCTCAATAATACCATCTGTTCATCGCGTAAACTCGTCTTTTCAAAAAGATTCAGTTTCTTAAATCCTGTTCCCAGAACTGTGTCATTCTAATTATATCACTAGGTACATCTTAAGTGGGGTAGCAAGAATGCTTAATGAAGATGTGGTTTGCATGGATGTTAATCTTAGTGGAAGTGAGGCATGGTAGAGCAAATGCAGTAAGGACTTCTATTTTATACTGGTGCGACCAAAGGCAAGAAGAGATTCTACAATCACAAGCTGAGTATGAATAATGTTATAAAAATGGGATCACAATCAAATTATAATTGGCAGGAGGGACACCATAGTCAAGTGGGAAATTATTAGTAAAGGCTAAGATTTTATAAAAAGGTATATGCAAATTTTATGCTCACAAATATAGGTGAGGAAAAAAAAAGAAAAAGAAAGTGATATTTATCCGAGATGTCCTTTTCTGATAAATCAGAATTCAGTGGATAATCAGATTTTTACTTTTTATTTGCAATTATATATGTTTTAACTCATCAGCATTAGCAACTCAGCAGTTAAAAAGTACTCAATGATTACAGCTTAAAAGCTAAAAACTATCACCAGATCACTACTAAAGCATTTTTCAGGCTATATATTAGTACATCTATATCAATCCAGCCTGAGTAACCCAGTAGTAGGGGAAACGTGTAGTGGTGATCTGGTGATGTAGGTCATGAAAGACAAGACAGACCACACTACAAAGCTTTTAGCCAAAAGTTCAAGCATTCCGTCCAAGTGAGAATGCTTTCGTTTTCATCAAAGAGAAAAATTTCTGCCAGGATAACCGACTCGCTGTGTCCCCAAAAGATGTACCAGAGTTTTGAAAAGCAAATATCCAGTCAACATCAGGGTTTTTGGAGTGATAGTGATGAAATGTCTCCATTCATTTTCCCCATAGGGCCCAAGACTCAACACAGAGGCCAACATCAAGTGCCTTGAGGAGGTAGTGATGCCCAGGGTCAAGAGGGTGGCTGCTACAAAACCCTGTGTTTCTGCACCATGCCACACAAGCAGGAAAACCCACTCATGGCTGTCAGACAATTTTTGCAACCACATCACCCCTTAACTCCCCAGACTGCAACCCCTCTGATTATTATATGTGGGATGCAGTCGAGCAAGAAACCGACAAACACCTTGTAACACTAAAGACGAACTGAAGGTATGGATTATGGTGGTGTTCCCCAACTTAAAGGAGACTGTCCAGAAGAGTTGCAGGAGATTCCAAAGTTGTCTGGAGGCCATTTTCATTTTACTGAATAAATTTACTCTTTAGTATTTCAAGATATCATTTTAACAGATATTTATCAAAATTACAAATATGTCTGAATTTTGCAGAAATGAAAATTTATCCATCACACCATGTATGTATCTCTCAATAAAGGGGGGGGAATATTGGGTATTACTATATCTGGTCTTTCATGTGCAATCTTGGAATTTTATATTTGCTTTCATAAAATACATCTACTGGGTGTATTCATACACGTCAGTGATGTTTCTAGCCAAAGTTCATTAGGGGTTTCAGGTCTTTCAACATCATACCCCCTCTTCACAGAGACCCAGCCGATACTGATTGGGTATTGACTTTTGTACCTTCTGTCAGCAACAATTTTTTCTATCTTCCAAACTTTGAATTGGTTTTCTTGTGGTAGTTTTCTTATAGTATTTATGTGCTACAGGTGTAGAGTAAGTACATTTAGTTAAAATGTATTTTACCATGAGTGTGGCTTGGAACTATTCTACGTTCCTGGCTAGCAGGGCAGAAGTGCTAAATGAGGCTATTCTGTAAATTCATGAGAAAAAAATGGTTTCAATGTCTGCCAAACAGGAAATAAGAATTTAGTTCCAGTAACATTCATTTCATGTACAACTGAACATTTTGTGATAAAACAAATTCTTAAATACCACCTAATGTGACTATTTAAAACAGAAAGAAGTCAGGATAAAGAAAAAAAGGCCAGCTTTTCACTTTTAGAGGAAAGAATGAAAATGAAAGAGTGATCACCATATCAGCACCCACAGAGGTTGAATGTTATTATTGCTTTGTAAAGAGACATCCATGACATTTATTTTCATTTGGAAAATTAATCACAGGATTTCATCCTTGTCAAAAATATTCAGCTGGGCCAAATGAGTAATATGACTGAAGTTCTAGTCAGTACCCGACTGGTGGAGTGTTGTCAGCTTGCCTAAAAGACATTAAGTGTGCCTTACTTGTGACAATGCTGAAAGTATGGAGCCCCCAATGAGGATCAAAGTCACTACTTCATAATTATCTAGTGAGACAAGCTTGATAATCATCACACCATTCTGAAGAAAATCATTTTCTAAGCATAGCTTAGATGTGGTACAAGGTCAAAAGCATGGAGCACCCAATGATAATTGATATATTGAGAGACAAGCTTTTTTTTTTTCAATTTTTTCCCCCCCAGGGACCAATTTGTTTTGATAGACTTACAAGTTACGCTGCGGTTTTTCCAACCAAGCATTAGAAAAATTTTATATATATATATATATATATATATATATATATATCTTTTGTTAAACTTATACAGGAAACTCCTTCCAAGGATAAATTCATGTGTTCCTTTGACGTATGTTCCCTGTTTACCTGCGTTCCTGTAAAGGAAACAATCGAGATTTGCTGTGACATGCTATATCGCAGTCACCTGTCTCCTCCAGATATACCTGAAAATGTCTTCATTGAGTTGATGCAATTTGCGACTATGACTGTGGAGTTTAGTTTTAATAACTTCATGTACAGACAGGTTGACGGGGTTGCGATGGGCTCCCCTTTAGGTCCTTCCTTGGCCAACATTTTTGTGGGCTTTTATGAGACTTCACTCCTCACCCATGACAATGCTCCGTCCATGTACCATCGGTATGTTGATGATACGTTCCGTCTCTTCAACAGTGAACCCGAAGCCGATTCCTTCCTATCGGTAATGAATCGGCTTCATCCGTCCTTGTCATTCACTATTGAGAAGGAGTCTAATTCTTGTATTGCCTTCTTAGATGTCCTTGTGCATCGGACTCCCTCTCATTTTCTTACTTCTGTGTATCGTAAGCCAACCTTTTCCGGTTTGTACACTCGTTGGGACTCATTTTGTCCCAAAAAACGTAAGATTAATCTCATCGGGACCCTAAGTCACAGGGCCCTGATGATTTGCAGCAAACAGTATCTCGATGAGTAATTAAATTTTATCCGCTGTACCCTCTTAAAAAATGGTTATCCTAGCGATACCTTACATAATGTCATTCGTGATAAAATTATTAAATTTCGGAAGGAAAAACAGGACGAAGTACAAAAGTGTCCTGTCTATTTACGACTTCCATTTATTGGTTCACGTGGTGAGCTTTTGGCCAAGCGAATCCTGTCTGTTGGCCAAAATTGTTATTTCTCGGCTCAATTGAGAGTTCATTTTGCGACTCGTACTGCCTTCCCGTCAATGCGCAAGGATCTTCTTCATCCCGATCATGCCTCCTCTGTTATTTACACATTTAAATGTAGCTGTGGTAGCAGCTACATAGGAAGAACGACCCAGCGATTGGATTGTAGGGTCAGGCAGCATGTCCCTTTAAGAGTCCTCAATCCGGAAGCCAGTAGTAGCCAACTGGTGAATACTTCCGGTTCAGCCATCACCGAACACCTGATAAATAGCAGAGTGTGCGCTATTAATTTTAGTTCGAACTTGTTCACGGTGCTAGCTAAGTCGCACTCTCTATTTCACCTAAGAGCGCTTGAATCACTGTATATACGAGCAAGGGGACCGTCTCTTTGCAAGCAAAGAGACTGCCTCCTTGGCCTCCATATTATTACGCTCTAGCGTTCTGTATTCTTATTCCCCACTTTTTCCATCTCTATTTTCCTGCTATATATAGATCATTTTTTTTTTTTTTTTTTATTTATTTTGGCGGAAAATTGCAATATTCGGTTTAAGAATATATATACATTTCCTTCATACAGATTATTCATTTTCAATTTTAATGTTTTAAATGTATGAAGATTGTTTGTGTCATCAATAAGTTATTTATTATATAATAAATGTTCCGCGTAGACCTTAAGCTAGGGAATGAAACCGGTTGGTCTGTTTGAGTGATTGTCTCAATTCTTATTTTTTACTTTCATCTCACATAATGTCTATTAGAAATAAATTCTATGTCTTTCTAGCTATTTGCCAGTTTTGTACCTCCCACAATCTATTCAAATATATATATATATATATATATATATATATATATATATATAAAAACACACATGTGTTTAAGAGACTTTACAGCCACTGCCTTCAGCAAATCTGCATGTTACTTGGAGATAAAATCCCCCATACCAAAATTCTTCAATGTGCAGAAACCATCAGAGTCAAAGCCATCATCTGATAACACCTACGTTGGGGACACATGTGGATGTTGGAGGCATCACCAGCTGAAAATTGTATTCATTGGAGAGCTCAAAACCAGCAGCTGGTCACATGGCAGCTCAAAGAAACAATTCCGAGACTATCTTAGGCATGCTCTTATCTCTCGCAACATTAACCCAACACAATTAGAGAACCTCACAAGGAATCGGACCAGCTGGTAGTTTATCTGCATCACTGGAGTGGCACACTTTGAGGAGGAGAGACGTGGAGTGCTCAAATCATCTGCAACTTGACAATCCTACATCAGGCAGCTAGCTCATCTGGCAGCACATAGATGGACAGAGATAGCACAGCATTGCTGTCAGCTTTAACAGAGAGCCAAAGTAACATTACACACAACCTACCATGGTTTCACCTAAGCAGATCGCCAGAGACAGCTGGCTAAAGAGGTAAAGTGAGAACGATATATATATATATATATATATATATATAACTGTTCTGTACCTCCAACAATTTATTTAAATATTTTAGACGGAGGTATTCCAATGACATTATCAAAAAACTTGAGTTGCTTCTTACTAAGGCAAGATTGAGAAAATTAAAAAATAACTGCAATCTTTTTCAAGCCTGCATTGAAAATCATGTTTGCCTCTCCTCGTTTTTATTCAGAATTGGGAGTGCAAAACTTCACCCAGGCTTGAAAATTGAGATTTTCATGAGGGATTCTATTCAATTTTGTAAAAATAGAATCCTTCAACTGGCCCGTGATCTTATAGTTCTTCGTAGAGAATGTTTTACTTGCCTGTCATTTTTTTATAGGATTAGGTTCTCGTTATGTCGGCTCAATTCATTTTAAATGTGAAAGAAAATTAGCGAGTGACACACAAACAAAACTGCAGCACCTTATTAGTAAACGGTTTGGACATGTTATTGAACCAATTTCGGGAGTTATTCTTAACCTGTCCACCTATGAGCTTTCTGAGATTGCGTCTAGTATACTTCCCCATGGCCTTGAGTACTGTGTTCCATTTAGGGTCTGATAAGGAAAAAAATTTTTTCAGAATTCCAAGTGTTATCTTCACAGCTCTGTTGACTGGTACCCCGCTCCTCTGACTCACTTTCGAACCTAAAGGCTACACTGAATAGCTTAGCATATATTTATGCTATAACTCCAGTAGCTCTTTCTGAGTCTAAGGGGAGCCAACAGCAGCGTTCTGTGGTCAGGACTCTTAAAGCTAATAACAACTTGGTCATTACTCGTCCTGATAAAGGTGCTGGTATTGTCCTGCTTGACCATTCGGATTATGTTTCCAAAATGCAAACCATTTTGGGTGACAACAAAATTTCTTCCTCTTGGTCCTGCAGAGACACATGACCGCACTATACCTATTGAAATTAAATTTCAAAAGAAACTTTTGTCTTTGTTTAAACGAGGTTTCCTAACCTGTGAGATCAGTGATGATATCAGACCTGTTGGGTCTATTCGCCGTCGTATGTATGGTCTTCCAAAGACTTAAAGATAATGTACCCCTTCGACCATTTTGTCAATGTCTGGCTCATCTCAACACAAGGATGCTGGTTTTCTCTGATCTCCTTCAACCTGTCGTTGAGCATTTTAGCTCATATACTATTAAGGATTCTTTCTCATTAGTTCAGATTATACATGTTACTCCTAAAAATAAATGTATGTGTTCCTTCGACGTGTGTTCTCTGTTCACTTGTGTTCCAGTAATGGAAACTATCGAAATTTGTTGCGACATGTTATATCGTAGTCGCTTATCTCCTCCGGATATCCCCGAAAATGTCTTTCTGGGCTGATGCAATTTGCTACTATGTCTGTTGAGTTTAGCTTCAATAACTTTATGTACAGACAGATCGATGGGGTTGCGATGGGCTCCCCTCTAGGTCCCACTTTAGCCAACATTTTTGTGGGCTTTTGAGTTGTCCCTCCTCACCCATGACAATGCTCCGTCTATGTACCGGCAGTATGTGGACAATACATTTTGTCTCTTTAATAGTGAACCCGAAGCCGATTCCTTCCTTTCAGTAATAAATCAACTTCATCCGTCTTTGAAGTTCACCATTGAAAAGGAGTAATTCTTGTATCTCTTTTCTTGATGTCCTTGTGCATCGGACTCCTCCTCAATTTCTTACCTCTGTGTTTCAAACCAACGTTTTCTGGTTTGTATACGCGTTGGGACTCATTTTGTCCCAAAAAGCGCAAAATCAATCTCATCGAGAACGCTAACTCACAGGGCCTTGATGATCTGTAGTGAACAATATTTGGATGAGGAATTTGATTTTATCCGTTGCACCCTTTTAAAAAATGGGTATCCAAGTGATACTCTTCATAATGTCATGCGAGATAAAATCATTAATTTTTTGAAGGATAAACATTATGTAGTACAGAAATGTCCTATTTACCTACGGCTTCCCTTTATTGGTTCACGGGGTGAGCTGCTGGCTAAGCGTATCTCGTCTGCTGTCCAAATGTGTTATTTTTCGGCTCAACTAAGAATTCATTTTGTGACTCGTGCTGCCTTTCCATCTATGCGCAAGGATCTCCCCCCCCCCCCATCATGTCTCCTCAGTGATATATTCATTCAATTGTGGTTGTAGTAACAACTACATAGGAAGAACGACCCAGCAATTGGATTGTAGGATTAGGCAGCATGTCCCATTAAGAGTTCTGAATCCGGAAGCCCGTAAGAGCCAGCTGGTGAATACTTCCAGGTCAGCTATTACTGAACATCTGATAAATAGCCGGGATTGTGCTATTAATTTTAGTTCGAACTGGTTCACTGTTCTGGCCAGTTCGCACTCTTTTTCACGTATGTGCACTCGAGTCTTTGTATATACGATCCAGGGAACCGTCTCTTTGTAAGCAAAGAGAATGTCTCCTTGGACTTCATGCTATTACACTATATCTTTTATTCCCTTCGAGATTGATTTGCCTATTGTTAAATCAAGAATTCAAAGGTTTTTCGACACGAGTGTAGTCACCTATATTTATAAAACTCTAGCTTACCCTATACAGCACTGTTTTCAATCAACTAA
The DNA here is from genome assembly GCA_964036315.1 of Acanthosepion esculentum. Taxonomy (NCBI): domain Eukaryota; kingdom Metazoa; phylum Mollusca; class Cephalopoda; order Sepiida; family Sepiidae; genus Acanthosepion; species Acanthosepion esculentum. Next base: position 1,488,567 of record OZ038514.1, read on the forward strand.
TATGGAACGTGTAGACACAGGATATTCACTCAAGAACATACCAATAACTGACCCTTCATTCGTACGAATTATGTTTAAGAAAAATAGAAAAGTTCATCATAAACTTGAGATGGAGAGCATTTTTTGCCTAAACAATAACTTAGATAACAAAAGTAGCGAGAACTATGGATTTAAAACTAATGCTGCATAAAGAGGTAATAAAACATTATAAAAAAGCCCCAGATGACAGAGACTAAAATTAACCCAGAGGCTGGTATTTTAGCCAATAAATTTGAATTAGGTAATCTGGTCGAGAAAATGAGCCTGAAGACTTGCTTTATCACTGTAAAGGATCATAAGAATAATTTCTATAGTAACCCTGAATATAGACTTATAAACACTACTAAAACAGAATTAGGTAAGATAAGTAAGGTCATATTACAAGAAATATGTAAATCTCTAAGGACATTCCTTAACATAAATCAATGATTGTATTAGGTGGTTTGAAAATTATAACAAAAATAGGAGTTGTTCTTTCATTAGGTACGACATTAAGGAATATTACCCGTCAATCTCAGAAAAAACCTTTAGTGACGCCCTCTGTCTAGCCAAAGAATACATTCAAATCTTGCACGATAAGATAGATTTGATTAGACACTGCCAAAAAATTTTACTATTCCATAATAATGCACTATGGATAAAAAAGACGACGTAAATACTTTTGACAACCCCATGGGAGCATATGACGGAGGAGAGGTGTGCGAGTTAGTAGGGTGCCTACTGCTCTATAAACTTAATGACCATATAGATTTTAATAACCATGGGTTATACCGCGACGGATTAATAGTGGATAAAAGTAACTCCAAAAATGCGATACCATCCATAAAAAACTACACTGGTTTTTTAAAAAATATGAATTCAACCTTGAAATTGAAACCAATCTGAAAATTACAAATTATTTAGACATCACGTTAGACTTACAAAATGGTACTATATCCCCGTATAAGAAAGAGAATCAGGAGCCCCAATATTTAAATATAAAATCCAATCGCCCGGCACATATCATAAGACATTCCAAAAAATATTAGCCATAGGCTTTCAACCAACTCATCGGATAAACGCATTTTCAATGCTAATAAAATAGTTTACGAGGAAGCTCTACATAAGAGTGGATACAAAGAAAAATTGGAATATATTAACAGACAATAACACTGGAACTCTGAATAAATGCACTAATAGGCATAGAAATATTTTGTGGTTTAACCCTCCATTTAACCTAGCCGTAAGAACGAGAATTTGCAAAATATCTTTTAACTTACTAGAGCAAAATTATCCCAAGAAAACTAAGTTGTATTAAATATTTAACAAAAACAATGTAAAAGTTAGTTACTGCTGTATGCCTAATGTAGAGACCTTAATTAGTGGACTTAAGAAAAAGACTAGGGACAATCCATGCATTAGTTCTTCCAGTTGCAATTGTAGGAATAAAAATACCTGCCCCCTACAGGGTGAATGTCAACAAGAATGCGTGGTTTATCAGGCGAAAATTTACAAGGATATGGATGATATAAACCCGAAAGTATATATAGGAGCAACTCAGGATACATTTAAAAAAAAGATATCAGACGAGTAGTTTTAATAATGAATAAACTAAACATAGCACCACACTATCTAGCTATGTATGGAAAATCAGACAAGAAAATAAAGATGCCATCCTGAAATGGGAAATATTAAAAAGATGCACCAAATGTAAAGTGGGCCATAAATTTCTGTAAGCTATGCACAGAGGAAAAATTAGCCATAGCATTATATAACAAACCTAATGATCTAAATTCTAAAACCGAGATCCTTAAATGTAGGCACAGAAAAACTTGGTTACTGAAATAAGCCTCTCTTCACCCCGATTGTATCATTATCGTTTGTGTTTTCTTAAAATATCCCCTCCCCTTTTAGTTATTTGAATAAATTTATACCCCATCCCCCATGGTGTCGCCTATATATACGCCGTTTTCTTTTGCCTCTTTAGCCAGCTGACCCTGACGATCTGCCCAAGTGAAACCTTGGTAGGTTCCTCTGGCTCGTTAGGTTTGACTATATATTATATATACAAACCCAAAATCAAGGTCACGTGGTCATGATTTTGGGTTTGTAAACCACACACACACACTTTTCGTTCTCACTGTACCTCTTTAGCCAGCTGTCCCTGACGATCCACTGAGGTGAAACCGTGGTAGGTTTGTCTGGCTCTTTAGGTTTAATTTAGGTTTGCTCTACTTAGCGTATTGAGCACTTTATTTAGTTATTTCAATTACTTGCATCGCATTTTTTTCTTTGAATTTGGATGCTAGACGATTACTTTAGGCTGACATACATGTTTTCTTTTTTTGTACCTTCCCCCGCCTTTGGTATTGGTTTGTTTATTTGCAAATCAAGACACCAAATGTTTTCCAGACGAGTATAATTTCTTATATTTATACGATTACAACTAGTATTTTAGCTCTAGGTTATTCTATTGAGCACTTTATAAAATCAACTAGCATGGAACGTATAGATATGGGATACTCGTTTAAAAACATACCCGTACCAAACAGACATTCGTATGAATTAGGCTTATTAAATAAAATAGAAACTTATCCTAAACATGAGATGGAGAGCTCACTTCTGTCTAAATAACAACCAGAACAAGAATGTTAGTGAATCCTATGGTTTGAAAATAATGTTCAACCACCACATATTGAAGAATTACAGATTCGAATCTGATTTAATCGGATTAATTAGAAAATTATATAGAAAACTGACTAATAATAGCATACAACAACAGATTAATAGAGATTTGAAAGAAATTAAGAATAGAAATATTTATGTAAAAGGCTGACAAATCTAAATTCCTATATAAAATAAGTCCTAAAAAGTATAACATGATGCTACATAAAGTTATTAAGCACTACAAAAGAAAAAAAAAAAAAACCCTGATAATATTGAAGCTAAATTAAATAAGGAAGCCAGCATATTAGCTAATTTAATTTAGGTAACCAAGTTGAAAAAATGAGTATAAAAACTTGCTTCATCACTCGGAAACAGTTCGTCAGACGACGACTCAAGCTGGGTGAGACAGTGGATGTCTACCTGGCTGATTTGCAAAGGCTGGCAGTGCTGTTTTGGCGGAGCAACGGACCGCATACTAGGATGCACCTTCCTGACAGGACTTCCTGACGACACCAGTCGGCTCCTGCGAGCGTCTTCAAGATTGGACACACTGGGAATCGACGAATTGCTAGCCAGGGCCCGAAACATCTTGAAAGACACAGAACAGATCGCGGTAGCTGTGAGAACGCCAGAGACACCACGGGAGGGCCCAAAGTGCTACAAGTGCGGTGGACCAAGCCATTTCTCTAGAGACTGCTGGAGCCAAAGTGACGCAGGAGGTGGAAGTAGCCGATGAACATGAGCATGACTACGCTGCTATCGCTGCAACGAGTTAGGCCATGCAGCACAAGGTTGCTCGGAAAACGAGTCCGGGGACAAGGTGCCGTCGCAACCCTTGCCCCCTCTCGGTCAGTAAATGCAGCATTGCCTGTTGTCAACGTAAAGGTTGAGTGTAAACGGTGATTGGCGACACTGGATGTTCCCGATCGATCGTCAGTGTGGGTCGATGTGTGACATGGAGCAGTCAACAAATCAAGGTTCGAACAATTGACGGAGTGTCCCAGGCCTGTGTCAGGACTGTGTCAATCCTCCCAGATGGTGGGGATCATGCCATGGTCGACATTTTGGTGGCTCGTCGGAGGCCCCTTGGTTACGACCTTCTGCTTGGGATCGATGCGATCCGAGCGTTAGGAGGCATGATAATCACACCAGCCGAAGATGTGGAACTGGGCAAAGGAAGGAAGGTGTGTGCAGCCCTTTGTATTAGTGAGCTGGATTTCGACATCTCCTTCCATTCCAACAAGAGGGTGTGGACCACCAGGTGGAAATTCACAGGATTGCAGACTACAAAGTGCCCAAAGGCATCAGAGGAAAATACGGGAAAGGGTTTGAACATTGGATTGCGAACGGCTGGTTGATTCCATACCCCCAGGAAAGACTGGGACCTCCAAAGGGTTTGATTCCCTTGATGGCAGTCGTGCAGGAGCAGAAACAGAGGTATGTCCAGTACTTGATTACCGCGAATTGAACGACTTTGTGGATTCTTTCACTGCCGATTCAAAAGTGTGCGCACAGAAGCTGAGAGCGTGGCGGCGGCAAGGAGTCAACGTGTCGCTTCTGGATCTGCGGAACGCATATCTTCAGATTCACATCGACAAAGTACTGTGGCCATTTCAAGTGGTTATTTTCAAGGGCCAACGCTTGTCTCTTACGCGGCTAGGATTTGGGCTAAATGTGGCGCCACTCATGAAATCCGTTATAGATGCCATCACATCGCAAGACCGCACAACTGAAAGTGCCACATCAGCATACATTGATGACATCTTCATTGAGAGTCTGGTCTCTGCATCGCATGTACGACAACACTTTTCGGATTACGGTTTGATGTGCAAGGATCCAGTGTGACCAAGAGATGGAGCAAGAGTTCTTGGCTTGCAAGTCTGGGAAGAGAATGGCACCCTCCAATGGAAACGAGGAAGTCAGATTCTGGAAGTCCCTGATGTGTTGACACGTCGGCGCGTGTTTTCGTTGTGTGGGAAAATTGTTGGACATTTCTCAGTGTGTGGATGGCTCAGGGTGGCAGTTGCATTCGTCAAGAGCCTGGCAACCATAGCAACCAGGATGGGATGGGATGGGATGATGAAATCAAAGATCCCTCTCTCTGTCCCATACTAGCAGAGATGGTAAGTAGAGTACAGGAACTGAATCCTGTTGGAGGAGATTGATGCATGGGTGGTGATGAGATCACAGTCTGGGTGGATGCAAGTTCCATGGCGACAGGAGTGGCATTGAAAACGAATGGAAATGTCATCGAAGATGCGTGTTGGCTGCGTCCAACTAATGATGCCAGGCATATTAATTTAGCTGAACTCGATGCGGCGCTTAAAGGAGTCAATCTAGCCCTCCAGTGGGAGGCGACAACATTGCACTTGGTTACCGATTCGACATTTGTGCACCAGTGGATTTCTGATACCTTGACTGGAACACTTGTAACCAAATCACAGTTAAAACGATGGTCCGATGTAACAGTCCAACAAACGTAGAAATGACAAAATGGGGTCACACGTCCAACCTTTGCTTATCACCAGCAAAAATGCGTCTGTCTTCTCAAAAAACGGCTTGCTTTATACAGCCAAGGACCGACCATAATTTGCATGCGAATAACGAGACTTTGCATTAACTGTCCGAGACCGCCTGGCATAAAACATGGGTGCTGTCATTTTGGCTCTTTTTACCACTGAGCAGCTGGATTTTGCAAGACGCACAGATTCGTGGGTGTTTCCAAGGTAAGCCGTTTTCACAATTTTCCCCCCATACTAACTAAACATTTGTAATACAAGTGACTGTAGGGTTGTCAGCAAAAGGAGCAGTCAGATGAAAAGCACATACAGGAGATAATGAAAATTATCAAGGACAAAAACTTGAATATCTAGTAAGTGTTTTAACAGATGACAGAAAATGTAACACCAAAAAAGTTGCATTGGAATAGTGAAAGATTCCTTCAAAAATCCAAAGCATCAAATAGGAAAATTTCATAAGCACTGAACTGTTATGTAATATCATTCCTATATGAAGAGACTGGAAACAACAGGATTGGAAAATGAAATTGGTAAACTGTCCAAACTGAAAAGGATCAATTATTTGAGTCAAGTTTAGTCCAACAAAGCCCAGAATGGGACAAGTGGGGAATTTACTAGCAAATGAACTGAAGAGAAACTTACAAATCAGGTTTTGAGATTTAGAAAGCTTAGATTAGTCTGACAAGGTTACAATGGTGGAACATTCAGTGAGGATCAAACATACTTGTAATGATCAGTTGGTAATCACAGGTGGTGTGATATTTGAAGATTTTCACTCTTTTCCTCTCAGAAAAGTGATATAACTTTCCATTCCAATAGAGACGAGGCACAGGCTGAAGATTGTATTGAACTGTTCATAACTTCAACCTTGTACCTTTCTTTATTCTTCTGTAACATGTCTTGGTAATACATTTATTTGAAATACAGGATTTCTTTTGTTTTGTTATCCAGACATATATAGGGGTCTGCCAAATATTGTTTTGGTGATAGATTTACCAGGAGGCATAAAATAAAGACTTTACATTCCTGTAACAGATCTAGATCTTTGCTAAACCTCAGTTAGCAGCATATCAATTCCTTATGGGTAATTTCAAGCCAAAATTTATGTTTCTTGGGAGCATTGGTTTGGTGATGGTTTGATTTTCGTTTGGTTTGTCTTATGGCATAATAACACCTCAATGGGTTAATTAATGCCAACAAAATTTTTAGGATAGGTTTATATGTATTAATATTGTTTTTTTCTTCTTCCAAACATGTATTGCTGATATACTTTCATAATGCTTTGACCCCAGCTTGTGGTTAACTATTTGCCCATAGCTGAGACCCTAACAAGTGCTACCACCCCGGGTCAGGCTGAACCTGGGAATAAAAATCAAGGTGTGGTTCCACGCTCCTGAAAAACCTGATTATAGGCCTTGTTGGCGGATGTAGTTTATCCAGGACACCTCAGCATATTCTGTATCCCCAGCCAATAGGGTTCTTTCATTTTGTTTAGTGGCATATGAACCGCTATGGGTTATGAAGTTAAATATTATAATATCGGCCCAAAACTGGGGGATCAGTCATATTTCACTGCTTTTTAATTTTTTTTCCATTGAATGAAATATTTTCAAAATTAGTATTAAAATGTGGGAAATTTATTAATCCATGTCTACAAGGATTTCTATCACCCCAGGTCAGGATGGTCTTAGGAACAACAACAATTAAAAGGCTGTTCCAGCTCCTGAAGAGCTCCAATATGCCTTGCTGCCAGATGTACTTTATTATACCCAAGATGTGCTTTAAACATTGCAGATAAGGCATCGAGTGTAGCTAAGCTGACATTAGTCTAACCCAAGCCAGAAGAGTTAAACACTTAGTGAAGATTGAATATTTACTAAGTTTGGAATATGGTCTACAAGATGAACAGGAGAAAGTGAGGGAGACTAACATTGGAAATGGCATTAACAATAAATGGGGGGGAAAACACAAAAAAAAAAAAACAAAAAAAAAAAACACGCAACTACAAGGATTCAATGTTGACAGAGTGTAACAACTTTGGGAGACAGGATGTTGTAGCAGTAAACAATACATTGTTTTTTGAAGAGTTTATTTAATCTCATTGATTTTTCAGATTGTGCACTTAAGATTAATATTGAGATGACATCGGTGCAGGGAGCGAATGACAAAGACTAAAGAGAGGCTCAGACTCAGTGAAAGTAACTTTATTTCTGATTTTACACTTTTTTGTGGTCAAATATTAACCCATCTGCACTTGTAACAAAAATGATTATGACAAAAAAAACCTCCAGAAGATTGGGAATGTTTCCTTACAGACCCTTTTCAACATTGTGTCAACCCTGTTGAAGCTGCTGCATTAGGGTAGATGGGGGCTCTTTAGCCTTAGAAGGCAACCCATATAATGAAATCCTGATCCTAAATATCTGCCTTGTGGGATACAGAGTCATTAAAAAGGCTTTGGGAGTTAACCCTGAGGAAAAATTCTAAGTTCAAGCCCTTAAGACAGTTTGTTGCTTCATTCTGGCAGCTCCTGCAACAGCGACCAACTGCAATAGTCTACCTTTTCCTGTGGATCCATGCTGCATGGGTAACATCTTGTCTGCCATACCATCCAACCTTATACTGGAGAGGAGAAGCACCCTGACTAAACAATGTCAAGAGAGGAGAAACTGAAGAACAGCAGACAAGCAGAAAAGAACACTGCATCAAAGACAACACCCAGGTGTGACAGAGACTGCCACTTGCACCTCAGCCTGTTCAGCCACAGGCGGCGATGTTCCAGAGGAGTAGATGGTGTGGGAATCAAATCCATGGTCCTTGATGCCTGGCGGAAGCCTAAATGGTCAATGCTCAGATGTAATTACACTGTCAGTGTTCATATGCTATTGTACTTTCATAGTTATCTATCTTCAGGAGAGGGGGGGTGATAAACTAGAATTCAACTCTAGACACTGAATATTCTGTCAAGTAAATAAGTCATGTCAGACACACAGGAAATACACCAATCAACCTGAGGACAACAGGCAGTCATTTAAATGATGCAAAGAATTCCTCATCTCAGGAAGGAATTAAATATTATAAAGACAGAAATGTTGGAATATGGTAAATGGAATTAGTATCGGTTAATGACAAACCCCTTATGGGTTATTTAAGGCAGAAAGTATTTTGAACAATTTTTATGGCTTCAACTAGATATTTTGAACATAATTTCATACTTTCAATGTAAACAGGTTTTATATCAATAGTCTGTACATTACCCCTTTGGCATTATAAAACTATTTCTTTAAAAAAGGTAGGACATTATAGAGACAGTTTCTGTCATCTCCAAATAGTTTTCTCACATTGGTTTCCATCTAGTATTTATGTCTAAGTACATTCAGTTAAAATGCATTTCACCATGAATGTTCAATATCATTAGCCAACATCAAGGTAGGAGGCATTAAATACAGTAGACATAATACTACATTTGATCGCATATAAACTCCCCACCCCCCCAACATCAAATACTAGAATTACATAAATTTGTGAAAAGAAACTGGTTTGAAACTGAGCTAGATTGATAGCAGTTGTCAAAGGCAAGTCAAATAGATTTAGGATTTTTTTTTTTTTTTTAACAGTTTAGATTTATTGTGGGTATAATAATCGAAGAGTAGTGGGGGGGGCAGCTTCTAGACAAGTACAATTGATAAATAATTGCTAGCATACTAGACATTTCCCAACCCCCAATTCCCTAGATTTGTGATAAATGCAGAAAAATAAACTTGTTTATGACTGAGGCCAAATATAAAACAGGGAGGAAGTTGCAATAATATTTAAAGTACCAATGTCATGGACGCCTGAAACTTTCTATGATCTCAGAATTGGTGCACAATATCTGCATATAAAACTAACAATTGTTTTCTTATATATTCCTGTTGCAATGGTGAGGTAATTTATGACAGATACAGTGGATAGTGATACCTTGAACTAAGTAGAAAATATGGGGGAAATTCTAACATCCAATGTATCACCCAATGTTTTTATATACTCTGAATTAAATAGATTTCAAATATGGGAGATACTGTATTTGATGGGGTAGTGATTAATTTACAACTGAGGATTATTTAAAGCAGGAAGACTTTTGAAAAGTCTTAAAATATATAAATAATTTGGGGATACATGAATTATGTAAACATGATTTTTTCAGATAAAATTCATGTTCGTTTTAATCCTTTCCTCCCAAGCAAAGCAAAACCACTAGACAGATGGGCTATGATTATTAGAGAGTAGGAACAACAAAAAAAAAATAAGCAGTTGTCACTGACAAATACTTTCAAGAAAGTTATGAATCCATTTCTTCCATCTCCCTAGATATGGATTAAATGGTAGGGGGAAATGCTCTTTAACCAGGGTTGGCAACCAGTCTAAGGACAACAATAAATTCTAATGTTTGCAAATGACTTGTGCAGAGTTGAAGACACAATGGTCTCATCTGAGGTTGAATAAATAAAAGGATGGTTTGATTCATTTTGATTTACAGTATATCAACCTCAACCAGTTATTTAATGCAGACAAATTTTATTGCTGGTATTCACCCCCCCACCTTGAAAATGTATTACTGGTATTAAAACCTACATTTTCATAATGTTTCAACATCATTTTGGGGGTTAACTATTTGTCCATAGCTGGGACCCTAACAAATGCTACCATCTTTGGTGAGGGTGACTCTGGGAACACCAATAATTAAGAGGTGGCTCCATGCTCCTCAAAACCCTCTGATCAGATGCCTTACTGCTGGATGTAGTTTGTCATACCCAGGACAACTCATTGGCAGTGGGGGTGTCTTACTCCTGCGCAGTGGTGTAGTCAGCATATTCTGAATCCCCAGCCAACAGGGCAAATAAAAAGGAAAGGCTTTACTTTTTTCTTTTTTTTATAATTTCACCCCAAGCAAGGCAATAAAGCAATGAAGATGCAAAGGGTTACTGAGTGTGGTTTGGTTTATTTTATCCCATATCAACCTCAATGGGTTGTTTAAAATAAACATGATTTTAGGATCGGTTCATATGAATAGAATATGTATTCTTTGTAAGAAATCAGTTTGTAGATCTCAGGTTTTGTGTTTATTCTGATTTACGGCATATCAACCTCAAAGGGTTATTTAATGCCGACGAGATTTTTAGGATAGGTTCATATGAATAGAATATGTATTCTTTGTAAGAATCAGTTTGTAGATCAAGTTTCATTGACTTTTTTGTAAAGCGTTTTTTTTTTTGCCAAGTCAAATCTATTGCTGTTACTTTTTTTTTAACTATAAAAATCTATTTATATTTTCATAGCGTTTTGACCTAAGTTTTTGTTTGGGGGGGTGGAGAACTATTTACCCATAGCGGGGGTGCCAACAGGTGCTACCACCTCAGGTCAGGGTGGACCTAGGATCAACACCAATTAAAAAGGTGCTTCGACACACCTGAAAACCTGATCAGAGGCCTTGCTGCCAGATGTAGGTTATAATTCCCAAGACGAACAGGAATTATGTTTTGGTATTGTGTTTGGCCGATATCTAAGTATCTTAAGGTTGAAGGGATCCCCTACGGACCATGTGCTGACCACTAAGATTAAGAGGGAAGATGGAGGTATCCAGGAGCATTCTTTGAGGCATCTTTTTCCGATGGAATTGTCTATCACTCATTCTCATCAGACTGCTGTACCCTCCAGGGAAGTATCAGATTTGGAGGTTGAAGCTTCTCCTGTTAGAGATAATATCAGAAGACCAGTTGCCTCTGCTAGACCTCGTAGGAAAGTTAGGAGTGTAAATACTAGGGATGACAACTTTTTATGGTATTGATTTAGTGTGTTACATGTACTTAAAATCAAAAACATCTCTGTAGATCATGCTAAGAAAAACATTTTTTTGGTCAGGAGAGCTTTAAAACTTTTAGGTCAAGGGAGAACAAAAGACTGTTACTGGCCCTAAGAACATGCCGATATTTTTTTTTTAATGGAACGTGATTGGATGGTTCAAAAGGAGCGCCCCCCCACCCTTTGAAAGGGAAGGGAGAACTGGACCAGAGCTTAGCGGCAGTTGGAAATGAGACAGCTTATAGAGAAGAGGTCCGTTTTTGTTCTCCCTGCTGAAAAGGCAGGCAGCATTTGCCAATAAGTAAGGATGCATGGGTAACAAGTTGCCGAGGGCATATTTCCTCTTCGAGAAAATTTTGAGAAGTCCTCTTGAAGAAGCCCCAGAAAAAAAGTTGAAAAGAAGTTCGTAAGTGGAGTTTGGAGCCAAAGCCATTTGAGAAGAAGGAGCAAACGCGTGTTTTCAAAATAATATTTTGCCACGTGTTTATGTAAATTTTCACCTTCTAGCGGCCATAAAAAAAAAGCGTAATTTCCAGGTGGACGGGAGGAAAATAAGTGAAGAAAGAAGTTGGTCACCAGGAAGAGAACTTTGTCTACACAAGAGAGAAAGGATTAAAACTTGAATCTTGAAAGGACTGAAAGTGTACTGTAGAACTAAGGCTCTTCCCCCTTTTTTATTGTTATTGACATAGCAGGTGGGCACAATTCTTTTGTTTTTTGTGCATTGTAATTTTTAAGTGTTTTCTGCTACGGTTTTTTTTTGTTTTTTTTGTTACATTGTGTTAGTCAGAGAATAAGTTGACCTATTCTCAGCAAAAAGGGACATTTTTGCAAGAACCCTTATTTAGCTGGTTAGAAATATTTTTTCTTTGTAATTGAATCCGATTTACGTTTTTTCTTTTTGTTATTAATTCGGGCAATAGAGAAAATACTGTTGCAGCAGGTTTTATTTTCTTTCAGAAAAGAAAATTTCTGAAATTTCAAAACCACTAAATAAAATAATGAATTAAAATAAGATCATTTTCCCCATGATGCAAGCTATAAAAAGAAACCAAAGATGGTTTCTGGACACATGTGGGACTTTATGACCCCACTTCTGGAAAGGACAAAATAACTTCCTGCCTTAACTGCTGAGACATATTTTCAGCAACCCTACTCATGAAGAGATTTGGCCATCCCAACTCAGGAGGGTGAGCTTTACCCATTCTTATCCTTACTTCTCAAATTATTTCCGAACCCCAAAACAGACATACTCAAGAGACATTTAACTTGGTTTCAAAACAGTCAACATAAGAGATGTCCGTAGCAGAAACTAAAGTTTTTTTTTTGTATGATTCTATCTTTGTTTATATACTGACCAGGCATCTTCACCTAAAATAAAATCCTCAACCTTGTTAACATCCACAACCTAAACCTATTTCTTTAAGGTAGAACATTATGTTCATGGTTTCAGTATTTTGAAAGTTGTAGGGTTTTGTTTGTAGTATTTATGTCTGACCAAAAAATTCAGTTAAAATATATTTCAACAAGTGGCTTGGCATTATTCTACAGTCCTGGCCAGGAGGGCAGAAGTGCTAAATGAGGCCATTCTATAAATTCATGAGGAAAGAAAATAGTTTCAATTCCTGCCAAATAGAAAAATAAGAATTTAGTTCCAGTAACATTCATTTAATGTACAATTGAAGGTTTTGCGTTAAAACAACAACTTCTTAAATACCACCTAATGTGACTATTTAAAGCAGAAAGTAGTCATGATAAAGAAAAAGGCTGGCTTTTCACTTTTAGAGGAAAGAATGAAAATGAAAAAGTCTTGAGAGGGTGTTTATTGATTTGATGAAGTTCACCACCTTGTAAATTTAATTCAGTTTCAATAATATGTATCGACAAATTGACGGGGTTGCAATGGGATCTCCTTTGGGTCCTTCGCTTGCTAGGATCGTTGTCCGTTTTCACGAGGCCCTATTATTTTTTTGTATTAATCGGCCTCCAATGTATCATCGCTATGTGGATGATTTTTTTTTTTTTTTTTTTTTTTTTGTTCCCCTCTTTAATGATGAGGGTGAAGCTGACTTCTCACCGTACTAAATTCTGTTCATCCATACTTAAAGTTCACCGTTGAAAAGGAGTCGAATCATTGTCCTTTTTGGAGGTTTTGGTCCATAGGAACAGTGATGGCTTTGACTTCAGCTTTTAGGAAGGCAACCTTTTCAGGGTTATATACACGTTGGGATTCCTTTGTTCCGTACCAACGTAAAATTAATTTAATTAGAACATTAACGTTTAGAGCTCTTAAAATCTGTTCTGATTGCTTCCTCAGCAGTGAAATGGATTTTATTAAGATGACACTTTCAAAAAATGGATAACCTTTGGGCATTTTGGAATCCATTACGAGTAATATCATTGATAATTTTCAGGATATTCAGACGTATAGTGTTAAAAAAAAATGTCCAATTTATTTGCGTCTACCTTATATTGGGACAGAAGGTGAGACTTTAGCTAGGCGAATTTCACATTCTATTAGTATATGTTATTTTGCTTCTAATGCGAGAGTAATACTTTTTACTCAGCTGATTTTGTCATCCATTCGGAAAGATGTTTTACCTCCACACCATATCAATTCCGTTGTGTATAAATTTGAATGTAGCTATGGATGTGACTATATAGGTAGAACGTCAATGTTTGGATTTCAAAATTAAACATTTACCCCCCAGAATTTTGAATCTGGCTGCTAGTGGTAGTCAGCTAGTGAATACATCCAGGTCTTCCATCACGCAGCATGCTATAAACAGTAGGGAATGTGTGTATGGATTGAGTGTCGACCGTTTTACCGTTCTGTCTAGTTCGCACTCAATATTTCATCTTAAAGCATTGGAGTCCATTTACATTAGATCTCGTAAGCCTTTCTCTGCAAACAGAGAGATTGCTTGTTGGGTTTGAATGTGATTGGACGCTAGTGTTTTGTTTTGTTTTGTGCCTAGTTCCCTCATTTCATCCTTTTAGTCCTCTAAGATATACCCAGAAAATAAACTTGATGAGATCGGGGTCGAAACCAGTCATTTTAATTTTTAGTTAAAATGCCAGCAAAAACATACTTATTCCTTGCTGTTGCAAAATTCTGTACCATTAAGAATCTTATATATTACACACAAATAAATAGAAGACAAAATGCACACTCCAACTACACTAAATGTAACCGTAGAAACAAGGATGCCTGCCCACTTAAGGGCAGGTGCCAACAAGGTGTGGTTGAAATACACAGAAATAAACCTAGTGATAGTAATAAAAATGTTAAGATTTTGCATAGGATCCACACAAGGTAATTTCAAAAAGCGTTACTATAATCATTTAAGTAGCTTTAAGCATGAAAATTACAAACTTTATTTTTTTTATAATTTCACCCCAAACAAGGCAATAAAGCCACGAAGATGCAAAGGGTTACCGAGTGTGGTTTGGTTTATTTTATCGCATATCACCCTCAATGGGTTGTTTAATATAAACATGATTTTTAGGATAGGTTCATATGAGTGGAATATGTATTCTTTGTAAGAAATCAGTTTCTAGATAAAGGTTCATTGACTTTTTTGTAAAATGTTTTTGTCAAGTCAAATCTATTGCTGTTATTTTTTTTCTAACTATAAAAATATTTTTATACTTTCAAAGCGGTTTGACCCAAGTTTGTTGAGAGGGGGAACTATTCACCCATAGCTGGGGTGCCAACAGGTGCGACTACCTCGGGTCAGGGTGGACCTAGGATCAACACCAATAAAAAGGTGCTTCGACACCCCTGAAAACCCGATCAGAGGCCTTGCTGCCAGATGTAGGTTATCATAATTTTCAGGATGAACAGGTGTTATGTTTTGGTATTGTGTGGAAACTAAATCAAAACCACTAAATAAAATAAGATCATTTTCCCATGATGCAAGCTATAAAAAGAAACCAAAGATGGTTTCTGGACACATGTGGGACTTTATGACCCCACTTCTGGAAAGGACAAAATATCTTTCTGCCTAAACTGCCAAAACATTTTCAGCAGCCCTACTCATGAAGAAATTTGGCCATCCCAACTCAGCATGAGGGTGATTTGAGCTCAACAATCCTTACCCATTCTTATCCTTAGTACTTAAATTGTTTCTGAACCCAAAAACACATACTCAAGAGAAACTTGGTTTCAAAACAGTCAACATAAAAAGGAAGAGATGTCCATAGCAGAAACTAAAGTTTTTTTGGTATGACTATCTTTGTTTATATATGGAACAGGCATCTTCACCTAAACAAATAAAAAAAAAAAAAAATCCCAAGATTGGTAACATCCACAACCTAAACCTATTTCTTTAAGGTAAAACTATATTCATGGTTTCCATATTTGAAAGTTCTGTTCGGTTTCCTTGTAGTATTTATGTCTGACAAGAAAATTCTACAGCTTGGTATTATTCTACAGTCCTGGCTTGCAGGGAAAAGGTGCTAAGTGAGGACATTTCGTGAATTCATGAGGAAAGAAAATGGTTTCAATTTCTGCCAAATCGGAAATAAGAATTTAGTTCCTGTAACATTCATTTAATGTACAATTGAATGTTTTGCAATTTAGAGAAAAGTAAACAAAAAGCGATTTCTTATATATCACCTAATGTGATTTAAAGCAGAAAAGTCAGGAGAAAGAAAAAAAGGCCAACTTTGCACTTTTAGAGTTGGTTGGTTGGTTTTATATATATATATATATATATATATATTTGAACCATTTTTCAATTACTTATATTTTTTGAGTACAATCACATGTATTGCTGGTAATTTTTTTTTTTTCTTCAAAAATTAATTTCTGGTAATTTTATTTAAAGTATTTCTGGTATTAAAACCCATTTTTACACTTTTATACTAGTGCTTTTTACCTCAGTTTCGGGGTTAACTATTAGCCCACAGCTGGGACCCTAATAGGTGCTACCAACCCCGGGTCAGGGTGGACCTGGGAACACCAGCAATTACGAGGTGGTTCCACGCTCCTCAAAACCTCATCTGAGGTCTTGCTGTTGGACGTAGTTTGTCTGACCCTGGACGCAGATGTAGTTTGTCGTCATACTTGAGTATTACCTCTCTGCAGAGGTGCAGTCAGTGTATTCTACAGCCCCAGCCAAAAGGGCGGGTCACTTTTAGAGGAAAGAATGAAAACAAAGTCTTTGGCCACAATGTCCAGTGTAAGCAACTATGTCCGCATCCAGAGGTTAAGATGTTACTATTGCTTCATAAAGAGGCAGCCATGACATTAATTTTCAACACGAACATCACAGGATTTCATTTTTGTCCAATTAAAGAAAGCAACAAAGTTTTCAGCTGGGCCAAATGAGTAATATAGCTGAAGTTCTTGTCAATGGCTTACTGGCTGGGGAGGAGGTCAGTTTGCCTAATGGCAATTTAATAAGTGTAACTTACTTGTGGCACAAGGCTGAAAGTATAGAGCACCCAGTGATGATCAAACTCATTACTTCATAGTAAATAACATAGTAAGAAAAGCTTGATGACGATTACACCATTCTAAAGAAAATTATTTTCTAAGCATAGCTTGGATGTGGCACAAGGTCAAAAGTGTAGAGCACCCAGTGATAACTGATATAGCAAGAGACAAGCTTGCTAATCATTATACCAGGTTGAAGCACCCTTGCTCAATAGCAAGTGGGCCCTCTTTAACAAATAAAAATGCAATAAAGAAACACCAGCCACTATTTTAGTAATAAAAAGGTTTGGGGTTTGCTATCAAGAAGGTGAAGGCTTGTACCTTCACTTTCCTGGACCTTGTTGAAAGAATCTGATACAGCAGACTATTTGCTTTCTTTTTTTTTACTACACTATGGAAATGTATTTTTATACATCCAATGGGATTTGGATTTGTTTGGGGGTTCACTATTTGCCCATGGTTTGAACCCTCACAATAGAATTCATTTGATTAATCCATTAGTACATCATGCTTTAATCATTTGTCTTCCTGAAACGTTTGAAGGAGGTGTTATGCAAGATCAAGCATTCTTCTGGATAATGGTTATTGGGTTAGGTGACAGGTCCTTGCATGTAGAACTTGTAAATTCTCTTATGCATTGTCCTGACAAATGTCCCATTTACTTACAATGAAGTTGGACAGGTAAAAATGGTCAAATCTTTGGTTGGCCACATTAGTGCCTGTATCCCTCAGTGTTATTGGATCCCAATAAAATGTGGGGAGGGAGGGATCCTTTTTCAGAAGGATACAGTTCCACTATTTTTAGTCATGTTCTATTTTAAATGACCGCGTTATGCTGATTATGTAGGTCAAACCAGTTCAGGCATGGTTACAAGAATCAACCAGCATGTTCCAGCCTATGACGGAGTTTGCGGTGGGGGTGTACATAGTTCAACACTGGTGACAGGTTGGTTGTTTGGGGTTTATGGCATATCAACCACTATGGGTTATTTAATGCCAGATCCAGTTTCCACATTTTTATTAAATATATATACTTTGTAAACGTAATTTAAGGATAACGTTGGCAACATCATTGTTTCAAAAATAATGCACAGCTGGCAACACCACCGCTTCAAATATCCGGATACAGTTTGTCGCCACACCCAGGACGCGGAAATGTGCTGGAAAATACCTGGAAGTTCATTATTGGCCCATAGCTGGCACCCCAACAGGTGCTACAACCCCGGGTCACGGTGGACCTGGGAACACCAGCAATTAAGAGGTGGTTCCACGCTTCCTCAAAACCTCCTGATCAGAGGCCTTGCTGTTGGATGCAGTTTAACGTCGTACCCAGGACGACTGGTGACAGTTGGCTTTAGATTCTGACATTGGCCAGCATTTGGCTGATAATCCTGTGTTATTCGAACTTTTGCATAGGGCACGATCTCAACACTTGCTCAGCATTTTTGAAGCAATTACAATCAAACTTAGAATATCTGCCCTTTGCAGGTTAAAAAAAAAAAAAAAAGATTTTCATTCATCCTCTTCTTTTGGGAGAATAGTAATCATTTGATTGCTAATATAAAACAGAGAATTTTCATTAATTTTACTGTGTATGTACAGTAGCTTTCAAAGTGTACACCCACTTTGAAAATTTATATACAAAGTGTCCATAAAGTTTGTGTGCACTTTAAAAAATTTAACTACTTGTATTTGCGATAGAAATAATCTGTAAAAAATGTTAAAGTTTAATCTACCTAGTTTTAAGTATAGTTATTGAATAATTCTTTACCACAAAATTTGCAACAATTTTTAGATAAGTAAAAAAATTTTTTTTCCATAATCAATTTGATCCATGGCTTCAACCGAGGAATAAGTAAACTGTCCTTTGGTTGGCTGAACTGAAATCTACTATTGCTGTACAAAGAAAGTTTAGAATTGAATATAATAAAGAACCACCTCATAGGAACACTATTGCTAAATGGATGAAAAAGAAATTAAAGAGACAGGCTCCGTCCATAAGCCACAGTCTGGAAGGCCATGTATCAGCAACGAAAGTGTTGCATCTATAGAAAAATCCTTTACAACAAGTCCAAGAAAGTGTGCAAGACGTGCATCATTATAGCTCAGGCTCCCAAAGTCTAGTGTGCATAAGATTCTGCAGGCAAAACTTCACATGAAAGCTTACAAAATTCAATTACATCAACTGTTGTTAGATTATTATGCACAGCTAACTTTCTGTCATCAGTTCAATAATGATACATTGTCTTTTCAAGTAGAAGCCGATTCCTTTCTCTCAGTCATGAACCAACTTCATCCCTGTTTGAAATTTACCATCATTTTCTGGTTTGTATACACGTTGGGACTCATTTTGTCCCAAAAAGCATAAAATTAATCTCATCAAGAACTTAACTCGCACGACCTTGATTTGTTGTGAACAATATTTGGATGACAAACTGGATTTTATCTGCTGCACTGTTAAAAAATAGATATCCTAGTGATACTCTTGAGTGTCATGCGATAAGTTTAGTTTTTGAAAGGATAAACAGTGCTTAGTTCAGAAATGTCCTATTTATTTGCGGCTTCCTTTTATTGGTTCGCGGGGTGAGCTTATGGCTAAGCAGATCTTGTCTGCTGTTCAACTGTGCTATTTTTCTGCTCAACTAAGCAACTTGCAACTCGTTCTGCCTTTTCCTTTATGCGTAAGGATCCTCTTCCTCCCCATCATGTTTCTTCAGTGATTTATTCATTTAATTGTGCTTGTGGTAGCAACTACATAGGAAGGACTTCCCAATGCTTGGATTGTAGGATCAGGCAGCTTGTCCCATTACTTGTTCTTAATCCGGATGCCCGTAAGAGCCAGCTGGTCAATACTTCCGGGTCAGCTATCACTGAACATCTTATAAATTGGAGGGATTGTGCAATGAATTTCAGTCCGACTGGTTCTGTTCTGCCTAGTTTACTCTCCTTTTCATTTGCGGGCACTGGAGTCTCTGTACATCCGGACTAGGTAGTCGTCTCTTTGTAAGCAAAAAGACTGTCTCCTTGGACTTCATGTTATTAGACTAGTGTCTGTGAATCATACAACCCCCACCTTTTTTTCGCTGCACAAATTCGCATTGTTTTGGTTTTCCCTCATACCATTAATCATTTCAATTTTTAATGTTTTAATTGTATGTAGGGTGTTTGTGGGAGTAAATGTTTCTTTGCAATAAATTATTAATCTGTTCCCAGTTGACCCTGATGAGCTTGGGAACGAAACCGGTTGGTCTGAACTGTAAGTGTTTACATATTTCACAATGCCTGCAAGAAACAAATTATCTTTTCCTTGCAATATATATATCTCCAATGAAAACGAATCCTTCAAGCATATTTTAATGCCGAGAATTGACTAGTGTTGAAGTGTCAGTCAAAAGTTACCTTAGTTTACATTTATTTGGTTTTAAATATTAAATTATTATCCTTACCATAAAACTTGTTTTATTATGGTGTGGTACCAAACATTTGCTTCTTTATGGGGTCAATACAACTACTTTATCAATACCCTCAATAATACCATCTGTTCATCGCGTAAACTCGTCTTTTCAAAAAGATTCAGTTTCTTAAATCCTGTTCCCAGAACTGTGTCATTCTAATTATATCACTAAGTACATCTTAAGTGGGGTAGCAAGAATGCTTAATGAAGATGTGATTTGCATGGATGTTAATCTTAGTGGAAGTGAGGCATGGTGGAGCAAATGCAGTAAGGACTGCTATTTTATATTGGTGCGACCGAAGGCAAGAAGAGATTCTACAATCACAAGCTGAGTATGAATAATGTTATAAAAATGGGATCACAATCAATTTATAATTGGCAGGAGGGACACCATAGTCAAGTGGGAAATTATTAGTAAAGGCTAAGATTTTATAAAAAGGTATATGCAAATTTTATGCTCACAAATATAGGGGAGGAAAAAAAAAAGAAAAAAAAGTGATATTGATCTGACATGTCCTTTTCTGATGAATCAGAATTCAGTGGATAATCAGATTTTTACTTTTTATTTGCAATTATATACATGTTTTAACTCAACAGCATTAGCAACTCAGCAGTTAAAAAGTGCTCAATGATTACAGCTTAAAAGCTAAAAACTATCTCCAGATCACTACTAAAGGATTTTTCAGGCCATATATTAGTACATCTATATCAATCCAGCCTGAGTAACCCAGTAGTAGGGGAAACGTGTAGTGGTGATCTGGTGATGTAGGTCATGAAAGACAAGACAGACCACACTACAAAGCTTTTAGCCAAAAGTTCAAGCATTCCGTCCAAGTGAGAATGCTTTCGTTTTCATCAAAGAGAAAAATTTCTGCCAGGATAACCGACTCGCTGTGTCCCCAAAAGATGTACCAAGAGTTATGAAAAGCAAATATCCAGTCAACATCAGGGTTTTTGGAGTGATAGTGATGAAATGTCTCCATTCATTTTCCCCACAGGGCCCAAGACTCAACACAGAGGCCAACATCAAGTGCCTTGAGGAGGTAGTGATGCCCAGGGTCAAGAGGGTGGCTGCTACAAAACCCTGTGTTTCTGCACCATGCCACACAAGCAGGAGAACCCAGTCATGGGTGTCAGACAATTTTTGCAACCACATCACCCCTTAACTCCCCAGACTGCAACCCCTCTGATTATTATATGTGGGATGCAGTCGAGTAAGAAACCAACAAACACCTTGTAACACCAAAGACGAACTGAAGGTATGGATTATGGTAGCGTTCCCCAACTTAAAGGAGACTGTCCAGAAGAGTTGCAGGAGATTCCAAAGTTGTCTGGAGGCCATTTTCATTTTACTGAATAAATTTACTCTTTAGTATTTCAAGATATCATTTTAACAGATATTTACCAAAATTACACAAATATGTCTGAATTTTGCAGAAATTCAAATTTATCCATCACACCATGTATGTATCTCTCAATAGAAGGTGGGGGGGGGGGGGGTAAAAATATTGGGTATTACTATATCTGGTCTTTCATGTGCAATCTTGGAATTTTATATTTGCTTTCATAAAATACATCTACTGGGTGTATTCGTACACATCAGTGATGTTTCTAGCCAAAGTTCATTAGGGGTTTCAGGTCTTTCAACATCATACCCCCTCTTAACGGTGACCCAGCTGATACTGATTGGGTATTGACTTTTGTACCTTCTGTCAGCAACAATTTTTTCCATCTTCCAAACTTTGAATTGGTTTTCTTGTGGTAGTTTTCTTATAGTATTTATGTGCTACAGGTGTAAAGTAAGTACATTTAGTTAAAATGTATTTTACCATGAGTGTGGCTTGGAACTATTCTACGGTCCTGGCTAGCAGGGCAGAAGTGCTAAATGAGGCTATTCTGTAAATTCATGAGAAAAAAATGGTTTCAATGTCTGCCAAACAGGAAATAAGAATTTTGTTCCAGTAACATTCATTTCATGTACAACTGAACGTTTTGTGATAAAACAAATTCTTAAATACCACCTAATGTGACTATTTAAAGCAGAAAGAAGTCAGGATAAAGAAAAAAAGGCCAGCTTTTCACTTTTAGAGGAAAGAATGAAAATGAAAGAGTGATCACCATATCAGCACCCACGGAGGTTGAATGTTATTATTGCTTTGTAAAGAGACATCCATGACATTTATTTTCATTTGGAAAATTAATCACAGGATTTCATCCTTGTCAAAAATATTCAGCTGGGCCAAATGAGTAATATGACTGAAGTTCTAGTCAGTACCCGACTGGTGGAGTGTTGTCAGCTTGCCTAAAAGACATTAAGTGTGCCTTACTTGTGACAATGCTGAAAGTATGGAGCCCCCAATGAGGATCAAAGTCACTACTTCATAATTATCTAGTGAGACAAGCTTGATAATCATCACACCATTCTGAAGAAAATCATTTTCTAAGCTTAGCTTAGATGTGGTACAAGGTCAAAAGCATGGAGCACCCAGTGAGGATTGAACTTGCTACTCTGAAAATAATTTTCAATTATAACAAAGTGTAGCTTAGACATGGTGCACAAGGTCAAAAGCATGGAGCACCCAATGATAATTGATATATTGAGAGACAAGCTTTTTTTTTTTTCAATTTTTTCCCCCCCAGGGACCAATTTGTTTTGATAGACTTACAAGTTACGCTGAGGTTTTTTCCAACCAAGCATTAGAAAAATTTATATATCTCTTTTGTTAAACTTATACAGGAAACTCCTTCCAAGGATAAATTCATGTGTTCCTTTGACGTATGTTCCCTGTTTACCTGTGTTCCTGTAATGGAAACAATAGAGATTTGCTGTGACATGCTATATCGCAGTCACCTGTCTCCAGATATACCTGAAAATGTCTTCATTGAGTTGATGCAATTTGCGACTATGTTTGTGGAGTTTAGTTTTAATAACTTCATGTACAGACAGGTTGACGGGGTTGCGATGGGCTCCCCTTTAGGCCCTTCATTGGCCAACATTTTTGTGGGCTTTTATCAGGCTTCACTCCTCACCCATGACAATGCTCCGTCCATGTACCATCGGTATGTTGATGATACGTTCCGTCTCTTCAACAGTGAACCCGAAGCCGATTCCTTCCTATCGGTAATGAATCAACTTCATCCGTCCTTGTCATTCACTATTGAGAAGGAGTCTAATTCTTGTATTGCCTTCTTAGATGTCCTTGTGCATCGGACTCCCTCTCATTTTCTTACTTCTGTGTATCGTAAGCCAACCTTTTCCGGTTTGTACACTCTTTGGGACTCATTTTGTTCCAAAAAACGTAAGATTAATCTCATCGAGACACTAAGTCACAGGGCCCTGATGATTTGCAGCGAACAGTATCTCTATGAGTAATTAAATTTTATCCGTTGTACCCTCTTAAAAAAAAATGGTTATCCTAGCGATACCTTACATAATGTCATGCGTGATAAAATTAAATTTCGGAAGGAAAAACGGGACGAAGTACAAAAGTGTCCTGTCTATTTACGACTTCCATTTATTGGTTCACGTGGTGAGCTTTTGGCCAAGCGAATCCTGTCTGTTGTCCAAAATCGTTATTTCTCGGCTCAATTGAGAGTTCATTTTGCGACTCGTACTGCCTTCCCGTCTATGTGCAAGGATCTTCTTCATCCCGATCATGCCTCCTCTGTTATTTACACATTTAAATGTAGCTGTGGTAGCAGCTACATAGGAAGAACGACCCAGCGATTGGATTGTAGGATCAGGCAAAATGTCCCTTTAAGAGTCCTCAATCCGGAAGCCAGTAAGAGCCAACTGGTGAATACTTCCGGTTCAGCCATCACCAAACACCTGATAAATAGCAGAGTGTGCGCTACCAATTTTACTTCGAACTTGTTCGCGGTGCTAGCTAGTTTGCACTCTATTTCACCTAAGAGCGCTTGAATCACTGTATATACGAGCAAGGGGACCGTCTCTTTGAGAGCAAAGAGACTGCCTCCTTGGCCTCCATATTATTACGCTCTAGCGTTCTGTATTCTTATTCCCCACTTTTTCCATCTCTATTTTCCTCCTACATATAGATAATTTTTTTTATTTATTTATTTTGGCGGAAAATTGCAATATTCGGTTTAAGAATATATATACATTTCCTTCATACAGATTATTCATTTTCAATTTTAATGTTTTAAATGTATGAAGATTGTTTGTGTCATCAATAAGTTATTTATTATATAATAAATGTTCCGCGTAGACCTTAAGCTAGGGAATGAAACCGGTTGGTCTGTTTGAGTGATTGTCTCAATTCTTATTTTTTACTTTCATCTCACAATGTCTATTAGAAATAAATTCTATGTCTTTCTAGCTATTTGCCAGTTTTGTACCTCCCACAATCTATTCAAATATATATATATATATATATATATATATATATATAAAAACACACATGTGTTTAAGAGACTTTACAGCCACTGCCTTCAGCAAATCTGCATGTTACTTTGAGATAAAATCCCCCATACCAAAATTCTTCAATGTGCAGAAACCATCAGAGTCAAAGCCATCATCTGATAACACCTACGTTGGGGACACATGTGGATATTGGAGGCATCACCAGCTGAAAATTGTATTCATTGGAGAGCTCAAAACCAGCAGCTGGTCACATGGCAGCTCAAAGAAACAATTCCGAGACTATCTTAGGCATGCTCTTATCTCTCGCAACATTAACCCAACGCAATTAGAGAACCTCACAAGGAATCGGACCAGCTGGTAGTTTACTTGCATCACTGGAGTGGCACACTTTCAGGAGGAGAGACGTGGAGTGCTCAAATCATCTGCAACTTGACAATCCTACATCAGGCAGCTAGCTCATCTGGCAGCAGATAGATGGACAGAGATAGCACAGCATTGCTGTCAGCTTTAACAGAGAGCCAAAGTAACATTACACACAACCTACCATGGTTTCACCTAAGCAGATCGCCAGAGACAGCTGGCTAAAGAGGTAAAGTGAGAACGAGATATATATATATATATATATATATATATATATATATATATATATATATATAACTGTTCTGTACCTCCAACAATTTATTTAAATATTTTAGACGGAGGTATTCCAATGACATTATCAAAAAACTTGATGAGTTGCTTCTTACTAAGGCAAGATTGAGAAAATTAAAAAATAACTGCAATCTTTTTCAAGCCTGCATTGAAAATCATGTTTGCCCCTCCTTGTTTTTATTCAGAATTGGTAGTGCAAAACTTCACCCAGGCTTGAAAATTGAGATTTTCATGAGGGATTCTATTCAATTTTGAAAAAATAGAATCCTTCAACTGACCCGTGATCTTATAGTTCTTCGTAGAGAATGTTTTACTTGCCTGTCATTTTTTTATAGGATTAGGTTCTCGTTATGTCGGCTCAATTCATTTTAAATGTGAAAGAAAATTAGCGAGTGACACACAAACAAAACTGCAGCACCTTATTAGTAAACGGTTTGGACATGTTATTGAACCAATTTCGGGAGTTATTCTTAACCTGTCCACCTATGAGCTTTCTGAGATTGCGTCTAGTCTACTTCCCCATGGCCTTGAGTACTGCGTTCCATTTAGGGTCTGATAAGGAAAAATTTTTTTTCAGAATTCCAAGTGTTATCTTCAAAGCTCTGTAGACTGGTACCTCGCTCCTCTGACTCACTTACGAACCTAAAGGCTACACTGAATAGCTTAGCACATATTTATGCTATAACTCCAGTAGCTTTTTCCGAGTCTAAGTGGAGCCAACAGCAGCGTTCTGTGGTCAGGACTCTTAAAGCTAATAACAACTTGGTCATTACTCATCCTGATAAAGGTGCTGGTATTGTCCTGCTTGACCATTCGGATTATGTTTCCAAAATGCAAACCATGTTGGGTGACAACAAAACTTCTTCCTCTTGGTCCTGCAGAGACACACGACCACACTATTCCTATTGAAATTAAATTTCAAAAGAAACTTTTGTCTTTGGTTAAACGAGGTTTCCTAACCCGTGAGATCAGTGATGATATCAGACCTGTTGGGTCTATTTGCCCTCGTATGTATTGTCTTCCAAAGACTCAAAGATAATGTACCCCTTTGACCCATTCTGTCAATGTCTGGCTCATCTCAACACAAGGTTGCTGGTTTTCTCTGATCTCCTTCAACCTGTCGTTGAGCATTTTAGCTCATATACTATTAAGGATTCTTTCTCATTAGTTCAGATTATACAGGTAATTCCTAAAAATAAATGTAGATGTTCCTTCGACGCGTGTTCTCTGTTCACTTGTGTTCCAGTAATGGAAACTATCGAAATTTGTTGCGACATGTTATATCGTAGTCGCTTGTCTCCTCCGGATATCCCCAAAAATGTCTTTATTGGGCTGATGCAATTTGCTACTATGTCTGTAGAGTTTAGCTTCAATAACTTTATGTACAGACAGATCGATGGGGTTGCGATGGGCTCCTCTCTAGGTCCCACTTTAGCCAACATTTTTGTGGGCTTTTGAGTTGTCCCTCCTCACCCATGACAATGCTCCGTCTATGTACCGGCAGTATGTGGACAATACATTTTGTCTTTAATAGTGAACCCGAAGCAGATTCCTTCCTTTCAGTAATAAATCAACTTCATCCGTCTTTGAAGTTCACCATTGAAAAGGAGTCTAATTCTCGTATCTTTTCTTGATGAACTTGTGCATCGGACTCCTTCTCAATTTCTTACCTCCGTGTTTCGCAAACCAACGTTTTCTGGTTTGTATACGCGTTGGGACTCATTTTGTCCCAAAAAGCACAAAATCAATCTCATCAGGACCCTAACTCACAGGGCCTTGATGATCTGTCGTGAACAGTATTTGGATGAGGAATTTGATTTTATCCGTTGCACCCTCTTAAAAATTGGGTATCCGAGCGATACTCTTCATAATGTCATGCGAGATAAAATCATTCATTTTCGGAAGGATAAACAATATGTAGTACAGAAATGTCCTATTTACCTACGGCTTCCCTTTATTGGTTCACGGGGTGAGCTGCTGGCTAAGCGTATCTCGTCTGCTGTCCAAATGTGTTATTTTTCGGCTCAACTAAGAATTCATTTTGTGACTCGTGCTGCCTTTCCATCTATGCGCAAGGATCTTCCCCCCCCCCATCATGTCTCCTCAGTGATATATTCATTCAATTGTGGTTGTAGTAACAACTACATAGGAAGAACGACCCAGCAATTGGATTGTAGGATTAGGCAGCATGTCCCATTAAGAGTTCTGAATCCGGAAGCCCGTAAGAGCCAGCTGGTGAATACTTCCAGGTCAGCTATTACTGAACATCTCATAAATAGCCGGGATTGTGCTATTAATTTTAGTTCGAACTGGTTCACTGTTCTGGCCAGTTCGCACTCTTTTTCACGTATGTGCACTCGAGTCTTTGTATATACGATCCAGGGAACCGTCTCTTTGTAAGCAAAGAGAATGTCTCCTTGGACTTCATGCTATTACACTATATCTTTTATTCCCTTCGAGATTGATTTGCCTATTGTTAAATCAAGAATTCAAAGGTTTTTCGACACGAGTGTAGTCACCTATATTTATAAAACTCTAGGTTACCCTATACAGCACTGTTTTCAATCAACTAATATGGAACGTGTAGACACAGGATATTCACTCAAGAACATACCAATATCTGACCCTTCAGTCGTACGAATTATGTTTAAGAAAAATAGAAAAGTTCATCATAAACTTGAGATGGAGAGCGTATTTTTGCCTAAACAATAACTTAGGTAACAACAAAAGTAGCGAGAACTATGGATTTAAAACTAATGCTGCATAAAGAGGTAATAAAACATTATAAAAAAGCCCCGGATGACAGAGACTAAAATTAACCCAGAGGCTGGTATTTTAGCCAATAAATTTGAATTAGGTAATCTGGTCGAGAAAATGAGCCTGAAGACTTGCTTTATCACTGTAAAGGATCATAAGAATAATTTCCATAGTAACCCTGAATATAGACTTATAAACACTACTAAAACGGAATTAGGTAAGATAAGTAAGGTCATATTACAAGAAATATGTAAATCACTAAGGACATTTCTTAACATAAATCAATGGCAGTCAACTAATGAGTGTATTAGGTGGTTTGAAAATTATAACTAAAATAGTTGTTCATTCATTAGGTACGACATTAAGGAATATTACCCGTCAATCTCAGAAAAAACCCTTAGCGACGCCCTCTGTCTAGCCAAAGAATACATTCAAATCTTGCACGATAAGATAGATCTGATTAGACACTGCCAAAAAATTTTACTATTCCATAATAATGCACTATGGATAAAAAAAGACGACGTAAATAGTTTTGACAACCCCATGGGAGCATATGACAGAGCAGAGGTGTGCAAGTTAGTAGGGTGCCTGCTGCTCTATAAACTTAACGACCATATAGATTTTAATAACCATGGGTTATACCGCAATGACGGATTAATAATAGTGGATAAGAGTAACCCCAAAAATGCAATACCATCCGTAAAAAACTACTGGTTTTTTTAAAAATACGGATTCAATCTTGAAATTGAAACCAATCTGAAAATTACGAATTATTTAGACATCACGTTAGACTTACAAAATAGTACTATATCCCCGTATAAAAAAGAGAAACAGGACCCCCAATATTTAAATATAAAATCTGATCACCCAGCACATATCATAAGACATATTCCTAAAAATATTAGCCATAGGCTTTCAACTAACTCATCGGATAAACGCATTTTCAATGCTAATAAAATAGTTTACGAGGAAGCTCTACATAAGTGCGGACAGAAAGAAAAAATTGGAATATATTAACATAGATGATAACACGAACTCAGAAGAAACGCACTAATAGGCATAGAAATATTTTGTGGTTTAACCCTCCATTTAACCTAGCCGTAAGAACAAGAATTGGCAAAATATTTTTTTACTTACTAGAGCAAAATTATCCCAAGAAAACCAAGTTGTATAAAATATTTAACAAAAACAATGTAAAACTTAGTTACTGCTGTATGCCTAGTGTAGAGACCTTAATTAGTGGATTTAATAAGAAAAAGACTAGGGACAATCCATGCATTAGTTTTCCCAGTTGCAATTGTAGGAATAAAAATACCTGCCCCCTACAGGGTGATTGTCAACAAGAATGCGTGGTTTATCAGGCAAAAATTTACAAGGATATAGACGATATAAACCTGAAAGTATATATAGGAGTTACTCAGGATACAGTAAAAAAAAAAAAAAAAAAAAAAAAAATATAATCACACGAGTAGTTTCAATAATGAAAAAACTAAAAATAGCACCACACTATCTAGCTATGTATGGAAAATCAGACAAGAAAATAAAGACCCCATCCTGAAATGGGAAATATTAAAAAGATGCACCAAATGTAAAACAGGCCATAAATTTCTGTAAGCTATGCACAGCGGAAAAATTAGCCATAGCATTATATAACAAACCTAATGATCTACTAAATTCTAAAACCGAGATCCTTAACAAATGTAGGCACAGAAAAACTGTGTTACTGAAATAAGCACCCCCCCACCGATTGTATCGTTATCGTTTGTGTTTTCTTAAAATATCCCCTCCCCTTTTAGTTATTTGAATAAATTTATACCCCATCCCCCATGGTGTCGCCTATATATACGCCGTTTTCTTTTGCCTCTTTAGCCAGCTGACCCTAACGATCTGCCCAAGTGAAACCTTGGTAGGTTCCTCTGGCTCGTTAGGTTTGACTATATATTATATATACAAACCCAAAATCAAGGTCACGTGGGCATGATTTTGGGTTTGTAAACCACACACACACACACACTGTACCTCTTTAGCCAGCTGTCCCTGACGATCCACTTAGGTGAAACCGTGCTAGGTTTGTCTGGCTCTTTAGGTTTAATTTAGGTTTGCTCTACTTAGCGTATTGAGCATTTTATTTAGTTATTTCAATTACTTGCATCGCATTTTTTTCTTTGAATTTGGATGCTAGACGATTACTTTAGGCTGACATACATGTTTTCTTTTTTTGTACCTTCCCCCGCCTTTGGTATTGGTTTGTTTATTTGCAAATCAAGACACCAAATGTTTTCCAGACGAGTATAATTTCTTATATTTATACGATTACAACCAGTATTTTAGCTCTAGGTTATTCTATTGAGCACTTTATAAAATCAACTAGCATGGAACGTATAGATATGGGATACTCGTTTAAAAACATACCCGTACCAAACAGACATTCGTATGAATTAGGCTTATTAAATAAAATAGAAACTTATCCTAAACATGAGATGGAGAGCTCACTTCTCTCTAAATAACAACCAGAACAAGAATGTTAGTGAATCCTATGGTTTGAAAATAATGTTCAACCACCACATATTAAAGAATTACAGATTCGAATCTGATTTAATTGGATTAATTAGAAAATTAAAATATAGAAAACTGACTAATAATAGCATACAACGACAGATTAGTAGAGATTTGAAAGAAATTAAGAATAGAAATATTTATGTAAAGGCTGACAAATCTAAATTCCTATATAAAATAAGTCCTAAAAAGTATAACATGATGCTACATAAAGTTATTAAGCACTACAAAAAAAAAAAAAAAAAAAAACCCCTGATAATATTGAAGCTAAATTAAATAAGGAAGCCAGCATATTAGCTAATTTAATTTAGGTAACCGAGTTGAAAAAATGAGTATAAAAACTTGCTTCATCACTCGGAAACAGTTCGTCAGATGACGGCTCAAGCTGGGTGAGACAGTGGATGTCTACCTGGCCGATTTGCAAAGGCTGGCTGTGCTGTTTGGCGGAGCAACGGACCGCATACTAGGATGCACCTTCCTGGCAGGACTTCCCGACGATACCAGTCAGCTCCTGCGAGCGTCTTCAAGATTGGACACACTGGGAATCGACGAATTGCTAGCCAGGGCCCAAACATCTTGAAAGACACAGAACAGATCGCGGTAGCTGTGAGAACGCCCGAGACACCGCGGGAGGGCCCAAAGTGCTACGAGTGCGGTGGACCAAGCCATTTCTCTAGAGACTGCCAAAGTGACGCAGGAGACAGAAGTAGCCGACGGACATGAACATGACTATGCTGCTATCACTGCAACGAGTTAGGCCATGCAGCACAAGATTGCTCAGGAAACTAGTCCGAAGACAAGGTGCTGTCGCAACCCTTGCCCCCTGATCCAAAACTGGGGGATCAGTCATATTTCGCTGCTTTTTAATTTTTTTCTATTGAATGAAATAATTTTAAAAATTGGTATTAAAATGTGGGAAATTAATTAATCCATGTCTAGAAGGATTTCTATCACCCCTTGTCAGGATGGTCTTAGGAACAACAACAATTAAAAGGCTGTTCCAGCTCCTGAAGAGCTCCAATATGCCTTGCTGCCAGATGTACTTTATTATACCCAAGATGTGCTTTAAACATTGCAGATAAGGCATCGAGTGTAGCTAAGCTGACATTAGTCTAACCCAAGCCAGAAGAGTTAAACACTTAGTGAAGATTGAATATTTACTAAGTTTGGAATATGGTCTACAAGATGAACAGGAGAAAGTGAGGGAGACTAACATTGGAAATGGCATTAACAATAAGTGGGGGGAAAAAATACAAAAAAAAACACAACTACAAGGATTCAATGTTGACAGAGTAACAACTTTGGGAGACTGGATGTTGTAGCAGTAAACAATACATTGTTTTTTGAAGAGTTTATTTAATCTCATTGCTTTTTCAGATTGTGCACTTAAGATTAATATTGAGATGACATCGGTGCAGGGAGCAAATGACAAAGACTAAAGAGAGGCTCAGACTCGGTGAAAGTAACTTTATTTCTGATTTTACACTTTTTTTGTGGTCAAATATTAATCCACCTGCACTTGTAACAAAAATGATTATGACAAAAAACCTCCAGAAGATTGGGAATGTTTCCTTACAGGCACTTTTCAACATTGTGTCAACCCTGTTGAAGCTGCTGCATGAGGGTAGATAGGGGCTCTTTAGTCTTAGAAGACAACCCATATAATGAAACCCTGATCCTCAATATCTGACTTGAGGGATACCTAGTCCTTAAAAAGGCTTCGGGAGTTAACCCTGAGGAAAAATTCTAAGTTCAAGCCCTTAAGACAGTTTGTTGCTTCATTCTGGCAGCTCCTATCTTGTCTGCCATACCATCCAACCTTATACTGGAGAGGAGGAGAAGCACCCTGACTAAATGTCAAGAGAGGAGAAACTGAAGAACACAGCAGACAAGCAGAAAAGAACACTGCATCAAAGACAACACCCAGGTGTGACAGAGACTGCCACTTGCACCTCAGCCTGTTCAGCCACAGGCGGCGATGTTCCAGAGGAGATGGGGTGGGGATCAAATCCATGGTCATTGATGCCTGGCGGAGGCCTAAATGGTCAATGCTCAGATGTAATTACACTGTCAGTGTTCATATGCTATTGTACTTTCATAGTTATCTATCTTCAGGGGAGGGGGGGTGATAAACTAGAATTCAACTCTAGACACTGAATATTCTGTCAAGTAAATAAGTCATGTCAGACACACAGGAAATACACCAATCAACCTGAGGACAACAGGCAGTCATTTAAATGATGCAAAGAATTCCTCATCTCAGGAAGGAATTAAATATTATAAAGACAGAAATGTTGGAATATGGTAAATGGAATTAGTATCGGTTAATGACAAACCCCTTATGGGTTATTTAAGGCAGAAAGTATTTTGAACAATTTTTATGGCTTCAACTAGATATTTTGAACATAATTTCATACTTTCAATGTAAACAGGTTTTATATCAATAGTCTGTACATTACCCCTTTGGCATTATAAAACTATTTCTTTAAAAAAGGTAGGACATTATAGAGACAGTTTCTGTCATCTCCAAATAGTTTTCTCACATTGGTTTCCATCTAGTATTTATGTCTAAGTACATTCAGTTAAAATGCATTTCACCATGAATGTTCAATATCATTAGCCAACATCAAGGTAGGAGGCATTAAATACAGTAGACATAATACTACATTTGATCGCATATAAACTCCCCACCCCCCCAACATCAAATACTAGAATTACATAAATTTGTGAAAAGAAACTGGTTTGAAACTGAGCTAGATTGATAGCAGTTGTCAAAGACAAGTCAAATAGATTTAGGATTTTTTTTTTTTTTTTAACAGTTTAGATTTATTGTGGGTATAATAATCGAAGAGTAGTGGGGGGGCAGCTTCTAGACAAGTACAATTGATAAATAATTGCTGGCATACTAGACATTTCCCAACCCCCAATTCCCTAGATTTGTGATAAATGCAGAAAAATAAACTTGTTTATGACTGAGGCCAAATATAAAACGGAGGAAGTGGCAATAATATTTAAAGTACCAATGTCATGGACGCCTGAAACTTTCTATGATCTCAGAATTGGTGCACAATATCTGCATATAAAACTAACAATTGTTTTCTTATATATTCCTGTTGCAATGGTGAGGTAATTTATGACAGATACAGTGGATAGTGATACCTTGAACTAAGTAGAAAATATGGGGGAAATTCTAACATCCAATGTATCACCCAACGTTTTTATATACTCTGAATTAAATAGATTTCAAATATGGGAGATACTGTATTTGATGTGGTAGTGATTAATTTACAACTGAGAATTATTTAAAGCAGAAAGACTTTTCAAAAGTCTTAAAATATATAAATAATTTGGGGATACATGAATTATGTAAACATGATTTTTTCAGATAAAATTGATGTTTGTTTTAATCCTTTCCTCCCAAGCAAAGCAAAACCACTAGACACATGGGCTATGATTATTAGAGAGTAGGAACAAAAAAAAAATGAAGCAGTTGTAGTCACTGACAAATACTTTCAAGAAAGTTATGAATCCATTTCTTCCATCTCCCTAGATATGGATTAAATGGTAGGGGGAAATACTCTTTAACCAGGGTTGGCAACCAGTCTAAGGACAACATTAAATTCTAATGTTTGCAAATGACTTGTGCAGAGTTGAAGACACAATAGTCTCATCTGAGGTTGAATAAATAAAAGGATGGTTTGATTCATTTTGATTTACAGTATATCAACCTCAATGAGTTATTTAATGCAGACAAATTTTATTGCCGATATTCACCCCCCACCCTGAAAATGTATTACTGGTATTAAAAACTATATGTTCATAATGTTTCAACATCATTTTGGGGGTTAACTATTTGTCCATAGCTGGAACCCTAACAAATGCTACCATCCTGGGTGAGGGTGAATTTGGGAACACCAATAATTAAGAGGTGGCTCCATGCTCCTCAAAACCCTCTGATCAGATGCCTTACTGCTGGATGTAGTTTGTCATACGCAAGACAACTCATTGGCAGTGGGGGTGTCTTACTCCTGCGCAGTGGTGTAGTCAGCATATTCTGAATCCCCAGCCAACAGGGCAAATAAAAAGGAAAGGCTTTACTTTTTTTTTTTTATAATTTCACCCCAAGCAAGGCAATAAAGCAATGAAGATGCAAAGGGTTACTGAGTGTGGTTTGGTTTATTTTATTGCATATCAACCTCAATGGGTTGTTTAATATAAACATGATTTTTAGGATAGGTTCATATGAGTGGAATATGTATTCTTTGTAAGAAATCAGTTTGTAGATCAAGTTTCATTGACTTTTTTGTAAAGCGTTTTTTTTTTTGCCAAGTCAAATCTATTGCTGTTACTTTTTTTTAACTATAAAAATCTATTTATATTTTCATAGCGTTTTGACCTAAGTTTTTGTTTGGGGGGTGGGGAACTATTTACCCATAGCTGGGGTGCCAACAGGTGCTACCCCCTCAGGTCAGGGTGGACCTAGGATCAACACCAATTAAAAAGGTGCTTCGACACCCCTGAAAACCTGATCAGAGGCCTTGCTGCCAGATGTAGGTTATCATAATTCCCAGGAAGAACAGGTGTTACGTTTTGGTATCGTGTTTGGCCGATATCTAAGTTTAAGGTTGAAGGGATCCCCTACGGACCATGTGCTGACCGCAAAGATTAAGAGGGCAGATGGAGGTATCCAGGAGCATTCTTTGAGGCATCTTTTTCCGATGGAATTGTCTATCACTCATTCTCATCAGACTGCTGTACCCTCCAGGGAAGTATCAGATTTGGAGGTTGAAGCTTCTCCTGTTAGAGATAATATCAGAAGACCAGTTGCCTCTGCTAGACCTCGTAGGAAAGTTAGGAGTGTAAATACTAGGGATGACAACTTTTTATGGTATTGATTTAGTGTGTTACATGTACTTAAAATCAAAAACATCTCTGTAGATCATGCTAAGAAAAACCTTTTTTTGGTCAGGAAAGTTTGAAAATTTTTAGGTCAAGGGAGAACAAAAGACTGTTACTGGCCCTAAGAACATGCTGATATTTTTTTTAATGGAACGCGATTGGATGGTTCAAAAGGAGCGCCCCACCCTTTAAAAGGGAAGGGAAAACTGGACCAGAGCTTAGCAGCAGTTGGAAATGAGACAGCTTAGAGAGAAGAGGTCCGTTTTTGTTCTCCCTGCTGAAAAGGCAGGCAGCGTTTGCCAATAAGTAAGGATGCATGGGTAACAAGTTGCTGAGGGCATATTTCCTCTTCAGAGAAAGTTTTGAGAAGTCCTCTTGAAGAAGCCCCAGAAAAAAGTTGAAAAGAAGTCCGTAAGTGGAGTTTGGAGCCAAAGCCGTTTGAGAAGACGAAGGAGCAAACGCGTGTTTTCAAAAAAGTATTTTGCCACGTGTTTATGTAAATTTTCACCTTCTAGCAGCCGTAAAAAAGCTTAATTTCCAGGTGGACAGGAGGAAAATAAGTGAAGAAAGAAGTTGGTCACCAGGAAGAGAACTTTGTCTACACAAGAGAGAAAGGATTAAAACTTGAATCTTGAAAGGACTGAAAGTGTACTGTAGAACTAAGGCTTTTCCCCTTTTTTATTGTTATTGACACAGCAGGTGGGCACAATTCTTTTGTTTTTTGTGCATTGTAATTTTTAAGTGTTTTCTGCTACTTTGTTTTTTTTTTTGTTACATTGTGTTAGTCAGA
Organism: Acanthosepion esculentum; assembly: GCA_964036315.1. NCBI lineage: Eukaryota > Metazoa > Mollusca > Cephalopoda > Sepiida > Sepiidae > Acanthosepion > Acanthosepion esculentum. Next base: position 1,524,546 of record OZ038514.1, read on the forward strand.
GAATAAGTTGACCTATTCTCAGCAAAAAGGGACAAATTTTTGCAAGAACCCTTATTTAGCTGGTTAGAAATATTTTTTCTTTGTAATTGAATCCGATTTACATTTTTTCTTTTTGTTATAAATTCGGGCAATAGAGAAAATACTGTTGCAGCAGGTTTTATTTTCTTTCAGAAAATAAAATTTCTGAAATTTCAAAACCACTAAATAAAATAATGAATTAAAATAAGATCATTTTCCCCATGATGCAAGCTATAAAAAGAAACCAAAGATGGTTTCTGGACACATGTGGGACTTTATGACCCCACTTCTGGAAAGGACAAAATAACTTCCTGCCTTAACTGCTGAGACATATTTTCAGCAACCCTACTCATGAAGAGATTTGGCCATCCCAACTCAGGAGGGTGAGCTTTACCCATTCTTATCCTTACTTCTCAAATTATTTCTGAACCCCAAAACAGACATACTCAAGAGACATTTAACTTGGTTTCAAAACAGTCAAGAGATGCCCGTAGCAGAAACTAAAGTTTTTTTTGTATGATTCTATCTTTGTTTATATACTGACCAGGCATCTTCACCTAAAAAATCCCCAACCTTGTTAACATCCACAACCTAAACCTATTTCTTTAAGGTAGAACATTATGTTCATGGTTTCAGTATTTTGAAAGTTGTTGGGTTTCGTTTGTAGTATTTGTGTCTGACCAAAAAATTCAGTTAAAATATATTTCAACATGTGGCTTGGCATTATTCTACAGTCCTGGCCAGGAGGGCAGAAGTGCTAAATGAGGCCATTCTATAAATTCATGAGGAAAGTAAATAGTTTCAATTCCTGCCAAATAGAAAAATAAGAATTTAGTTCCAGTAACATTCATTTAATGTACAATTGAAGGTTTTGCGTTAAAACAACAACTTCTTAAATACCACCTAATGTGACTATTTAAAGCAGAAAGTAGTCATGATAAAGAAAAAGGCTGGCTTTTGACTTTTAGAGGAAAGAATGAAAATGAAAAAGTCTTGAGAGGGTGTTTATTGATTTGATGAAGTTCACCACCTTGTAAATTTAATTCAGTTTCAATAATATGTATCGACAAATTGACGGGGTTGCAATGGGATCTCCTTTGGGTCCTTCGCTTGCTAGGATCGTTGTCCGTTTTCACGAGGCCCTATTATTTTTTTGTATTAATCGGCCTCCAATGTATCATCGCTATGTGGATGATTTTTTTTTTTTTTGTTCCCCTCTTTAATGATGAGGGTGAAGCTGACTTCTCACCGTACTAAATTCTGTTCATCCATACTTAAAGTTCACCGTTGAAAAGGAGTCGAATCATTGTCCTTTTTGGAGGTTTTGGTCCATAGGAACAGTGATGGCTTTGACTTCAGCTTTTAGGAAGGCAACCTTTTCAGGGTTATATACACGTTGGGATTCCTTTGTTCCGTACCAACGTAAAATTAATTTAATTAGAACATTAAAGTTTAGAGCTCTTAAAATCTGTTCTGATTGCTTCCTCAGCAGTGAAATGGATTTTATTAAGATGACACTTTCCAAAAATGGATAACCTTTGGGCATTTTGGAATCCATTACGAGTAATATCATTGATAATTTTCAGGATATTCAGACGTATAGTGTTAAAAAAAAAAATGTCCAATTTATTTGCGTCTACCTTATATTGGGACAGAAGGTGAGACTTTAGCTAGGCGAATTTCACATTCTATTAGTAAATGTTATTTTGCTTCTAATGCGAGAGTAATACTTTTTACTCAGCTGATTTTGTCATCCATTCGGAAAGATGTTTTACCTCCACACCATATCAATTCCGTTGTGTATAAATTTGAATGTAGTTATGGATGTGACTACATAGGTAGAACGTCAATGTTTGGATTTCAAAATTAAACATTTACCCACCAGAATTTTGAATCTGGCTGCTAGTGGTAGTCAGCTAGTGAATACATCCAGGTCTTCCATCACGCAGCATGCTATAAACAGTAGGGAATGTGTGTATGGATTGAGTGTCGACCGTTTTACCGTTCTGTCTAGGTCGCACTCAATATTTCATCTTAAAGCATTGGAGTCCATTTACATTAGATCTCGTAAGCCTTCTCTCTGCAAACAGAGAGATTGCTTCTTGGGTTTGAATGTGATTGGACGCTAGTGTTTTGTTTTGTGCCTAGTTCCCTCATTTCATCCTTTTAGTCCTCTAAGATATACCCAGAAAATAAACTTGAGATCGGGGTCGAAACCAGTCATTTTAATTTTTAGTTAAAATGCCAGCAAAAACACTTATTCCTTGCTGTTGTAAAATTCTGTACCATTAAGAATCTTATATATTACACACAAATAAATAGAAGACAAAATGCACACTCCAACTACACTAAATGTAACCGTAGAAACAAGGATGCCTGCCCACTTAAGGGCAGGTGCCAACAAGGTGTGGTTGAAATACACAGAAATAAACCTAGTGATAGTAATAAAAATGTTAAGATTTTGCATAGGATCCACACAAGGTAATTTCAAAAAGCGTTACTATAATCATTTAAGTAGCTTTAAGCATGAAAATTACAAACTTTATTTTTTTTATAATTTCCCCCCAAACAAGGCAATAAAGCCACGAAGATGCAAAGGGTTACCGAGTGTGGTTTGGTTTATTTTATCGCATATCACCCTCAATGGGTTGTTTAATATAAACATGATTTTTAGGATAGGTTCATATGAGTGGAATATGTATTCTTTGTAAGAAATCAGTTTCTAGATAAAGGTTCATTGACTTTTTTGTAAAATGTTTTTGTCAAGTCAAATCTATTGCTGTTATTTTTTTTGTAACTATAAAAATATTTTTATACTTTCAAAGCGGTTTGACCAAAGTTTGTTGAGAGGGGGAACTATTCACCCATAGCTGGGGTGCCAACAGGTGCGACTACCTCGGGTCAGGGTTGACCTAGGATCAACACCAATAAAAAGGTGCTTCGACACCCCTGAAAACCCGATCAGAGGCCTTGCTGCCAGATGTAGGTTATCATAATTTCCAGGATGAACAGGTGTTATGTTTTGGTATTGTGTGGAAACTAAATCAAAACCACTAAATAAAATAAGATCATTTTCCCATGATGCAAGCTATAAAAAGAAACCAAAGATGGTTTCTGGACACATGTGGGACTTTATGACCCCACTTCTGGAAAGGACAAAATATCTTTCTGCCTAAACTGCCAAAACATTTTCAGCAGCCCTACTCATGAAGAGATTTGGCCATCCCAACTCAGCATGAGGGTGATTTGAGCTCAACAATCCTTACCCATTCTTATCCTTAGTACTTAAATTGTTTCTGAACCCAAAAACACACATACTCAAGAGAAACTTGCTTTCAAAACAGTCAACATAAAAAGGAAGAGATGTCCATAGCAGAAACTAAAGTTTTTTTGGTATGACTATCTTTGTTTATATATGGAACAGGCATCTTCACCTAAACAAACAAAAAAAAAAAAAAAAATCCCAAGCTTGGTAACATCCACAACCTAAACCTATTTCTTTAAGGTAAAACTATGTTCATGGTTTCCATATTTGAAAGTTCTGTTCGGTTTCCTTGTAGTATTTATGTCTGACAAGAAAATTCTACAGCTTGGTATTATTCTACAGTCCTGGCTGGCAGGGAAAAGGTGCTAAGTGAGGACATTTCTTGAATTCATGAGGAAAGAAAATGGTTTCAATTTCTGCTAAATCGGAAATAAGAATTTAGTTCCTGTAACATTCATTTAATGTACAATTGAATGTTTTGCAATTTAGAGAAAAGTAAACAAAAAGCGATTTCTTATATATCACCTAATGTGATTTAAAGCAGAAAAGACAGGAGAAAGAAAAAAAGGCCAACTTTGCACTTTTAAAGTTGGTTGGTTGGTTTGTTTTATATGGAATATCAACCTCAGTGGGTCAATTAATGCCATCAAATTTTTTTAAATAGATACATAGCGATAGTTTGGTAAAAAAAAAAAAAAAAAAAAAAAAAAAAAAAAAAAAACGTGTGTATGTATACATATATATTTGAACCATTTTTCAATTACTTATATTTTTTGAGTACAATCACATGTATTGCTGGTAATTTTTTTTTTTTCTTCAAAGATTAATTTCTGGTAATAATTTTATTTAAAGTATTTCTGGTATTAAAACCTATTTTTACACCTTTATAATAGTGCTTTTTACCTCAGTTTCGGGGTTAACTATTTGCCCACAGCTGGGACCCTAACAGGTGCTACCAACCCCGGGTCAGGGTGGACCTTGGAACACCAGCAATTAAGAGGTGGTTCCATGCTCCTCAAAACCTTATCAGAAGCCTCGCTGCTAGATGTAGTTCGTCTTACCCTGAACGCCCCATTGGGGAGGGTGTCTTACCTCTCTGCAGAGAGGTGCAGTCAGCGTATTCTACAGCCCCAGCCAACAGGGCAGGTCACTTTTAGAGGAAAGAATGAAAACAAAGTCTTTGGCCACAATGTCCAGTGTAAGCAACTATGTCCGCATCCAGAGGTTAAAATGTTACTATTGCTTCATAAAGAGGCAGCCAAGACATTAATTTTCAACATGAACATCACAGGATTTCATTTTTGTCCAATTAAAAAGCAACAAAGTTTTCAGCTGGGCCAAATGAGTAATATAGCTGAAGTTCTTGTCAATGGCTTACTGGCTGGGGAGGAGGTCAGTTTGCCTAATGGCAATTTACTAAGTAACTTACTTGTGGCACAAGGCTGAAAGTATAGAGCACCCAGTGATGATCAAACTCATTACTTCATAGTAAATAACATAGTAAGAAAAGCTCGATGACGATTACACCATTCTAAAGAAAATTATTTTCTAAGCATAGCTTAGATGTGGCACGAGGTCAAAAGTGTAGAGCACCCAGTGATAACTGATATAGCAAGAGACAAGCTTGCTAATCATTATACCAGGTTGAAGCACCCTTGCTCAATAGCAAGTGGGCCCTCTTTAACAAAAAAAAATGCAATAAAGAAACACCAGCCACTATTTTAGTAATAAAAAGGTTTGGGGTTTGCTATCAAGAAGGTGAAGGCTTGTACCTTCACTTTCCTGGAACTTGTTGAAAGAATCTGATACAGCAGACTATTTTCTTTTTCTTTACTACACTATGGAAATGTATTTTTATACATCCAATGGGATTTGGATTTGTTTGGGGGTTCACTATTTGCCCATGGTTTGAACCCTCACAATAGAATTCATTTGATTAATCCATTAGTACATCATGCTTTAATCATTTGTCTTCCTGAAACGTTTGAAGGAGGAGGTGTTATGCAAGATCAAGCATTCTTCTGGATAATGGTTATTGGGTTAGGTGGCAGGTCCTTGCATGTAGAACTTGTAAATTCTCTTATGCATTGTCCTGACAAATGTCCCATTTACTTACAATGAAGTTGGACAGGTAAAAATGGTCAAATCTTTGGTTGGCCACATTAGTGCCTGTATCCCTCAGTGTTATTGGATCCCAATAAAATGTGGGGAGGGAGGGATCCTTTTTCAGAAGGATACAGTTCCACTATTTTTAGTCATGTTCTATTTTAAATGACCGCGTGATGCTGATTATGTAGGTCAAACCTGTTCAGGCATGGTTACAAGAATCAACCAGCATGTTCCAGCCTATGACAGAGTTTGGGGTGGGGGTGTACATAGTTCAACACTGGTGACAGGTTGATTGTTTGGGGTTTATGGCATATCAACCACTGTCTTATTTAATGCCAGATCCAGTTTCCACATTTTTATTAAATATATATACTTTGTAAATGTAATTTAAGGATAACGGTGGCAACATCATTGTTTCAAAAAAATGCACAGCTGGCAACACCACCGCTTCAAATATCCGGATACAGTTTGTCGCCACACCCAGGACGCGGAAATGTGCTGGAAAAGACCTGGAAGTTCATTACTGGCCCATAGCTGGCACCCCAACAGGTGCTACCACCCCGGCTCAGGGTGGACCTGGGAATACCAGCAATTAAGAGGTGTTCCACGCTTCCTCAAAACCTCCTGATCAGAGGCCTTGCTGTTGGATGCAGTTTAACGTCGTACCCATGACGACTGGTGACAGTTGGCTTTAGATTCTGACATTGGCCAGCATTTGGCTGATAATCCTGTGTTATTCGAACTTTTGCATAGGGCACGATCTCAACACTTGCTCAGCATTTTTGAAGCAATTACAATCAAACTTAGAATATCTACCCTTTGCAGGTTAAAAAAAAAAAAAAAAAAAAAAAAAAGATTTTCATTCATCCCCTTCTTTTGGGAGAACAGTAATCATTTGATTGCTAATATAAAACAGAGAACTTTCATTAATTTTACTGTGTACGTACAGTAGCTTTCAAAATGTACACCCTCTTTGAAAATTTATATACAAAGTGTCCATAAAGTTTGTGTGCACTTTAAAAAAATTTAACTAGTTGTATTTGCGATAGAAATAATCTGTAAAAAATGTTAAAGTTTAATCTACCTAGTTTTAAGTGCAGTTATTAAATAATTCTTTACCACAAAATTTGCAACAATTTTTAGATAAGTAAAAATTTTTTCTTTCCATAATCAATTTGATCCATGGCTTCAACCGAGGAAATAGTATACTGTCCTTTGGTTGGCTGAACTGAAATCTACTATTGCTGTACAAAGAAAGTTTAGAATTGAATATAATAAAGAACCACCTCATAGGAACACTATTGCTAAATGGATGAAAAAGGAATTAAAGAGACAGGCTCCGTCCATAAGCCACGGTCTGGAAGGCCATGTATCAGCAACGAAAGTGTTGCATCTATAGAAAAATCCTTTACAGCAAGTCCAAGAAAGTGTGCAAGACGTGCATCATTATAGCTCAGGTTCCCAAAGTCTAGTGTGCATAAGATTCTGCAGGCAAAACTTCACATGAAAGCTTACAAAATTCAATTACATCAACTGTTGTTAGAAGATTATTATGCACAGCTAACTTTCTGTCATCAGTTCAATAACGATACATTTTGTCTTTTCAAGTAGAAGCCGATTCCTTTCTCTCAGTCATGAACCAACTTCATCCCTCTTTGAAATTTACCATCATTTTCTGGTTTGTATACACGTTGGGACTCATTTTGTCCCATAAAGTGTAAAATTAATCTCATCAAGAACTTAACTCGCAGGACCTTGATGATTTGTTGTGAACAATATTTGGATGACGAATTGGATTTTATCTGCTGCACTCTTAAAAAAATGGATATCCTAGTGATACTCTTGAGTGTCATGCGATAAGTTTAGTTTTTGAAAGGATAAACAGTGCTTAGTTCAGAAATGTCCTATTTATTTGCGGCTTCCTTTTATTGGTTCGCGGGGTGAGCTTATGGCTAAGCAGATCTTGTCTGCTGTTCAACTGTGCTATTTTTCTGCTCAACTAAGCAACTTGCAACTCGTTCTGCCTTTTCCTCTATGCATAAGGATCCTCTTCCTCCCCATCATGTTTCTTCAGTGATTTATTCATTTAATTGTGGTAGCAACTACATAGGAAGGACTTCCCAATGCTTGGATTGTAGGATCAGGCAGCTTGTCCCATTACGTGTTCTTAATCCGGATGCCCGTAAGAGCCAGCTGGTCAATACTTCCGGGTCAGCTATCACTGAACATCTTATAAATTGGAGGGATTGTGCAATGAATTTCAGTCCGACTGGTTCTCTGTTCTGTCTAGTTTACTCTCCTTTTCATTTGCGGGCACTGGAGTCTCTGTACATCCAGTCCAGATAGTCGTCTCTTTGTAAGCAAAAAGACTGTCTCCTTGGACTTCGTGTTATTAGACTAGTGTCTGTGAATCATACAACCCCCAATTTTTAATGTTTTAATTGTATGTAGGGTGTTTGTGGGAGTAAATGTATCTTTGCAATAAATTATTAATCTGTTCCCAGTTAACCCTGATGAGCTTGGGAACGAAACCGGTTGGTCTGAACTGTATTTATGACTTCCATTTATTGGTTCACGTGGTGAGCTTTTGGCCAAGCGAATCCTATCTTGTCCAAAATCGTTATTTCTCGGCTCAATTGAGAGTTCATTTTGCGACTCGTACTGCCTTCCCTATGCGCAAGGATCTTCTTCATCCCGATCATGCCTCCTCTGTTATTTACACATTTAAATGTAGCTGTGGTAGCAGCTACATAGGAAGAACGACCCAGCGATTGGATTGTAGGATCAGGCAGCATGTCCCTTTAAGAGTCCTCAATCCGGAAGCCAGTAGTAGCCAACTGGTGAATACTTCCGGTTCAGCCATCACCGAACACCTGATAAATAGCAGAGTGTGCGCTACCAATTTTAGTTTGAACTTGTTCGCGGTGCTAGCTAGTTCGCACACTATTTCCCCTAAGAGCGCTTGAATCACTGTATATACGAGCAAGGGGACCATCTCTTTGCAAGCAAAGAGACTGCCTCCTTGGCCTCCATATTATTACACTCTAGCGTTCTGTATTCTTATTCCCCACTTTTTCCATCTCTATTTTCCTGCTATATATAGATAATTTTTTTTATTTTTTACCTTTTTTTTTTTTTTAATTTATTTTGGCGGAAAATTGCAATATTCGGTTTAAGAATATATATATATATATATATATATATATTTCCTTCATACAGATTATTCATTTTCAATTTTAATGTTTTAATTGTATGAAGATTGTTTGTGTCATCAATAAGTTATTTATTATAAAATAAATGTTCCCCCGTAGACCTTGATAACCTAGGGAACGAAACCGGTTAGTCTGTTGAGTGATTGTCTCATTTCTTATTTTTTACTTTCATCTCACATAATGTCCATTGGCAAATAGCTAGAAAGACATAGAATTTATTTCTAGTTTTGTACCTCCCACAATCTATTCAAATATAAATATATATATATATATATATAAAACACACATGTGTTTAAGAGACTTTACAGCCACTGCCTTCAGCAAATCTGCATGTTACTTGGAGATAAAATCCCCCATACCAAAATTCTTCAATGTGCAGAAACCATCAGAGTCAAAGCCATCATCTGATAACACCTACGTTGGGGACACATGTGGATGTTGGAGGCATCACCAGCTGAAAATTGTATTCATTGGAGAGCTCAAAACCAGCAGCTGGTCACATGGCAGCTCAAAGAAACAATTCCGAGACTATCTTAGGCATGCTCTTATCTCTCGCAACATTAACCCAACGCAATTAGAGAACCTCACAAGGAATCGGACCAGCTGGTAGTTTACTTGCATCACTGGAGTGGCACACTTTCAGGAGGAGAGACGTGGAGTGCTCAAATCATCTGCAACTTGACAATCCTACATCAGGCAGCTATCTCATCTGGCAGCACATAGATGGACAGAGATAGCACAGCATTGCTGTCAGCTTTAACAGAGAGCCAAAGTAACATTACACACAACCTACCATGGTTTCACCTAAGCAGATCGCCAGAGACAGCTGGCTAAAGAGGTAAAGTGAGAACGATATATATATATATATATATATATATATATATATATATAACTGTTCTGTACCTCCAACAATTTATTTAAATATTTTAGACGGAGGTATTCCAATGACATTATCAAAAAACTTGATGAGTTGCTTCTTACTAAGGCAAGATTGAGAAAATTAAAAAATAACTGCAATCTTTTTCAAGCCTGCATTGAAAATCATGTTTGCCCCTCCTCGTTTTTATTCAGAATTGGGAGTGCAAAACTTCACCCAGGCTTGAAAATTGAGATTTTCATGAGGGATTCTATTCAATTTTGTAAAAATAGAATCCTTCAACTGACCCGTGATCTTATAGTTCTTCGTAGAGAATGTTTTACTTGCCTGTCATTTTTTGATAGGATTAGGTTCTCGCGTTGTCGGCTCAATTCATTTTAAATGTGAAAGAAAATTAGCAAGTGACACACAAACAAAACTGCAGCACCTTATTAGTAAACGGTTTGGACATGTTGTTGAACCAATTTCGGGAGTTATTCTTAACCTGTCCACCTATGAGCTTTCCGAGATTGCGTCTAGTATACTTCCCCATGGCCTTGAGTACTGCATCCCATTTAGGGTCTGATAAGGAAAAAATTTTTTTCAGAATTCCAAGTGTTATCTTCACAGCTCTGTAGACTGGTACCTCGCTCCTGACTCACTTTCGAACCTAAAGGCTACACTGAATAGCTTAGCATATATTTATGCTATAACTCCAGTAGCTCTTTCTGAGTCTAAGTGGAGCCAACAGCAGCGTTCTGTGGTCAGGACTCTTAAAGCTAATAACAACTTGGTCATTACTCGTCCTGATAAAGGTGCTGGTATTGTCCTGCTTGACCATTCGGATTATGTTTCCAAAATGCAAACCATTTTGGGTGACAACAAAATTTCTTCCTCTTGGTCCTGCAGAGACACACGACCACACTATTCCTATTGAAATTAAATTTCAAAAGAAACTTTTGTCTTTGGTTAAACGAGGTTTCCTAACCTGTGAGATCAGTGATGATATCATACCTGTTGGGTCTATTCGCCCTCGTATGTATGGTCTTCCAAAGACTCAAAGATAATATACCCCTTCGACCCATTCTGTCAATGTCTGGCTCATCTCAACACAAGGTTGCTGGTTTTCTCCGATCTCCTTCAACCTGTCGTTGAGCATTTTAGCTCATATACTATTAAGGATTCTTTCTCATTAGTTCAGATTATACATGTTACTCCTAAAAATAAATGTATGTGTTCCTTCGACGTGTGTTCTCTGTTCACTTGTGTTCCAGTAATGGAAACTATCAAAATTTGTTGCGACATGTTATATCGTAGTCGCTTATCTCCTCCGGATATCCCCGAAAATGTCTTTCTGGGCTGATGCAATTTGCTACTATGTCTGTAGAGTTTAGCTTCAATAACTTTATGTACAGACAGATCGATGGGGTTGCGATGGGCTCCCCTCTAGGTCCCACTTTAGCCAACATTTTTGTGGGCTTTTGAGTTGTCCCTCCTCACCCATGACAATGCTCCGTCTATGTACCGGCAGTATGTGGACAATACATTTTGTCTCTTTAATAGTGAACCCGAAGCCGATTCCTTCCTTTCAGTAATAAATCAACTTCATCCGTCTTTGAAGTTCACCATTGAAAAGGAGTAATTCTTGTATCTCTTTTCTTGATGTCCTTGTGCATCGGACTCCTCCTCAATTTCTTACCTCTGTGTTTCAAACCAACGTTTTCTGGTTTGTATACGCGTTGAGACTCATTTTGTCCCAAAAAGCGCAAAATCAATCTCATCAAGAACGCTAACTCACAGGGCCTTGATGATCTGTAGTGAACAATATTTGGATGAGGAATTTGATTTTATCTGTTGCACCCTTTTAAAAAATGGGTATCCGAGTGATACTCTTCATAATGTCATGCGAGATAAAATCATTAATTTTTTGAAGGATAAACATTATGTAGTACAGAAATGTCCTATTTACCTACGGCTTCCCTTTATTAGTGCACGGGGTGAGCTGCTGGCTAAGCGTATCTCGTCTGCTGTCCAAATGTGTTATTTTTCGGCTCAACTAAGAATTCATTTTGTGACTCGTGCTGCCTTTCCATCTATGCACAAGGATCTTCTCCCCCCCCCATCATGTCTCCTCAGTGATATATTCATTCAATTGTGGTTGTAGTAACAACTACATAGGAAGAACGACCCAGCAATTGGATTGTAGGATTAGGCAGCATGTCCCATTAAGAGTTCTGAATCCGGAAGCCCGTAAGAGCCAGCTGGTGAATACTTCCAGGTCAGCTATTACTGAACATCTGATAAATAGCCAGGATTGTGCTATTAATTTTAGTTCGAACTGGTTCACTGTTCTGGCCAGTCTGCACTCTTTTTCACTTACGTGCACTTGAGTCTTTGTAATACAATCCAGGGAACCGTCTCTTTGTAAGCAAAGAGAATGTCTCCTTGGACTTCATGTTATTACACTATATCTTTTATTCCCTTCGAGATTGATTTGATTATTGTTAAATCAAGAATTCAAAGGTTTTTCGACACGAGTGTAGTCACCTATATTTATAAAACTCTAGGTTACCCTATAGAGCACTGTTTTCAATCAACTAATATGGAACGTGTAGACACAGGATATTCACTCAAGAACATACCAGTAACTGACCCTTCAGTCGTACGAATTATGTTTAAGAAAAATAGAAAAGTTCATCATAAACTTGAGATGGAGAGCGTATTTTTGCCTAAACAATAACTTAGATAACAAAAGTAGCGAGAACTATGGATTTAAAACTAATGCTGCATAAAGAGGTAATAAAACATTATAAAAAAGCCCCGGATGACAGAGACTAAAATTAACCCAGAGGCTGGTATTTTAGCCAATAAATTTGAATTAGGTAATCTGGTCGAGAAAATGAGCCTGAAGACTTGCTTTATCACTGTAAAGGATCATAAGAATAATTTCTATAGTAACCTTGAATATAGACTTATAAACACTACTAAAACAGAATTAGGTAAGATAAGTAAGGTCATATTACAAGAAATATGTAAATCTCTAAGGACATTCCTTAACATAAATCAATGGCAGTCGACTAATGATTGTATTAGGTGGTTTGAAAATTATAACTAAAATAGTTGTTCATTCATTAGGTACGACATTAAGGAATATTACCCGTCAATCTCAGAAAAAACCTTTAGTGACGCCTTCTGTCTAGCCAAAGAATACATTCAAATCTTGCACGATAAGATAGATTTGATTAGACACTGCCAAAAAATTTTACTATTCCATAATAATGCACTATGGATAAAAAAGACGACGTAAATACTTTTGACAACCCCATGGGAGCATATGATGGAGGAGAGGTGTGCGAGTTAGTAGGGTGCCTGCTGCTCTATAAACTTAATGACCACATAGATTTTAATAACCATGGGTTATACCGCAACGATGGATTAATAATAGTGGATAAAAGTAACTCCAAAAATGCGATACCATCCATAAAAAACTACACTTGTTTTTTTAAAAATACGGATTCAATCTTGAAATTGAAAACCAATCTGAAAATTACAAATTATTTAGACATCACGTTAGACTTACAAAATGGTACTATATCCCCCGTATAAGAAAGAGAATCAGGACCCCCAATATTTAAATGTAAAATCCAATCACCCAGCACACATCATAAGACATTCCTAAAAATATTAGCCATAGGCTTTCAACCAACTCATCGGATAAACACATTTTCAATGCTAATAAAATAGTTTACGAGGAAGCTCTACATAAGAGTGGATACAAAGAAAAATTGGAATATATTAACATAGACGATAACACTGGAACTCAGAATAAATGCACTAATAGGCATAGAAATATTTTGTGGTTTAACCCGCCATTTAAACTAGCCGTAAGAACGAGAATTGGCAAAATATTTTTTAACTTTCTAGAGCAAAATTATCCCAAGGAAACTAAGTTGTATAAAATATTTAATAAAAACAATGTAAAACTTAGTTACTGCTGTATGCCTAATGTAGAGACCTTAATTAGTGGATTTAATAAGCAAGAGACTAGGGACAAACCATGCATTAGTTTTCCCAGTTGCAATTGTAGGAATAAAAATACCTGCCCCCTACAGGGTAAATGTCAACAAGAATATGTGGTTTATTAGGCGAAAATTTACAAGGATATAGATGATATAAACCCTAAAGTATATATAGGAGCAATGTTCAACCGTATTTTTTCCGAATTTGAAATGTTATCTTCGCAGTTGTGTAGACTTGTGCCTCGCACTTCTGACTCACTTTCCAATCTTAAGGCTACTCTTAACAGTTTGGCACATACCTATGCTATAACTCCTGTAGCCCTTTCTGAGTCTAAATGGAGTCAACAGCAAAGTTCTGTGGTCAGGACTATATCAGGACGAGTAATTACCAAGTTATTTGCTTTTAAACGTGCTGGTATTGTCTTGCTGGACCATACTGATTATGTTTCCAAAATGCAAATCATTCTTGGTGAGACTACAAAATTTCTTCCTCTTCGTCCAGTAGAGACATGATCACACAATTCCCATAGAAATAAAATTTCAAAAGAAACTTTTATCTTGGGCTAAATGTGGTTTCATATCCCGTGAGGTCACTGATGATATTAGACCTGTTGGGTCTATCCGCCCTCGTTTGTATGGTCTTCTGAAGATTCATAAGGATGATGTACCCCTTCGACCCATTTTATCCATGTCAGGCTCGTCTCAACATAAGGTTGCTAGGTTTCTTTCAGACCTTCTTCAATCTGTCGTTGAGCATTTTAGCTCGTATACTATTAAGGATTCTTTTTCATTTGTTCAGGTTATATGTGATACTCCTAAAAATAAATTTAGGTGTTCCTTTGACGTATGTTCTTTGTTTACTTGTGTGCCAGTAATGGAAACTATTGATATTTGTTGTCAAAGTTGTTTGTCACATCCAGATATCCAAGAAAATGTGTTTGATGAGCTGATGCAATTCGCTATGTCAGTTGAGTTCAGCTTTAATAATTTTATGTACAGACAGATTGATGGGGTTGCCATGGGCTCCCCACTGGGTCCCACATTTTTGTGGTCTTTTATGAGTCATCCCTCTTCACTTATGACAATGCACCGTCTATGTACCATTGGTATGTGGACGGTATTTTGTCTTTTCAAGTGGAAGCTGATTCCTTTCTCTCAATCATGAACCAACTTCATCCCTCTTTGAAATTTACCATCATTTTCTGGTTTGTATACACGTTGGGACTCATTTTGTCCCAAAAAGCATAAAATTAATCTCATCAACAACTTAACTTGCAGGACCTTGATTTGTTGTGAACAATATTTGGATGACGAATTGGATTTTATCTGCTGCACTGTTAAAAAATGGATATCCTAGTGATACTCTTGATAGTGTCATGCGTGATAAGATTAGTTTTCGAAAGGATAAACAGTGCTTAGTTCAGAAATGTCCTATTTATCTGCGGCTTCCTTTTATTGGTTCGCGGGGTGAGCTTATGGCTAAGCAGACTGTCTGCTGTTCTTTTTTTTCGCTGCACAAATTCGCATCATTTTGATTTTGGTCTTCCCTCATACCATTAATGATTTCAATTTTTAATGTTTTAATTGTATGTAGGGTGTTTGTGGGAGTAAATGTATCTTTGCAATAAATTATTAATCTGTTCCCAGTTGACGCTGATGAGCTTGGGAACGAAACTGGTTGCTCTGTCCTGTAAGAAACAAATTATCTTTTCCTTGCAATATATATGTTCAATTAAAATAAAACCTTCAAGCATATTTCAATGCCGACAATTGACTTGTGATGAAGTGTCAGTCAAAAGTTACCTTAATTTACATTTATTTGATTTTAAATATTAAATTATTATCCTTATAAAACTTGTTTTATTATGGTGTGGTACCAAACATTTGGTTCTTTATGGGGTCAATACAACTACTTTATCAATACCCTCAATAATACCATCTGTTCATCTCATAAACTCTGGTCTTTTCAAAAAGATTCAGTTTCTTAAATCCTGTTCCCAGAACTGTGTCATTCTAATTATATCACTAAGTACATCTTAAGCGGGGTGGCAACAATGCTTAATGAAGATGCAGTTTGCATGGATGTTAATCTTAGTGGAAGTGAGGCATGGTGGAGCAAATGCAGTAAGGACTTCTATTTTATATTGGTGCGACTGAAGGCAAGAAGAGATTCTACAATCACAAGCTGAGTACGAATAATGTTAATTATAAAAATGGGATCACAATCAAATTATAATTGGCAGGAAGGGGACATTAAACCAGACACCATAGTCAAGTGGGAAATTATTAGTAAAGGCTAAGATTTTATAAAAAGGTGTATGCCAATTTTATGCGCATAAATATAGGGGAAGAAAAAAAAGAAAAAAAAAAAAGAGATGTGATATTGATCTGACGTGTCCTTTTCTGATAAAACAGAATTCAGTGGATAATCAGATTTTTACTTTTTATTTGCAATTATATATTTGTTTTAACTCATCAGCATTAGCAACTCAGCAGTTAAAAAGTGCTCAATGATTACAGCTTAAAAGCTAAAAACTATCACCAGATCACTACTAAAGCATTTTTCAGGCTATATATTAGTACATCTATATCAATCAAGCCTGAGTAACCCAGTAGTAGGGGAAACGTGTAGTGGTGATCTGGTGATGTAGGTCATGAAAGACAAGACAGACAGACAAAAGCTTTTAATCAAAAGCAAGCATCCCCTTCAAGTGAAAATGCTTTTGTTTTCATCAAAGAGAAAAATTTCTGCCAGGATAAGATGGTGGACACAAAGAACAACCACTGACTTGCTATGCCCCACAAAAGATGCACCAAGAGTGATGAAAAGCAAATATCCAGTCAACATCAGGGTTTTTGGAGTGATAGTGTCTCCATTCATTTTCCCCACAGGGCCCTAGACTCAACACGGAGGCCAATATAAAGTGCTTTGAGGAGGTAGTGC
Organism: Acanthosepion esculentum; assembly: GCA_964036315.1. Taxonomy (NCBI): domain Eukaryota; kingdom Metazoa; phylum Mollusca; class Cephalopoda; order Sepiida; family Sepiidae; genus Acanthosepion; species Acanthosepion esculentum. Next base: position 1,540,969 of record OZ038514.1, read on the forward strand.
TGCCCTGGGTCAAGAGGGTGGCTGCTAGAAAACCCTGTGTTTCTGCACCATGCCACACAAGCAGGAAAACCCAGTCATGGCTGTCAGACAATTTTTGCAACCACATCACCCCTTAACTCCCCAGACTGCAACCCCTCTGATTATTATATGTGGGATGCAGTCGAGCAAGAAACCGACAAACACCTTGTAACACCAAAGACGAACTGAAGGTATGGATTATGGTAGTGTTCCCCAACTTAAATGAGACTGTCCAGAAGAGTTGCAGGAGATTCCAAAGTTGTCTGGAGGCCATTTTCATTTTACTGAATAAATTTACTCTTTCGTATTTCAAGATGTCATTTTAACAGATATTTACCAAAATTACACAAATATGTCTGAATTTTGCAGAAATTCAAATTTATCCATCACACCATGTATGTATCTCTCAATAAAAGGTGTGTGGGGGGGGGGTTAAAAATATTGGGTATTACTATATCTGGTCTTTCATGTGCAATCTTGGAATTTTATATTTGCTTTCATAAAATACATCTACTGGGTGTATTCGTACACATCAGTGATGTTTCTAGCCAAAGTTCATTAGGGGTTTCAGGTCTTTCAACATCATACCCCCTCTTCACGGTGACCCAGCCGATACTGATTGGGTATTGACTTTTGTACCTTCTGTCAGCAACAATTTTTTCCATCTTTCAAACTTCACACCATGCGACTCCTCTTGACAATTTATTGTCCAATCCCATGACTTTAGTTCACCAGCAATGTGTGTTCTGCCTTAAAAAAAGGACGCAGCCACAATTTCTAACTGATCAGGAACATGGCAGAGTGCTTGGCTTAATGTGGTAAGTACCAATTTCTTTCCCCCTCATCGAGACATATACATACACACACAGAAACATGCTCAAGCCTCACATTCTGCTTAAACGTCCCATTTTCATTTATGTTAATCATCCAAAGAAAATCAAAAATAATTTCCTATTCTTGCTTCCCACTTTTATCTCCTTGACCCTCCACTTATGAGTTACACATGTATCAACACGCACACACATCAATAGAAACAAGTGGTAGTAGTGGGGGAGGGGGACAAACATGTACTATATTTTAGCCAGGGATCACCCATAGGTAACAATGGTTCGGGGAACCCTAATTCTGTCTCCTAGTCGAGACTCCATTGTTGGATGTAGTTTTAGGTCATAGCCAAGACCCCCCACACACACAGAAATATATGTATATATATCAATTACAAATTCCTTTCATTTCCTTACTGACTGCCAATCACGATCTTTTCAACCAAAGCCATCTAGAAATCTCTTCTGCTGCCAATGTTATTGAGCAAACTGGTATAAAGCTTTATCTCAGCTTACATTTTTGTTGGTATTTTTAATATTAAACATTATATGTTGGTGAAACTTGGTATACTGAAAGATTCTAAGTAGGTAAAGTATGCAGCAAAAAGTTCAATCATATTGATAAGCAACACAGTTAAAAACACCTTAAAATATATAACCCGAGTCACACTTTATTGCAGGTGTACAAGAAAACCACTGCAATGACATCTGGCAGTTATAAAAAAGACAGATATTGTTTCAGGTTTCCTAGAAGGCTTATCTTTGTGTGAATTAGCCAAAGAACTTGGCCCGGATGTAACATTGAATTCACATGGAAAACCCTATAACCAAACCAAGACAAGATAAAGGAATGGGGAAAAGTGTATCCCAACGGGACATTCAAAAGAATATGTAGACAAGTGAGAAAAGAGCTCAGTGAAACAAGTGCTGCCATATTTGGACATGCTAGGGTTGCTCCTTTGTCTAGAAACACCCAGTGTAGGATTCTTAAGGAGACACCAAGAAGTGTTAAACCCATCGCCAGGCCCATCCTAAACAAGACCCACAAGGAGAAGTGTATTGTATTTCAAATGTTCTTCACAGACGAGGCTAGAGATACACTAGATGGGCCTGATGGATGGACCAAAGCTTTAGTACCACTTGAAAGCTTTCTCCCTCATTACATTCAACAAGGAGGCCATGGTGTGGATTTTTGAGCTGTCATCATAGGAAATAAACTTGTCAGACCTTTTCGAATGCCAGAATGTGTCAAACTCACCAGCAATTCCTACACATTTCTGGAGGAGAATTTTTCAGCATGGTTAGATGATTTGCCACTTTGACATAGACAGTGGTTAATTTTTATGTATGACAATGCTCCATTGCATTCAACCAAGGCTACAATTTCTTACCTCGCAACTTTGAAATTCAAAGGACAAACACTTATGACTTGACCTTGTTCTCCCCACCTCGACCCTACTGAGCAGCTCTGAGTCAATTTTGAAAAAAAAGAAGAAAAAAAAGAAAAAAAAACAGTTTATGAAGGAGGGGTGCAGTTTTCATTAAAGAACAGCCTATGGGAAAGGTCAAGTGCTGGTACCATAATATCTTAAATTAGTCGGCTAACAGCTTCTGTGGACAAAAGACTGTTTGATGTAATTTCTAAACATGGAAGTTACATAGAGAAATGAAGTACATCACCAGTAATCTCATCGTTTCACTTTTGTACAGTGTTTAAAATTCAAAATATCAACAGAAATGTGATCTGCAGTAAAGCATAATAGACAGTTTATGCCAGGTATTGTTGTCCTTGAGCCAGTGAGGACATGAGAATCAAGATAACTTAACCTACAAGAGGAAGGTACCTAATTGGCTTGATTTGGGATACAGAGGTATGTTTATTAATTTGCTGATCAGGCACTGAGCTCAGATATGGCAAGTTTATATCAGCGAAGGTAAGTTTCAACCTAGTTACCCAAACTCAGATACAAGAAAGAAAATCTAACCTAGAAAACTTAAATAGAAGATGAACAAAAAGGTGTACAAATTTGAGCAGTCATAATCTCCAGCTCTTTATTGGGATCTATATCATATCTCCAAGCATCTGGCAAACGGGAAAATTGCCAATGTGCTCGAGTTGTACTCTTAATTTAATTTATTGGAAGAGTTATCAGTGACTGCAGGATTAACATGGTAGTCCATGAACAACACAAACTGACAAATTATTCTGATTTTTTTTGTCTTCAACAGGGCGAGGACAAGACACCATTTAGACACCTTAGACAACGAGAGATGAAATACAAGTTGGCGGCTCTATTTGGGGATGCAATTGCTTGACTGGGAAGAAAACTAAGATTTCCCCCCTCCCCACTATTGGCGACTTTAGTTGGTTATTTCTTCTTAGTTCCAGTTGTTGATAATTTTTCTTAACTGCTTCATTTTATATTGCTGACGATTTAGTTTCTGAAGAAGTGTCAGCCAAAGGCACCTAAAATCTTAATCATGATACTTTTGTATCTATTTTAACAATAAAATTATGATCCTTGTCTATAAAATTATTTTGTCCTGATGTGGCAATAATAAAAACTTGTTTTATATATCAGAATTATCCTGATGATCCAGGTGGTGAAATTTGGGTAGATAGGTTCTGGCTCTAACTATTCTAATTTTGCTCTACTTTGTATTGAGCACTTTTACATATCAACTTGGGTAACTGTCGGTGTTTTTTCTTTTGGCTAGACATTGCTGGTTGATTATTTGCAAACAGTACAGATGTTTTCATTTTTTTTTTTTTTTTTTTTAATTAAATTTTTCCCCCCAGATATCAGTGTAATATTCCTTTTTATTTACAAATTGTACCATCTGTTTGTTTGTTTTTTTGGACACTACCAGAGTTAAAATATATATCTATCTAACTCTGAAAAATATTTGAATACCCAGCAGGCATAATTACAAGCTTGCTTTATTAAATAAGATTAAATCTTTTTTTAATAAAAGGAGATGGTGTTGGAGTTTTTGGGAGCTGACTCATTTTATAGTTCAATAAAAGGTTAACCAATCAGAAGGCTCAAAATATTCAATACAACGTGTATAAAGTCAGCCATGTTTTTCCCACATATGCACAGCCAGCCCTTGATACCGAAGACTGAAGAATTACGGAACAGCTTCTGGTGGTATTGGCGATATAGTAGATCTCCAAGCATCTGGCAAACAGTAGATTCAGTAGAGTGTCTGACTCATGAGTGTTAATCTTTAACGTTGTTTCATTAAGCAGATTACATACTGCGCTGTATTCTATATTCATAGACTATGGTGAACATGGTCAACAAAGGTTATGATCACAGATTAGGACTGTATTTTGACGGAGACGAGTCAAAATACAAACTGTGGGAAGTGAAATTCCTAGGTTACCTTAGAATACAAAAACTTCATGACATCATTCTTTGCCAAGATGACCAGAATGAAGATGATGATTTTATGGAAAGAAATGCGACCGTGTTTGCCGAATTAATACAATGCCTGGATGACAGGACTTTGTCTTTAATAATGAGAGAAGCCAGGGACGACGGCCGCCAAGCTTTAAGAATATTGCGTGAACATTACTTGTCAAAAGGTAAACAAAATTATTGCTTTACATACTGAACTAACCGCGTTAAGGAAACGAGAAAATGAATCTGTAACAGATTATATTATACGAGCTGAGAATGTCACAAATGCCTTAAAAATGGCAGGTGAGACTATCTCAGATGGGCTGCTAATAGCCATGGTTTTAAAGGGATTACCAGCAACATTCAAACCATGCACAACAGTCATAACTAAAAAAGATAAATTAACTATCACAGAGTTTAAAATTGTGTTAAGTAGTTATGAAGAAACTGAAAAAATGTGTAATCCCCCAAATCAAGGAAATAACGTAATGCAACTGAGAACGTCACTTAAAAAATTCAGAAAACCAGTCCCTCAAACCTACCAGACTAGGAATTATGATATTAAAAACAAGGGGCTTAAAAACAACTATTACAACAGGAACAATAATAATAGAAAATCAAATATCATCTGCTTTCGTTGTGGAAGAGCCGGGCATGTACGTGCAAAATGTCAATTTCATACAAGGAGTGATTTTTATAAAAATGCAAAATCTTTTTCGAATGAGCAGACATATGCTTTTTCGTTTGGGTTGGATACTAGACCCAATAGTTATAATTCTTACCTAGACGACACGGGTGCAAAAAATGTAATTATAGATGAAACAAAATTTATTAATTTTGACTAACTTCAAGCCAGATACCCACTTTGAGTTGGCTGACGGTACCTGAGCTGGCATTTTATCTTCCTATATGAAGCCAAATACAATGGTGAAATACAAATTCCAAATCAAACCACTCTGCAAGCATTACAGACATATCCCAAAAGGTATAGAATGCAGACTGTCAAATTTCACATCCAAAGATATCTTTGAGAGAAAAAAAAACCCATATGAAACAGTCTTGAGAGAGGCGGGGCAGAAAAACAAGTTGAAATATAATCCTCAACCAAACCAACAATTAAGGAATAGAAAATGGAAAAGATTATCTGGTTCATCCTCTTAATTTAAGGAGGAGACCTAATATATAGAAAATGTTTGTTTTTTTTGTTTTTTTACTGCTTATAAAGCCTTTCCTAAAAACTTTGGAATTTCAAAAACAAAAATATGGTAAAATGTTATTGCTGCACTAGCAATCTGGGTAACAAGCACAAGATATTAACCCCTGCAATTGCAAGGATAAAAGAAAGTTTCCGTTAGTTTGTAACTGGCATACTGTAAGTGTGATCTATAAGGCTGTTGTGGTAGGATCCACCTAATTTGCATAGCAGAGTACCGACGATATAAATATGGTTGGTACCGGAAGACAGGGAGGCGTATCAAGAGATCCAACTAGAGACTGCCCGACTGCGACTTAGTCAACACATTCTCCAGGAACGGTCTTCCCAGAAATATATAAAAGACTATATGTAAATATTGTGTACACTTTCTTGTTTCAATACATTTTATTCTAACTACATTTTGTGTTTGCATTATTATTCCATGCATTAGTCAAGTTTCAACAATGGCAACGAAGTAGAAGAACCATACGAAAAAAAAAAAGAATTATTAATTGAGAGTTTTCAACAATTGGGATAAGTCATTGAAGAACCCAGGCTGAAAAAAAATTATTAATTCAAAGTCCAACTTTAACGTAACGACAAAGGATTCTGAACTTCTGGATATGTAGAACTCGTTAAAGAACGACTAAGCATAAAGGAACGTTCAATCAGAAAAATTTGAAATGTGTCGTAAACGAATAACGGTAATTTTAAATTGAAAAAATTATCTACAACAAGACAGCAAGAACAACAGATAGCGCTGCAAAAATATCAAGAAAAGCAAGATGAAAGACTTTTAGAAATTCAAAAGTTAACACTGGAGAAATTAAACTATCAGGCAAATGAAGGAAATTCTTCATATTCTAATAACACCATATTTAATTCGCTGGAAACTTTCAACTATGTGCCAGACGAAGAAAAAACGTTTGAAGCGTACTTTAAACGATATGAAGATATTTTCTACACAGACTGTGAAAACTGGTCGAATTCAAGAAAAGTCAGTCTATTACTAAGAAAGCTAGGTACAGCAGAACATAGCAAATTTGTAGATTTTATTCTACCGAGAAAAACAACTGAATTGGAATTCTCGGAAACAGTGAAATTGCTAAAAGAGCTGTTTGGAGCAAATATGTCGCTTTGGCATAAGCGATGGTTATGCATGAATGTCTCTAAATCCGACGATCAGGATTACTTAACATATGCATCTATAGTGAATAGACATTGTGACAACTTCAGATTGGCAGAGATTACGGTTGAAGAATTCAAGTGTTTAATTTTTGCTCAAGGACTGGTATCCAGTAAGAGTGCCAAAATAAGACGTAGAGTTTTGTCTAAACTCGAATCTGAACAAAACCTTACCCTGCAAAAGTTAGCAGAGGAGTGTCAACGGGCCGTAAGTTTAAAGAAAGAGTCGCAAAAAATCGAAGAAGCTGGCATTGCTTATATTAAAAAAAAAATAAAAAAACAGTCAAATTACCCATCAGAGAAAAATTGGAGAAAAAATTCGGCGTATTTTAATAATAGACAAGAAAATAAAAAGAACGAGGATGGAAAAAAGGTCCCACCATATAATTGCAGACGTTGTAACGAAAGACACTGGGAGGTAAATTGCCCATATAGAAATAAGAAATGTTTCGTGTGCCAAGAGAATGGTCACAAAGGATCGTGTTGTAAAACGAAAAAATTCAATAGCCGAATTAGACAAACAAATTCGAATATCAAATCAGATAGAGATTTGAGGAAATATGTGACGACTGAAATATTCAAAAAGAATATCAAATTTCAACTCGATTCAGGGTCAGATTTAACAATAATGAACGATAAAACATGGAAAATTTTAAAAAGGCCAACAATAATGAAGTCAACGAAACTCGCTCGAACAGTAACTGGAAAGGAAATTAACTTCGAAGGCGAGGTTGTACTTCCCATGAAATTGAACGGGATCGTTAAAAAAATAAGTTTTCATTCTGAAAAATGGAGAAAACTTGTTGGGCACAGATTTTATTGAAACATTCGAATTGTGGGATAAACCGTTAAACTCATTCTGTAGAAAAGTAGAAAGTAATACGCAAACAAGACAGGACATTAAAGATGAATTAAAGAAAAAGTTTCCGGAAACCTTTATACCTGGTCTTGGAAGATGTAACAAGTTTGAAGCTAAATTTGAATTAAAGGAAAATACTATGCCTATTTTTAAAAAGAAACGTAACGTGCTTTTCGCAAGTGTAGAGAAAGTTAACGAAGAACTTGATAGGTTGGAAAAAATGGGAATTATTTCAAAAGTAGAATCTAATTCATGGGCTGCGCCGATTGTGTGCATAAAAAAGAAATCAAACCAAATCAGAGTCTGCGTTGATTTTTCGACAGGGTTGAACTCGGTAATTAAGGACTACCATTACCCGTTACCGAGTTCGGAGGAGATTTTTAACAAGCTAAATGGCGAGGTGATATTTTCAAAAATCGACTTATCAGATGCCTATCTCCAAATTCCTGTCGAAGAGAAATGTTCGAAGTTACTAGGGATAAACACGCATAGAGGTTTATTCAAGTACAACAGGCTTCCTTTTGGTATTAAAGTGGCACCAGCCATTTTTCAACAAGCTATGGACGTCATGTTGAATGATTTAGACTTTGCGTGTGCCTACTTAGATGACATCATAGTAAGGAGTGCAAACATCGATAAACATCGAGAGCACCTCAATCAAGTATTTAAAAAGATTCAGGATTTTGGATTTAAAGTCAAAGAATCAAAGTGCGAATTTGGTTTGGAGGAAATTAAGTATTTAGGTCACATGATCAACAAAAATGGCAGATTTCCAGATCCGGAAAGGTCCATTGCGATTAGAGACATGCCGACGCCCACTAACGTGACGACACTACAGAGTTTTCTGGGGCTCGCAAACTATTATCAAGCGTTCATTAAAGGAATGTACAATCTAAGAGCTCCGTTGAATGAACTACTAACAAAAGACAAGGCATGGGAATGGGCGGTAGAATGTTAGAAAGCCTTTGATGAAATAAAGAAAATGCTTACGTCCGACCTCTTTTTAACCCATTATAATCCTAAACTTGATATTGTAGTGGCAAGTGACGCTAGTTCATACGGGGTAGGAGCGTGTATTCAACACATAATGCCAGATGGTTCTAGAAAACCAATTGCACATGCTTCGAGAGCATTACTCCCAGGAGAGCGAAGTTATTCACAGATAGAAAAAGAGGCGCTGAGTATCATTTTTGCCATAACAAAATTTCATAGATACATCTACGGCAGATATTTTATGTTAGAAACGGATCATAAACCTCTGATCACTATTTTTAGTTCAAAGAAAGGGTTACCCGTTTACACGGCAAATCGAGTGTTAAGATGGGGAACCATTCTTCTCAATTATGATTTTCACATAAAGCACCTATCATCCAAAAATATAATTCATGCGGATACTTTATCAAGACTCGTACAGAGTCAAGAAGAAAGATTCGAAGAATCAATTATTGCAATTATCAGAGCAGATTATGAGGTGAAAAGCATGGTAAACAACATTGTAAGAGAGCTACCGGTTACATCAAAGGAAATCAAAAAAGCTGAAAGCGATGATTTCATTTTAGAAATAAAAAGTAAAATGGTAGCAAATGACCAAAAAGTGCAGGAGATTTATTCAATTTGTGACGGAATTTTATTATATGGTGAGAGAGTAGTAGTACCAAAAAAGTTGCAGAAAAGAATCCTACAGGACTTTCATATGGGTCACCCGGGGATTAATAGAACAAAAAGCTTAATGCGAAGCTTTGTATATTGGAAAGGAATGGATGTGGATATCGAAAACATGGTTCATCGATGTAAAGGGTGTGCGTTAGCAGCTAAGGCACCACCTATAGTACACAAACCATGGCCCAAGACGGATCATCCGTGGACAAGATTACACATTGATTTCGCTGGTCCAGTAGAAGATTATTACTACTTAATAGTGGTAGATAGTTTTACAAAATGGCCGGAAGTACTACGCTGCAAAAAGCCTACGTCCAATACCACAACAACTTTTTTGCATGAACTATTTGCACGGTTCGGTGTGCCAGAGTGTATTGTGAGTGACAATGGTACACAATTCACTTCTGAAGAGTTTAAGGAATTTTGCGAGTTATATCAAATTAACCACATAACGACGCCGCCGTATCATCCGAGATCCAATGGACTCGCAGAAAGATTTGTAGATACGTTAAAGCGCGCTCTGAAGAAAGCCTCAGGAGTTCCAACGGAAAAGGCGCTTCAGCAATTCCTACAAGTATACAGAATCACACCAAACCAGAGAACACCATCAAACATGGCACCAGCTGAACTAATGTTCGCTAGGAAAATTAAGTCAGTGTTTGACAAGCTTTTGCCAGGAAGAAATAGAATAAAGAACACTATGTATACAGCTAGAAAAAGATACACCGCCGGAGAGAAGGTGTTTTTCAAGTGCTACAGAAACAATGTTGAGTTCTGGGAGTGAGGCATAGTGGACAAGAGAATCGGTGACCTGATTTACATAATTAAAGGGCCGAAGAATACTCATAAAAGGCACCAGAACCAACTCAAAAAATGTTACGTTCTAGAGCATGAAGAGAGTATACCGGATGAGGAGGAAGATCCCATTGATGTAATGTATGATATTTTTCAAGTAGAACCTCCGCAGAGTGCTCCTGAACCGAGAAGATCCGGTAGGAAATGAAAGTTCACCGACCCATTGGACGTGAATCCAAAACGGAAAAGATATTAAAATTAAGCAGATTGACATATACATATGAAGTATGCAAAGGGGATCTACAAAGAAATAACCATAATCACCATCCCATATACAAAGCCAGTTTGAAATCCAAAAGGGATTCCAAGGCTTGGGAGGGGGGGGGGTGTTGTGGTAGGATCCACCTAATTTGCATAGCGGAGTACCGACGATATAAATATGGTTGGTACCGGAAGACAGGGAGGCGTATCAAGAGATCCAACTAGAGACTGCCCAACTGCAACTTAGTCAACACATTCTCCAGGAACGGTCTTCCCAGAAATATATAAAAGACTATATGTAAATATTGTGTACACTTTCTTGTTTCAATACATTTTATTCTAACTACATTTTGTGTTTGCATTATTATTCCATGCATTAGTCAAGTTTCAACAAAGGCTGAGGTGGAAGATTTGAGCCAATACAAACCAGGATGAGGATGTATAGGTCAATTCCCCCCACACACACACACTTCCGGTTCTACCTACTCTCAGCACCTAAGTTCCCTTTTGGTGAGTTTACTTTATGGTGCTAGGTTATATAAACTGGAAAATATAGTGCTGCAAAATAATTATATACCAGAAACCACCTGATGAGACTACGGTTGAAACATGTTAATGGTGAAGTTTTTTAAAGACAAATGTTTGTAACAATTATTCAGAAGAGTTCTGTTCTGCACAGAGCCTGGACAAAGCATCACCTGAATATATTAGAAGCTGTTGTGATTAACACAGTGTCGGACTGTGGAGACAGGAGCTCAAACAAATTAAAATTGTTTGGGGGAGTTATTGGCTTGACCTGGATGACAATAAGATTCCACATTGTCTTTTCTGCAATTCTAAAAGATCCTATTTAAAAAAAAACACCCCTTCAGTAACATTTTGATAACAACGACTGACTTCTGATGAAGTGTCAGTTGAAAGGCACTTTAGGTTATATTTATTTTATTTGTTAAATATTAAATTATGATCTATCTTAAAACTTGTTTTCTAGTGTTGTACTAAGAATTTGTTTATTAACAGGATTGATAGAATTGCAACTTCAATGCCCTCAACAATACCATCCGTTTATGGTTCAATTTCAAATTAAGTTTCTTGAGTCCTGTTCACAGAGATAGAACCAGGGATAATATGGTTCTAAGTGCATCTCTAAGATGCCAAAATTCCTTTAGTATTGAATGTGCTTTTCTTAGGAATTAAATTCCTTACTATTCTGAAATACTGAATTCTGTAAAAATTCAGTACCAATCACTTTAGGGCAATGTCTGGTCTACTTTATCCTTCTTCGAAAAATTCTATTTTTCTTAATGTATGTCCAAAGCTGATATTTTCAAAATCTAGAACACTTAATTTTCTAATTAAAAAACAAAATTTGGTTCATAGATTACTGGTAATATATACAAAAGGAACATTTCCAAGAGAAGTTATTTGTAAAATTAATCAGTCCGTTCAGTTATGGCACAAGGTTAATTCTTTGAGACTGAGAAGATCTTTTCTTAGGTCTTGTTTGTTGTACAATGTCGTTCCTTCATTTATAAGATAGAGGTTATTGAAAAATCAAAATTAATTCTTTCTCTATTGAGCAAGTCTTTAATAAACACGAGTTGGACAAATTGTTTGATTTTTCACTACCATATTTATGGTCATTTCGCTTTATTCTAAAGGAAATACAAGGTAAAATACTTTTTGATTACTTTCGTATCTCATTACTTGGTTTGTATCAAATTATGTTTGGAAAAATCATTAGGAGAGAATAATAAATATTTAAATAGCCTGATTTCTAGAAGGTTTGGAGTAGTTGAAGATAATTTGAATAAACATTTTCAACTTTTTCAATATCACTTTGACTGGGATTGAACTGTCGGTTCTTTCTCGTGGTTTGGACTTCTGCATTCCACCTTCTAGAATCAGTAAGACGCACATTTTGACCGAGTTTGAGATGATGTTCTCAGTTAATTAAACAAGTCTATTTCTTCTGAGAAGTTTTCTGCAACTAAGGCTAGACTACTTGAATTAGCTAATGAATATTCTACGCTTTCTGTTGAGCAGGATTTCCTTGCCTGGCAAGGTATTCATCATCTTACTATTAAATCATTAAAGTCAAGGGATGATAAAGGTTCTGGGGTCGTTATCTTAAATAAGCAAGATTATTTGGACAAGATGAATAATATCTTAAATAATCCTACAAAGTCTAAGATGATTGGTCCTGCTGATACATGTGACAACACCTGTAAAGTTCAAGCCAAAACACAGACGGTTACTCTCTATATACAAGGGCAACATGATCTCAAAGACCAACAGGTTCGCAACGACCACGAATGTATGGACTTCCCAAAGTGCACAAAGATGGAGTCCCACTTAGACCAATTTTGTCTATGGTGGTATCCACTCAACATGAGTTTGCTAAATGGTTAGCTGTTTTGCTCCAGCCGGTCTCGAATATTTTTTTGGGGGTTACAATATTTCAGACTTTTCTAACTTCATTAGAGGGTTAGATATTCAGTCTGAGGACAAACTGATGGTGTCTTGACATTGTCAGTTTATTCACTAACGTCCCACTACACGAGACCATTGCCATTTGTGCAGATATCCTGTATAGGGGCAATTTGGACCCTGCCAGTATTCCTGAGGAACTGTTCTTGGAATGTATGCATCTGGCTACAGAGGGTGTGGAGATTAGCTTCAATGAGATGTATGTCCAGACAGATGGGGTTGGTATGGGTAGCCCTTTGGGTCCGGTTTTGACCAATATTTTCATGAATTCTGTCCAAAAACCTTGTTTATGAGATACAGTGGGGGGAAATAAATATTTGTACACTTGAAAAATTGTATTTTTATAAATGTAAAAGCCTTAAATAAAACAAATTTCGACACCTTTTATGTATAAAGACACATACTATTATAAAATAATAAACTTAATTCTTATTCTAACAGAAATTAATGCATTTTTTAAAAATTCTAACTGGTGAAAAAAGTATTCGTACAAATGAATTATTAGAATAAAATAATCAATTACTTATGAAAAAAAGTATATTCTAGAATGTTCCAGTAATGTTATCAGTAATTATAGTTAAAGCTATTAGCCATTATCAGAGCATTCTGCAATTTCTAGTCTTACGAGAAGGTTCTAATAATGCCTAAAGGTAAAGAATTGACTATTTCACAAAAACAACACATTTTGTCTCTTTGGAATGATAGGAACAGTTACAGAAGAATTTCTAACAACCTGAATTTTACTTTTACTGCAATTGATTCGTTCATTGCAAGGTTTAAAACTTGTAACAGCGTCAAAAACCAAAGACGAACAGGTGCTCCGAGGAAGATTTCTCGGAGATCAGCAAGGATATTAGGACGCCAGATCCAACAAAATCCACAGGTTACCCGAGAAGAGCTGCAGGAACATCTGCGTGCATTAGGGATTAAAGTAACCAAGCGTACAATAAGTAATGAACTACACAAAAACAGTCTGAAATCATGCATCCCAAGGAAGACTCCACTCCTCTTGAAACGACACAGAGATGCTAGGCTAAAATTTGTTAGAGAGCATAAGGATAACGAATATTCATTTTGGGAAAAAGTACTATGGACAGATGAAACTAAAATAGAGTTGTTTGGTCATAATTATCGAAATCATGTGTGGAGGAAGGACGGTGAAGCCTACTTACCAAAGAACACATTGCCAACCGTAAAGTTTGGTGGTGGCAGCATCATGATCTGAGGGCTGTTTTTCTGCAAAAGGTGTTGGCAGAATATCAATAATAGATGGCAAGATGAATGCCGAAAGCTATCAGAAAATCCTGCAAGACAATTTAATGCGTTCTGTTGAGAGACTTTGGCTACCTCCCGATTGGGTTTTCCAACTGGATAATGATCCTAAGCATACCGCTAGATCTACAAGGAAATGGTTAGCTGAAAGTAACGTTGATGTCTTGCAATGGCCAAGTCAGTCCCCAGACTTGAACCCAATCGAGAATTTATGGCGATATTTGAAAATTCAAATTGGGAAAAGAGCACCAACAAATATCAAGAATTTGAAGACAATATGCCAAGAAGATGTGTCCAAATCATTAGTTGAAACGTACAGGAATAGACTGGTAACTGTTGAACTCAATAAAGGATATTCCACAAAGTATTAAATTAAGTTAATGCTTTTTTTTTGTTTTGTACGGATACTTTTTTCATCAGTTAAAATGAAAAAAAATGCATTAATTTCTGTTAGACTAAGAAGTAATTAAGTTTATTACTATTTTTTAATAAAATTTATCTTTACACATAAAATGTATCAATTTGTTTTAGTTAAGGCTTTTACATTTATAAAAATTCAATTTTTCATGTGTACAAATATTCAACCCCCCCCCCCCCCACTGTATGTGGATGACACTTTTTCTATCTTTGATTCCACCATAGATGCTACGAATTTCCTGGCTCAACTCAACCTCCATTGTAAACTTAAGGGATGGATGGATGGAGAGAATTGAGGATAGGGCACTTTCCTTTTTGGATGTCCTTGTTAAACGTAGGGACGGGGTTTTCATTATCAGTGTTTTTCATAAGCCCACATTCACCGGACTATACACGAGCTGGAATTCGTTTGTTTCCAAGTCCCGTATGATTGGTCTGATTGCGACCTTGGTTCATTGCGCTATCATGATTTGTTTCCCAGAACTTACTACTATTCGGAATATTTTCAAAAGTAATAGATATCCTATCAATGTTATCAGGCGTGTTATTCATAGCAAAATCAAGCAGTTTAAGGAACTTGTGGTGTTTGGACCTAGCCATTGCCCTATCTATTTAAAATTACCTTGGCTTGGTAGGAAATGTCTTATTGTCTGACAGAATTTCGGCATCTATTTCGTCTTGTTATAATGTGGTTAGGTTGCGTACAGTTTTTCAAACAAGACCTGCATTTCCTTCCTTTACTAAAGATAAGTTGTCCTATCAGAAAAATTTAGTTGTTTACAAGTTCAAGCCATTGTGATGCGGTATACATAGGACAAACCAATCTGAGGTTGGAAACTTGGGTTGCGCAGCATGTTCTTGCCTATTTCAGTTCTGGTAGTCTTAGCCAGTCTATAAGAAAAAGAAACTGAAAATTTGAATACACTCTTCAGTAGGTGCTAACCAGTCAGCTTTTTATGACATACAAGTTGTTTGAGCAAAACTGATGAGAGAATGACATGTCAATATATCGCTATCTCATCAACTTCAACCAGGACCATAACATTGTTACAGGAGCCTGTACTGGCATGCAGACCATCAAAAAGTTTGAATCTGACACCAGAGAATGACCTACTGAAAGCCACTATTGGGGTAGGAAGAGTAACATTATCTGCTATTTCCAAACTAGAAACAGACAGCTATGTCTGATGAGTCAGCAAATATGGAAGACAACAGTCACACATTTTAGGTTGAAACACTTGGTTCAGCAGTTCAAGACTGTGTTTGTGAAAGAAAAATGGTACAAATGCTATCAGGAAAGTACACATGTATGGAAAAAAGACTGTTCAGCAACAGAAAACACTGAAATCACTCTTCAATTATTCTACCAGGTATCATTGCAGTCAGTAACCGATTAATTTCAGAATATAGGATTAAAAAAAAAAAAGAAAAAGTGAAGTATATTAAACTTGGATAGAGCAAATATTTGAAGTTAAAATATATCCCAATAGAAGTAGAAACTTGAAAAGCATAATACCAACAGAAGTAACTGAAACCCAGCAGTAGATTGGTCAGCTTAATTGGTTAGCCACCCAGAGCAGGCCTGATCTAAGCTATGATGTTAATGCCTGAAATTCTATATTAAAACAAAATATAGCATGTATAAAACAAGCTAGCAGAGTAAAGTCAAAAAGGAAAATTTCCAGATAGACATTTCAGATTTAGGAATCTGAGAACATTTGAAAATTTTTGCATATAGTGATGCTTTTGCCAATTTGACAGATACTGGATCACACAGAGGGTGTATGCTGTTTTTGATAGTAAGCAATAAATATACGCCTATTGCGTGACAATCAAAAGACTCGCCAAAAGTCCTCTGGTAGCTGGGTTGATGCAGAAGCAGGATTTTTTTCTCAGATGTATTAGAACTGTTGAAACTTCAAGATAGTGATAATGTATAAATCATATGCAAAACAGACAAGCCCTGTCTATGATGATACGGTACATTCAATAAATTTTGGATAAGACGCTTTGCAGACAGATGACTGTTTTGAGAGAAATGACAAAAGAAACTAATGAAATAAGATACCAACTGAAGCACAAATTGCTGCCTTAAGAGGTGGGGAGAGTGTCATTGTTTGAGATTCTTGGGTTAGTATCAGAGACTAAGGAATCCTGTATAATGAGTATGTCATTTGTAAGAGATTGGATAAAGAAAAAGAAATACATTAAAAAAAAAAAAGAAAAAAAAACTTGGTAGACAATCAGACAAGTTGCTTCTCTTGGAAATTTCTTCCCTTCTGTGAAGAAACAATCTTACTCAGAAGTGCCAAACAACCATCTTTCACTAGGAACACGTGTGTAGAAAAAGCAGTTTGAATAAATCGATTTTTTTCTTTCCATATATATATATGAGTGAGTGAGTGAGTGATTCACTTATATCATGTGGAATTATTCCTGCTCTCCTATCAACTTTGATCTTAGAGCAGCATTTCTTAGCCGGGGGAAATTTCAAGTTGTGGGTTTAACAGGAGGTTTTCTGTGAATTTATACAAACCTACCTACTTGGCAAACGGACAGTTTTTTGGGTTTATTTTTTTTTTTTTTTTTAAACAGCAAAATCACAACCTGTGCTGTGTTACCTTTTGAGATCAGATCATTTACTATGCAGTCTATATTTGCTTGCATTTGTACATACAAGTTGACATTTTTTTTTCAACCCTTCCAAGTTTTGAGACATGATTTGACTGTTTTCTTTCACTTTCCCCTCATGAGAAGATACCGAAGATTCATAAGGATGATGTACCCCTTCGACCCATTTTGTCCATGTCAGGCTCATCTCAACATAAGGTTGCTAATTTTCTTTCAGACCTTCTTCAACCTGTCGTTGAGTATTTTAGCTCGTATACTATTAAGTTTATTTTTAGGAGTATCACGTATAACCTGAACAAATGAAAAAGAATCCTTATGTGTTCCTTTCACACATGTTCTTTGTTTACTTGTGTTCCAGTAATGGAAACTATTGATATTTGTTGTGACATGCTATATCGAAGTTGTTTGTCACCTCCAGATATCCCAGAAAATGTGTTTGTTGAGCTTATGCAATTCGCTATGACAGTCGAGTTCAGCTTTAGTAATTTTATGTACAGACAGATTGATAGGATTGAGAAGTTGTGTTCACCTTCTTTGGTTTTTGCATGTCCACACGTCAAGAGCACCTCTCTCGACAAATAAAAACCCTGGTGCCAGTCCCAGACCCACGCTGACTATTGGCTAATACCTGTTCAGTATCATTCATATACAAATAGTCTGCACCACCTACTAAGTAGAAAGCGTTTTCTCAACTGCCCATTGTGGAAGGGGAAGCAACTCTTGGTATTTACAGCACTACATACAACCAACTCAGTTTTATCAGGCTGACCCAATTCTGTTACAGTTGTTCCATAATTGCTGCCATTTTCCTTTAATGGTCCTGTTTATGGTGGGTCAGAAGGTGGTGCGTGACACCTTTACATTTGAGAGAGCCATGTTTGTTCAGCTATTCATTTGCCATTTTGTCAACTTTTCCATTTCCTTGTATACCAATATGGTTCTGTATCCAGCATAGGACTATTTCAGCATCTTTTTCTTTATAGAGTCAATCCTATTTAATTAAGGGGTTTCCAAGGTTTTTATTATTCAGAGCTGTGCGTACAGATAGTGAATCTGAGAAGATGAATCTATCTGACCCACTGGATTCTATTACCTAAAGCCAAGTGTATGGCTGAGATTTTTGCACTGAAGATTGAGGATTTATCGGGCAATCTTTTTCTGTATTATGTTAAAGATAGCAGAGTATCAAACTGCAAAGATTTTAGAGTCATCAGTGTATATACACATGATTTGGATGAGCTTGTGGAACATTATGGATTTCTACCATATAATTGGTAAGTTAGAATTGATTCTAGGGTATTAATTAGTTTTAGCAGAATCATAGCTTACTTCATTAACCAGGGTAGGTATTTTGAGTTAATGGTTTTAATTAATGTTGGACTTTTTTTACTGATGAGATTTTTCATGTAAAAAGGCCAAAAGTTTTGGTAGCATTTTCATCAAAGATTTTTGTATTTAGGATTGAAGGTACAGATTTTTTGTCATCTTTGTCATAAGTTTGACATCATTGGGTTTTCTATTCCCTCCAATCTGCTTTTGTTTATTTTCCATCAAGGGAGAGGGTTTTCAATTGGTTCTGAACCCTTCAGAAGGAAGTTAATTTATTGAGTAAGAATAGTTCCTTTATGTTTGCATTTCAACCTCGACAATTCCACTGCATAACATTTTGCATCTTGTTTATATATTAGGGTGTTCTGAGTTTTTTTGCTTGTCTGGTTTTTGTTTAGTGGGTGAAGTGCCCATAATTTTTATGCTCTCAGGTTTGTTAGCGCTTTGTTTCTTGTCATGTTTTGTTCTTTGAAGGTCTTTTGTTTCTACTTATTTGATCTAGTTTCGTTTGTTTTTCCATTGGGAAATTGACGATCTTTGGATGATGACCATTCCCTTGTTTGAGATGGAATAGAGTTTTGTTCATCTATGTCCATTTCTCTTGATTCTTCAGTGATGTACTGAGTTGTGTTATTTCAATTATGGACCTCTTGATTCTCTTGTGAATGTTTGAAGAGTTCTATATCTTAAAATTTTTGTACTTTGGATTGGGGTTTTCAAAGTTATTTGTTTTGTGCTTATAGATTCTTTTTTGTTTGAAGTTGACTGGATTGTTTTGACTATAGGAGTTTGGTTTATGTGATATACTAAATTTTAGTAGTTCTATTCGGCTTTTTAAATGTTTCATTACAGTTGTAATGTCTTGGTTTCTTATTGCATTGTTCTTTTGGATGTCATTTGGTGATTTCATATTTTAGCAATATTTGCATAGGATGTTAGAAGTGAATTAGTTTTCACCTGCTTTCTAGCTTCTTGGAACAAGATGTTTTGCATGTATTTTATTTTTTATTATTTCCTTTTCCTAGATGTTACACTTTATAATCTGCTGAACATTATTTTGCAGTTTGGGTATAAAGGAGGACTTTCACAGGGTGACTCTTCAGGATCAGACTTAAATACCTCATGTCTTCAACAAACTGATTCTCTTGTACAGTGATTATATAGGTGACCAAATTTCTGACATTTTTGACATTTATGAGGGATTAGGGGTGTATGGCTCTACCTTGGCTATTGTGGACCCTTATCTTTATTTCTTTTGGTAGAGCAGGTTCATTGAATATTAAAATGTGTTTATTGATGTGCCATTTCTTTTTATTTGTATTCTTTTGATATTATGCTTTTTTTTTTCTTTTTTGGGGGGGGGAGGGGGGTCATCCGTTTTCATTTCTTCCAGTGAGCAGAGTGACAGTTCTGGGCATTTTATTACTCTCTTAGAGAAGTTAAGAAATTGGTGGGAGTAAAGCTTTACTTTCATGTCATTTCTTTACTTGATTTTAGTATATTTTCTGTATCTTGGTTTTTACTTGAATTCGGGGGAGTTTTTTTTTTTTTTTTTATTACAGATTTTGGTTCTATCATGGCTGATATAACCTTTTAAACAGAAATGGTGACACTTGTTATTTCACCATCTAATGATTTTATGACTATGAGAATTGGAAATTAAACTTCGATATTTCATTGTCAATTTCCGTTTCAGAATTTTCATATTGTCTCTGTTTGTTTATAAGAGTTAGGTATATAATTTTTTATTCAACATCTGTGCTCCTCATTCTCAATGTTCTTTCTTAAGGGACACTATCAAGAGGTGATAATCCCATTCACCATGATCTGCCAGGGCTGCAGAGACTGTATAATTATGCTGAAAGCAGACAAGTACCCACGTTCCACCCCATGATATCTACCCAAGTGTAGTGTGGTATAAGGATTTGCAGCCATGACACAGCTATTATCAAGTCCCAACTAGCCCTTGCCACCATGTGACTAGCCATTTGGATTTAGCTATTCCCTCTACCCATCTATCCGAAGTAGGGTAGGAAGTGACATGTTGTGGAAACTCTTGGTCATTTTATACCAGATCAGGAATAGCTGTCACCAAGACTCCATCCCCAGGCATCACAAGTCACCACTCATGGCAAACAGGTAGCCCTATTGAGGGGAATTTGTAGTTTTTGGGAAGCGGTTTTTGTGAATGTGCATTTTATATATTGCAATTTTAGAGTATTTTGTATGGACAGCTAGTGTTTTATGTAAACAGTTTGGGAATTTTTTTTTTTTTTTTTTAATTTGTTTAAACGTATCTCTTTAATTTTGATAGATTGTAAGGAGAAACATTTTCCTGAAGGCACCATCCTAGCTATAAACAGATCGGTTGTAGATTTATCAGGTGAGCTGACAGCATGTAGGTGAAGTTTTTCCGCATACAATTAGATTCTAATCCATCTTCCTTACTCTATTATGCCTGGTAGTATTGAGACGACATGAGACATGGGTGAAATTGTTTTGAGAAAAATGCACACAGTACTTTACCTAATTTTCTTGGGAGTGTTAGTAATTTCTTTTACAAAAATGTATTGTTGATAATTTTTTTTTTTTTTTTTAAATGCATTGCTGGTAACTTTAATGGCAAAAATGTATTTCTACCCTTTCATAGTGCTTTGACCCCTGATTGGAGTCCAACTATTTGCCCATGGCCAGAAAAACATTTAAAAAGGTGGTTCCACGTTCCTCAAAATCTCAATGAGAGGCCTTGCTGCTGGATGTAGTTCATCATACCCAGGACGGCAACTTGGAATTAGGATTTCTTGGTTGAATACATGGATGGAGCACCTGTGATGTTGGGTTCAAGATAGAAATTAGTTATTCCAATCCAGCAAAAGAATCCATTAACCCAATCTACTGGGTGCTTCAGAGAAGCCCTGGCATGAAAACCTCTCCCAAGATCCCTTAGTGATGACTTGTTGATTGTGATTATAGTGATCAACCACAAAGATTACACTCTTAACACAAGGCTGTTTCAGTAATTCTGTTGAGATTTGGAAGCAGGACATGATGCCTCGATTTTTCATACACAAGTCCAATGGCTGTCCAAAAGCAATAGGTTTTGAGGGGTGCTTGAACTGTTCAATGAGGTCATGGTGTTCCTGAAAGAACAAGGAAAACTTTTTTGAAGAGTTGAGAAGCAATCACTTCTGCATTCAACTTGCTTACTTGACTGATATTTTTGGTGAGTTAATGAACTCAAGAAGCTTCAAGGAAATGATATCAACGTTCTGATCCAGATGGATAAAAATCAAGACATTTGTGGCCAAACTTGATCTCTGGAAAGGCCGAATGGAAACTAGCAATTTTGCATCTTTTGTGAGTTTGAGTGGTTGTGTTGGAGATGTTATTCTGAAAGGAACTGCTTAGATCACCTCACTGCTTTTAGAGTTCCAAAGATATTTTCCAAAGATTATTGCCGAGAATACTCAAACTACATTGATCAGAAATCAATTTCTATGTGAGGTTGGAACTGTTGAAGAGGCACTTCAGGAGCAATTCCTTGAACTCTACCATGGCTCTTCTGCGAAAGATGAATACAAGGCTGTGAAGCTGGCGAGTTTTGGCTGTCCATTTCCGTTCTGTATCCAAAACTGAGAAGCAATGCACTGAAAGTATTTGTGCAATTTTTGGCAACTTATTTGTGAGAGGCAGGGTTCTTTGTGCTTGCCAATGCTGAAACAAAATTCTGAAATCATCTGAATATTGAGTGATCTGAGGTGTGCTCTAGGATGAGCTCCACCTGATATTGAGCACCGAGTATCAGAAAAACAAGTGCAAAGTTCTCATTGATTAACATTTTTTGTTTTTGTTTTTAATGAAAACGAAAGTGTTGTCATGAAACCACTTTCTTGTTTTGGCAACATTTTTGGGAGAGTTAGGGAGGAATGACTTAGCTAATTGAAAGAGGGAAGTAGGTCAAAAAAGGTTAAGAACCACTGTCTTAAAGCAACTTAAATGCAATGTCAATTGTTATCAGTCTTCATAATTTGTTTTGTTTTGTTTTTTTTTTCCAATCTATTTTTCTCATTCTCTAACATATAGTAATCCCTTGCATCTTAGTGATTTGATTGCCTTGTTTGGAAGGAAAGGATTTGACACTACACAAAGAAAAAAAAAGCAGCAGCAAAGAGGAAATTGCAGGGTGCAAAAACAAACATTTCATAAGAGAAAAAAAAAATTCCATTGGATTTGACACCAATTTTTCATATAAGTGGGTTACTTGTTGATTATCGAGCAATGACTTGCACCAACAAATCTAAATTTGTTTGAACAGGGATTTTAATCTAGGAAACCTTTTTTATAGACCTAGCAGATGGCAGGAGAGCAAATAGTATTGCCTCAACAAGGTAATGCTCAAGTTATTTTAACAGACATATATAAGGAATTGATTGTAAAAGTACAAGATGTTGCAGAGGATATGAAGATTCTGCCAAAAATCCAATATAAATTCTGAAATATGTACCCAAGACAAAAATGGTACAATACAAAAATTACCCAAGAAGCAGACTAATAAAATATTAGATCTTGTTCCCTGTTGGGTTGGTAAAAAAGGTTGTCTCCTACATAAAAGTAGAAAACCATGTGATAGCTCTCAAAGTTCAAACACAGAGACCAGTGTAAAAAAAAAAAAAAACACCTGGGGCCTGCTCCTACACCTACTTCCAACAAATGGAACCACAGACCTGTTCTGGTGAAATGGATACCTGCTTTGTGTCAACAATGAATCGCTCTGGAAAAACATGCTAAACTTATGCAGGGAAGGACGTGCTAAACTTATGCAGGGAAGGACGTGCTAAACTTATGCAGGGAAGGACGTGCTAAACTTATGCAGGGAAGGACGTGCTAAACTTATGCAGGGAAGGACGTGCTAAACTTATGCAGGGAAGGACGTGCTAAACTTATGCAGGGAAGGACGTGCTAAACTTATGCAGGGAAGGACGTGCTAAACTTATGCAGGGAAGGACGTGCTAAACTTATGCAGGGAAGGACGTGCTAAACTTATGCAGGGAAGGACGTGCTAAACTTATGCAGGGAAGGACGTGCTAAACTTATGCAGGGAAGGACGTGCTAAACTTATGCAGGGAAGGACGTGCTAAACTTATGCAGGGAAGGACGTGCTAAACTTATGCAGGGAAGGACGTGCTAAACTTATGCAGGGAAGGACGTGCTAAACTTATGCAGGGAAGGACGTGCTAAACTTATGCAGGGAAGGACGTGCTAAACTTATGCAGGGAAGGACATGCTAAACTTATGCAGGGAAGGACATGCTAAACTTATGCAGGGAAGGACATGCTAAACTTATGCAGGGAAGGACATGCTAAACTTATGCAGGGAAGGACATGCTAAACTTATGCAGGGAAGGACATGCTAAACTTATGCAGGGAAGGACATGCTAAACTTATGCAGGGAAGGACATGCTAAACTTATGCAGGGAAGGACATGCTAAACTTATGCAGGGAAGGACATGCTAAACTTATGCAGGGAAGGACAAGGTGTTAGCATTTCTAATATTGAATATTATTATAACTTGTCTCAAAGTCTTTTCCTTAACCTCTATATCCACTAACATTGATCTTGAAAATTGAATTGACCTTGTATCCCTGGGTGGCTTCAAATATGACCTTTGTTTTCTTGACAACTATCTGGATCTAATCGTTTATCTTCAACAACAAAAAATAAAGTGATCATTTTTAGCTACTGAAAAATATTTGGTAGTTATCACTCCATATGGATTTATAAAATGTGATACTGACACAAAATTTACTTTGGAACATTTTCACAGCTTTCTAATCAACAATCACATTGAACATGAATAATCAGCCCTATATTGTCGGCACCAAAATGTTACTATAGAAAAATCTTGGTGATCCCTATTTGAAGTGGAAAGAGGTCCGCTAATTGAATCAAGATTCCCCAAAATTGATATACACTTATGACAGACATTCAAGGAAAAAAGAAAAAAAAAGAAAAAAAAGGGAAACTACAGGGGTTGGACAAAATTGGAACAGGTGCAAATTCCACTCCTGTATTTCAAAGACCTATTATATTAATAACTAAAACTTTGTAATTGCAGGTTATATCTATTGTAAATACATTTATCTAATTTACTCTTATTTTTAGAATTTAGTAAAATTTAAACGAAATGTGTGACCTCTCCGAGTTTGAAAGGGCAAATTGTTGAAGCTCACATGGCAGGAGCCTCGATCTCAAAGGTTGCTGAACCGTTTGCATTTTCAAGAGATACCATATCAAGAACTATGACAATTCGAGAAACATAGCAAAACCTCTAGCAACAATAGCAATTCAGGCCGGACTTGCAAACTTACTGACAGGGACCGATATGCATTGAAACCCAATGTGGCAAAAAAAAAAATCATCAGACTACTGTGGTCAAAGTGACTGCTGAGTTGAAATCATCTGAATAGTCCAGTTTCTACTAAAACTGTTCGTTGTGAGCTCCATAAAAATCCATATCATGGAAGAGCCGCTGTAAGGAAACCTCTTCTCTCCACTCGCAACATTCAGAAGAGGAAGTGGTGCAGAGATCACAATGCCTGGTCTGCAGACCAATTGAAGTAAGTTATATTCTCAGACAAGTCCAGTTTTTCTCTTTTCCCAACTTCAGAGTGAGTTTATGTGTGGAGGCAGCCCAAAGAAGCTTACAAAACAACAATGGATATCTAGTATACATTCCTGAAACTAAGATGGTTAAAATAGATATGTAAAATTTACTGATAATTCTTTATGTTGAAGATAAACATTCCAATTATTCGAAAAGAAATCTTTCTAAGTAGGCCAACCAACAAAGTGAAGTTATACCAGATAATCCAACCAACAATACAGAAAATAATCCCAGTGGGGAAACACGTACCAGAAGATGAAAGAAAAACAAACTATGTGGTGGTTGCCATTGGGGGGGGGGGTTGAGATTTACTGATAATTTTGAATAATCAGTCAATTTGAAGACAATGCAACATCCCCAGGCATGTCAAAGAAAATAAGAATACTGAATGCAGTAGGATATACAAGAACCCAGAAATTACATAAAATTACTTTATAACAACGCTTATACTTATCCTAACTTCTGAATCAAAAAGTCATAGCCAAGAGAACATTTAGAAAGCAAAGTCTTTTTATACTGCTTGAATTATTTACATATGAACATGCAAACACCTACAATAAACCAACAAGCAAACTTCAATTCTCTAAGTGTAAAAAGCAAGAAACCTATTTTGTATTAAAAATTTAAAAAAATTAAAATTAAAAAATAATTTCATAAGTTTTTTTCCATTGGATTTGATACCATTTCCAATATAAAGGGTTTATTTCTTTACTTTGGAGCCATGAGTAAAGTTATTACTGATATATCTATGTATTTTAAAAAAGGATTAACATACAAGAAAATGTGCAAAGTTTTTATTTTAAAGAATGCCCTTCGTATTCTTATATTTAAGCTGAATATATTCCCTGTACTGGTTGATACCAAAAAAGGAACTCTTGTAATATTCATCCATAATTATTTGGAACTTTTATATTGTAATGATATAAAATCTGACAGTCACTTGTATTGTCTAAATAGTGCAGCATAGAACTTAAATTACAATATCCTAGAATTTCATGTCATTGTTTTAAGAGATATTTTAAAACAATGTTGTAGAAGGTATCAAAGTTACCAAAAAGTCAAATAGAAATTGTGAAATATGCACCAAAGGCAAAAATAATACAATATAAAAAATAAATCACCTAACAAGAAGGTTAATATTAGATCTCATTCACTGTGATTTAGCCAGTCAAAACTGAGCCTATATACCTGTGTGACTTCAAATATGCACTTTGGTTTGTTGACCATTCTCATTCAATCAGGGATTATTTTCTTAGAAAAAAAAAGACAGAAGAAAGCCTCCGGCCCGACACGCGAACGTGAAAGGTGGAGTTTAAAAAAAAAAAATTCTGAGGAATATTTGGCAGATATCACTCCAGATAGATTTGCAAGACACTACTAAAATCTTTCAGTCTGCAAATATCTTTTTTGGCAACTTCAATGCCCATCATGTCAGATGGGTTAATCACTAATGCCACTGACCTCATTGGCATCCAGACCCTTAACTTTATTGATCACTCAATGACTTCCACATGCATTTCCCCAGTAATCTTGATAAACACATTTTCTACTTGATCTCTTATGCTCTACAACCGGCTTCTTGCAATGTCAGGTTCAATATCGACATTAGTTACCCTCATCCAGCAAAAGAATCCAGAAGCCCAATCTAGTCCCTGTGTGCTTCACAGAAAAGCACTTGCATCAAAAACACTTCCAAGATTCCTTCGTAATGACTTAATAGTGATTAAAGTGATCAACTACATCAAATGTTCCACTCTAAACACAAGGCAGTTCCGGCAATTCTGTCAAGATTTGGAAGCAGGACATGATGCCTTGATTTTTCATACACAAGTCCAATGGCTGTCCAAAGGCAATGTGGTAATGTCCGTAGATATCTCTTTCCACTCCCATCAGTCATGAACCACCTATTAACAGAACATCTGTTATCAACACATCGATTTGGACTAGTTTCAGGATTTTCTTTGTGATGCCACTTGGAATGCTATTTTTAAATCATCCTCTTAAATGTGCCACTGTCTTCTCATCTTTGGTGAAAGCAGGCATCAAAGCTTTTGTTCCGACATGGAAATACCATGAGAAACCATCATCTGGGTTCTCTGCCTGTTCAGCTGTTGTGGCCAACAGCAATCATTTATTCAGGCTATACTAGAGTTGCAGGAATGATTGTGACATACGCGTTTTTGTCATTGCTTCTTTGAGCACATGCTCAATGTCAACAAAGTCACTTCTTAGTGATAGAATGAGGCCCCATATAGCCTCTAAAGTTTGGTTCGACAGATTACTGGTGGTTCTGCGAGGGTGTGCAGAATAAGAAATTTTATCCTTCCTTCAATCAACTTGAATTTTCTCAAATTCTATTCCAACACGATCCTTGACAGCTGGAGTATCGCCACCAGATACCCCTCCCCCAGAACAGAGGCTCTACTGAGTGATATGCACATCACTCCATCCATGGTTTCTGCTATCACTTTTAAACGAGATCTCCACAAGGCATGCAGATTTCATGGTATCCTGCAGTTGTCTTGAAGAAATGTGCTCCTGAATTGGCTCCTGTTCTTACCAAACTTTGCAAAAAATATTTTGCTGTTTTTTGCTTTCCAGCTTGTTGGAATCCTCTTCTGTAGTTTCTGTTTTTAAGAACTCTGGAGAAAACTGATGCTTCAAATTATTTTCCTATTAGTCTCATTTTGACAAGTAATCAAGGCTAACTCACACTGAATTGGTTTAGCATTTTACTTCCCAGGCAAGTATGGCTTTTGTTTCACCATGTCTACTGCGGACATGTGCATTACAGAATTTGTCTATCAAACTTTTGATAATAGTCAAGCTCAGACTGTGACTCAAAGTATATCAAAAGGTGTTCAACAGAGTTTGAAATGCTGGCCTTCTCCACAAACTCAAGGGCTACAGTGTCATAGGAACAATTGAATTAAGCTAAATATCTGTCCTAACAAATCATATAATGAAGGTTGTGTTGTACAGGCACATTTCCAGATCATTTCATATCAATACAGAAGTCCTTGAAGGCTCTATCCTTGGACCTACACTGTTTCTGATCTTCAACAAAGCCCCTGATGTCGCCAGTTTCCAACTAGGTATTTATACAAATACCAACTATTTATTCCTGACTTAGTAGCAAGTGTGACAAATCCAACAAAGTAAACTTGGAAACTGCTCTAAAAAAGTAGTTAAGAGAAAAGGAAAAATGACTTGTACATTTAATGCCTCCAAAGCTACTTTCATTTAATCACAACTGATAACTGTCTGCCATCAACATGGCTAATGCTAAACTCCAGGAAAGCAACAGTATGCCTGCTTAGGCTCATGTTTTCCCAACATGACATGGAGCAACTATATTGAACCAATTGCTAAGTCTATTGCTAGGAAAGCTGGTTCACAGTGTGGTGCCAGAAAGTCTCTGAAACTATCTTAAACATTTATGAGTCTACCATTTGTTCGTACATTGAATGCTGCTGCCACATGGAGTCTGGTACACCTGTTTATCTCTAGAATTTTGACAAAACTGAAGTTATAAATGTTATCTACCTGGACCTGGCAACTTCAGTCACATTCTGACCTGATTTCCCTGTCTTTTCTACAAACATTTTCATAGAAACTGCTCTAAGGAGCTCCTCCCAGTGTCTCAAGATTGGCAACTATGGTATGGTTGCACATGCCACAATTGGCCATGAGAGGTCTGTTGACTTGTAGTTGGATTCCTATAATAGTTGTCCTCTCCCAGGCCCCTTCAGTTGTACGAGAAAGCCCTGCAAGATGTTCAGCATCTATTTTGGTCCCAGTCTGAAGATCGGGTTGGGGTGGTTGTTCAGGGTAGGTCAAGGTTGCAATTGGTCAGTTTCTTCAAAGGAATATTTCTATCAAAAATATGGCAAGTATGGTCATCTTACCACTTCCCATCCCAGTAAAGTACTCCTCTGACAGATGAATGTCGTGAACATCCCTTCATCTGCCACAAGTGTGGATGTGAGGAAGGAACAAGAAGAATGGCAGATCATAAGGCTAGAGGGAAAGACTGGACAGTGGGATTCCAATCACCTGAAGCTCCTTGGATAAGAACAGTAACAGACCCAGCTCCGCAAGCGTGGGCCTGGTTAGCGGTGTCAAAGCCGAAGGATTTTTAAGTAAGGTGACAGGACCTAGGGTGTGTTCACTGGAACTTTGATTGCATAAAAAAGCTGGGTTGAAAGGGGGGTGCAGTTCTATAACCATGGTAATGGTATCAGCAATGTATATTCAGAATGTGCAGAACTGACATAAAGTAAAAGTATAAGAGATCCTAAATACCTATTGAATATAAATATACGAGAGACATTAAGACCTTCATTTTCTGAAAATGCTGAGGATTCAAAGAATTGGCAGATGGGGGCATGATTGAAGTAAATGCTTTAAACGAGATCACCCTTCCCACCACTGTCTAATTAATGACAAAAGCTGTCAAATACTGAAATAAAGAGAGCTCCATAATTCATTTCAAGAACACAAAAAAAAAAAAGATTCTACGTAGATGTTCTTGTCTTTCCAAATGGTTCTTACTTTTGTGACAATCAAGTATCAAACTTGTGTACGTTGGCATTATCAGTCTTTGCGCTCACCTGCAAGTCTTGGTTATTAAAAGCAGAATTAGAGCAAAGAATTCACGCATCAGAAATGAGAGGCTTCAGAGCCATCCTTGGCATCTTCTATACAAACTCCATCACAAATGATTCAGTGTGAGACACCATCAGAAGAGGGAGAAAACAGGCCCATTGGAAAATCTCATATCCACTGTGAAGAAGTTGAAATGGTATGGTTACATAAGACCAAACAATCTTTCCACTACCAGCCTACGAGGTACCACCTAAGAGACAGTCACTGAGTGGACTACATCATTCATAAAGACTCAGACAATGGCAGGAAATAGTCATGAGACAGATGATAATGACACATCAGAGATCTCTCCTTTTCATAAACACAGAAATGGACAAGCAACCAGGTTAAACCCAGAGTAACCGACAGGGTATAGATCACTAGTTAGCAAACATGAATATAAGAGGCCTCATAATAGAATTCCTCACATTTGAACAACTTAATACTTATTAGCCACACCATAATGAACCATGGCAATATTTGACAAACTTTTATAAAAATCAAGACCAAAGTATTTTTTTTTCCTTATTTAAAATTTCTTTTTACTCCTCACAGATTTGAGAGCTGGCTATAGAAATTTTAACACCTTATTTTCCAATAAAATAACTTATGGTAATTTACCCATGCACACATGGACTCTCCCAGGTATAAATAGGAGCAGGTACTGACTTTTGGAGAGGGAAGTTTCCAGTAGTCAGCTCTGACAGTGAGGCCAAACATTCTTGTTGTAACACTCATTTGTATATGTTTCTGTTAATATATTTGTTTAATTCAATTCCTCTCTTTGTGTCTTTATTTCTGGCCCTAACAAAGCCACAAGTATTTTTTTTTTTATTCCTAACATTTGAGGCTATGGAAATTTTAACACCTTATTTTATGGTAAAATAAGGATATGGAAATTGGAAATAATTTGGAGCAGGGGATAAAATGAAATATCAATTCTCTATCAAATCCACCAAGCAATGAACTATTTTGTGACATAACTGCCTGTTTAAAAGGAACTGTGGAAGTTTTAGACAGGCAGTATCAAGTCATTCAACACAATACAGGTTTCTTCTCAGTGTTAACATTGGTGAAAACATCATGCTAGCTGAAAGCATCATTGATGAATTCTGTGAAAGAAGTTTGCACCTAATGCTTATAGCTCCAGCATAAGTGATATCAAGGCCAAGCAGAATAAACTCAGGGAATCCATTGATTATCTGGATGCTAAACAACTCGCTAATGACAAAGTTGGCACCGACTTACAGCAGAGTAAAGACTATCCTGAAAAACATACAGCACCAAGCAGTAATTGGACAGAGGATCAAGGTGCGGGATTCCAGACAGGAAACGAGGATGAGAACAAAGATCCAGAGGAAATGAAAACATCTGAAAGATCCAGCAATGTTTTTTCTCTGCAGATTGAATATCCAGACTGTGCAGAAGTGCATCAGATCGTCACTGGTAAACTCTCACATTGGCAGAACTTCATGTACATCTGTCTTTTATAAGCTACTGCAGTTTGGAAAGGGAATCCCAAAAACATCAGAGATGTGGACAGATGGACCTCTTTCAAGGCAGGTTTTTGCTGTGAGAATATCAAGGAGCCAGTTTGAAGAAATTACTCTCTGCATTTACTTGGATAACCTAGATACTTGGCAGCAGAGGGAATGTGATAAGTTTTATCTATTCTGTCCGGTATGGGATTTGTTCATTTCACAATGCAAAAAGAACTATAATCCTTCCGTGTACATCAGCTCATTTCCTTTAGAGGGAGATGCCCATTCAGGCAATATCTACCTTCGACGCCAGATAAATATGGCATGAAGGTTTTTCTAGTGGATTGTAGCACTGCATATAGCTGTGATTAAATACTATATACAGGCAAAAAGCTGATGTAAAAACTATAATTGAACTGTATTGTAGCCTCTTTGCTACTCTGTTCATGTGATTAAGAGTTAACATTATATATCTTCATGACCGTTGTTACGTTAGCCCAATAGTTGTACGGTCACCTCAGATTTTATAGGCATGTTTTTAGTACATTGTATATTTGCGACGAAACATATGAACCTTGATAACCTCCTTATTTCTTGAATGCGCAGATTGTGGGATATATATTTTTTTATGCCCAGGTAAGTCAGGGCCAGTTCTCGGAAAGGAACCTTACCTCCTCCTCCCATCTCCTATCTATCACTGATCGTAGACCACACAGACGCTGTTTGGCAGATATGGGCGAGTGACATTAAACAGGGTCCGCGAAGGACACACACACACATTTTTTGTGGGCCAACACGTGACTCGACTGATAGCAGTTTTCGTTTCGCACGTGTTGAGGTGGCCACAATCTCACTTAGTTGCTGACCCTCGGAGGAATTGGACGTCACCAAAACCAATCTTAGCTATTCGCCGTTAGCAGAATTAGATGCCACCAAAACCAAAGGACTGATGAGAGACCCTGGAACAGCATCGTTAACCAAAGTAGGCTACATACCCGTGATTTTTCTGTGTGTTCTTCTCGCCATCAACACGGATTGGACATAGCCAGTAAAAAAACTCATTAGAACATTGTCAATCCCATCCTTTTATGAATATCCTTGATAATAGTCAATCGACGTCGATTCCAACCCTATGTAAGTTTCTTTATTTTTTTTCTATATCTTATGATCTGCTATCTCTGTATTCATATGTATTTCGCCGCATTTGTATCTGTTGAGGTAACTTAACTCCATCCCGTATTATCTAGTTTTCTTTTTCTTACTTTCACACTCTGTATATTTTATAAATAAAACTTTTATATTATATATTCTCGTGTTGTCTTCTATCATTCTATGTCAGCATATAGTTCATTTTCTATCTGCGTTTACAGACGTCCAGAATTGGAGAATTCCCCTCCCAACTTTCTTTTCTTTATTTTTATATATCGAACCTTGGGGTCTCATTTTTTTTTTTTTTTCTCGTTGCGTCCCGGCTATCGTAGTCCCAATGAAACCCCGGGCGTAACAGAATTGGGGGCTTGTGTCCAGGAATCATTTCTCCTTTTCCACAAGACTTCACAATGAGGAACAGTGCAGTCATAGAATTAGTGAAGGCACATAAACCGAGATGTCTGTAATAGATATGTTTCTAAACTCTCCCATGTTCGACAGTTTATTAAAGCTGAAAAAGTACCATATTTTAGAGATAGGGTTAAAACTGGAGTTGGATGTAAGACGGTCTATGTGAAAAGCCCAGTTGGTGAGAGTGGTCTAAGAAGATATGGTCGATAATGAAGTTTTCGACATCAGCGTTCTTGACAACCTTGTGTCAGAAGCGCCTGAACTTTCAGAAGCCCAGATTGAACTGGAGAAGCTTAAGATCGAAACCGAGACCCAGATTAAACTGGCGAGAATTAGTCAGGAAACTCGTATCAGGGAAATAGAAGAAGAACGAATACGACACTAGGGGGAACGGAACAAGTTTGACCTCACCAAGCAAATCCGACTTGTACCTTCATTCAACGAAGACGACGTGGATAAGTATTTCCAACACTTCGAGAAAATAACTTCAAATCTAGAATGGCCCATCGAAGCCTGGCCGACATTACTACAGACAGCTCTGAAAGTTAAAGCACAAGAAACGTATGCCTCCCTTTCAATTGCGGACAGTGCCGACTACAACATTGTGAAAAACGTCGATCCTGAGAAACTACAAAATGGTACCAGAAGCGTATAGACAGAGATTTAGAGATCATAGAATGGACGAAAACCAAACATACGTAGAGTTCTTCAGACAGAAAGAAACGTATTTCGACAGATGGATTTCGGCGAAAGAAATAGGTGCGGATTACAATAAGCTAAGACAGTTAATATTAATAGAAGAGTTCAAATGGTGCGTACCCGATAACCTCGAAACATTCTTCAATGAAAAACAGGTCAACACAGCCTACGAGATGGCTACCCTCGCGGACGAATACGCACTAACACATAAGCGAGGTGGGAATAAATCAGAGGACCCACCTGAATATGGGAGGAGCACAAAGCCTCGAGTAATGGCTAGTGCTGGTCCGAGGACAAGACCTGGTCAGGCCAACTACCCACATTGCCCGAACAGCCCAAAAAGTAAACTGTTTCATTCTCATTCTTTTACCCCCCCGACGGACAGAAGGCGGGAAAAACATGACGTGTTACTACTGTGGGAAGGTAGGACACATGGCGGCGAATTCTTTCGCGAAGAAAAGTGCCGAACACAGAAGTGCAGTCTCGAATAAACCACAATGGTTTATATCGTCGCCTAAGGATCTCAGTAGGAAGATCAAAGGTCAAATCAGAGAGGAATACAAACCATTTGTGTCGAACGGCTCCGTATGTCTGGTGGATGACCCCCACGAAGAGGGTTAAAATCAACATCCTAAGAGACACAGGAGTGACCCAATCTCTGATAGTCGAAGAAGACATGCCACGTGGATCAGAGTCAGCCACAGGCAAACGAGTAGTTATACAAGGGGTAGGAAGTGGTTTTGTCAGTGTCCCGCTTCACCGGATCTCCCTTGACTCTGATATAGTATGTGGAACTATAGTCATCGGAGTGGTTGATAGTCTGCCTATGAAAGGTATATCGATGTTACTGGGAAATGACCTGTCTGGAGAAAGAGTTGTACCCCATCCAAGAGTGGTGGAAAAACCGAGCGTCTCAGAGGAGACTGAGAAGATTGAGGAAATGCATCCTGGAATATTCCGATCATGTGTGGTGACCCGAGCGAATGTGAGGAAGAGGGCTGAGGAGACGAGTGCCAGAATGGACAGCGAGGACAAAGGGGCCGAGGTAGTTGACCTCTCCCAAACTTGCTTAAGCCATGAGATGGGATTGAACCCTAGGCTCGAACAGACCCCGACATCAAGCCCTAACCCGCCGAAGGAAACAACAGACGTCATGCCAACTATAGAATGGTCTATGGCAAGCAAACAGAGGGAGGACAGCCAAATCGCCCCCCTATTCGAAGAAATGTTACCTGAGGAAGACTTGAACAAGGTACCCTCAGGATACTACGTCGAGAACGACATCTTAATGAGCAAGTGGAGGCCCACACACACACCTGCCCAGGAAGATTGGTCAAGTGTACGTCAGTTGGTATTACCAAGGAGATACAGAGAGGAAGTGCTTCGGACATCTCACGAAACACCCATGGGAGGTCACTTAGGCATCCATAAGACACACAAGCGAATCGGTAGAAGCTTCTACTGGCCCGGAATCCATGGGGATGTATCGAGATATTGCCAGATCTGCCATACCTGCCAGATGATAGATTCCTGAAGCAATCCCCCTGAGAAGCATTTCCGTCGGGAAGATTACATTAATATGCTCAAACAACATTATGAGAGAGGGAAATCGAGCCCCATCCTAGCTGTAGATGGTACCCCTCTATGCCTCTAGTCATGCAGACGTAGACCCAGAAGTCCTGAAGAAAACGGATCATCCGCTGAGGTTACAGAATTCAGAGATACTATCAGATCTTGCGCCTAAGTTAAATCACTTAACCCACGACAAAAAGGAGGAAGTAACCCATCACATTCGAAACTTCCACGACTTATTCCTTGACTTACCTAGACAGACTGATATTGCTCAACACGATGTACATGTCGGAAATGCCAAACCCGTTAAACATCCATACTGTGTCAATCTGCAGAAGGCGGAAATAATACGGCAAGAAGTGGAGTACATGCTTCACCATGGGATAATCAAACCCAGCCAGGGTAGCTGGTCATCTCCATGTGTACTGGTCAAGAAACCTGATGGCTCGATACGGTTTTGCACGGACTACCATAAGGTGAATACCTTCACCCACACAGATTCCCATCCCATCCCCCGAATGAATAACTGTATAGACCAAATTGGTAAAGCGACGTATATCACCAAGTTGGATCTGTTGAAGGGTTATTGGTGTGTGCCTCTTACTGAGCATGCCAAAGAAATATCGGCCTTCGTGACGCCTGATGGTCTATACCAATATCGCGTCATGCCTTTCGGCATGAAAAATTCTCAGGCCACGTTCCAACGGATGATGAATTACTGTATGCGAGACCTACCTAATGTCGCGACGTACATCGATGACATAGTAATCTACAACACGAACTGAGCAGACCACATTACAACATTGCAGAACGTTTTCAATAGGCTCCGACAGGTGAATCTTACTATCCACCTGTCGAAGAGTGAGTTTGGAAAGGCCGAATTGACATACTTGGGTCATACTGTAGGATATGGCAAAATCTCCCCCATTGACGCTAAGGTTCAAGACATCTTGAACGTCCCAGCCACACAGAACATCAGGAGCCTTAGGCGGTTCCTTGGAATGGCCGGATACTATCGGATGGTATTCCTAGCCTTTATTATTTCTGGCTATCTCAGATCCTGACTTTCAGCAATCCTGACCTAAACTACCCAGACACTGAGGCTAATATTTTTTTGCTGCTTCATCATGGACTTCACCACACAACACCAGCACCCCCTACATTAGGCATTCCTAGCGCTTGCTACTTCTGGCTACCATGGACCCATTATCTTCCAGCATTCCTGGCCTTTATAACTTCCAGAGCTTACTGCAACCCAACTCACCTGGTTGATCAGTGTCAAATGGACCTGTTAACAGCCCTGATCTTCCGACTACACTAGGTCCTTGCTT
This sequence comes from Acanthosepion esculentum, assembly GCA_964036315.1. Lineage (NCBI taxonomy): Eukaryota > Metazoa > Mollusca > Cephalopoda > Sepiida > Sepiidae > Acanthosepion > Acanthosepion esculentum. The sequence continues at coordinate 1,577,265 of OZ038514.1, forward strand.
CCAACTTTCCTGCCAACCTAACTCACCTGGTTTAAGAAATTGCTGCATGTATATCAACCAGATTAAAACAACCTCTTTCATACACTTCGGTTAAAATACTACCGAAAGTTCAGCATTTGACTTAACCAGCAACTACGCAACACCAGACACTTAAATTGAAATTCTCCTTGGCTATCCTCCAAACTTCAAATAACCTACTCCATACACTTCAGCTAAAATAGCATGGAAGGTTCATCATTCGACTTGTCTTGTCAAAGTGTTGAAAAGTTGCTGGTTATGTGAACTGAACTTTCAGAGTGTGGACTTACATGCCAACTTACATGGACTACTTTTAACATTTAGTCAGTTATATTATCTAGATCTTGTAGCCAGTCAGTATTACTTAATTCTGCCTTGGTTACTCGATTCATTGTTTACTCATATTACTTTAATCCAAACACCTACTTTTGGATGTGATGTAAATAAATTTTATGTAATTTTTAAATATCCTCGTTCTGTTGTCCATTTTTGTTTCACCCGTCATATCTTCAAGTCTTGATTCTTTTTTTTTTTAAACGTTAGAGGGCCTCTTGTGACTATCCTCATTCAGGGTGTACAGATCATATTGCACCCAATCCAGCAAGTCCACTACAAGTGGCATCCAAAATAGTTGAGCCATTTTATATAAGTCGAAGAAATATCAACACTGATAATTACTTTACAGATTGTCCCCATTGAATAACTTTATTCTAAGAGGCTGACCTATCTTGGGACAGTTAGGGGGGAAAAAAAAGAAAAAAGATATCCCAGAAGGTATCACCAATGCTAAAGCCCACTGTTGGCAGTTGCTGCTTTGCATTTCAACAAAATCTAACAATGGTTTCATTCATTCCAAATAAAAACAAAATGTTGGCCTCTTGCTTACTTCATGAATGTTCTTTACCTTTCTACTTTCAACACTTACACTGCATTTATGCATTGCTAACATTGGAAAAAAGGTGTCATTTGCACGGAGGCTGTCTCTTCAAGAACTTGCACACTTAGTGCAGCCGCACTTGCAAAAAGCACAATACAGAGTTCTTTGATAATCAGAACAAAATGCGTGCATCTGGAATTGAAATTTCTCACCCAACACAAGAGGATGGTGGAATAAAAGCCAAAGTCTGCCCAAAACACTGTTATAGATGCTCTTCTATATGATTTCCAATAGCAAATCATAAATTTCATATCAGGTCCCGAAGAATTTATCTCTGGCACTAATGTTTGGCTAAAACCTTGTAGGATCATGAAGTTAATAAGTTACTGCAAAAAGACAGGAAACGGAATTGGACAGATGTCAAAAATCATTTGTAAATATGAAAAGATACTTCAGAATTATCCCGAGCATATTTTAATCCCTCGTTAGATACGAGAACATCAGATGCAAGCAGATATGGGATTGGAGATGTGTTGCCTGTCACATACACACACGAGGATGGGAAACAAAAACCTGTAGCAGATGGTTCAAGAGCATTGCTGCTTGCAAATAAAAATTATAGCCAAATAGTAAAAGGAAGCATTGGTAATTTTTGTTGTAAAAAAAAAAATTGCCTAAAATGTTACAATGTAGAAAGCTCGTTTTACAAACTGATCATAAGCCAGTTTTGGCAAAATTTGGCTTGAAAAAGGGGTATCCCAGTACATTCAGCAAACAGTGGCTACTATATTTTGAGTCTAGTTTTGAAATTCAATATCTACCTTCAAAAGTAATGGAACCTATTGTGAGATTAATACCAAATGTTATTAAGCCACTTGAAGATACAGAGATTACCTCAAAAGTGAAGAAATAAAATGTGTGCTGTGGAATTTTGTTTATTACTGTAAGGGCACCAAAGTTCAGCTTGCGTGGGGTGACAGCAACCACAGAGCCATCATTGGATATAAACATGCTTACTTTTAACATTTCCATCACTATAAAATTGTATTTCAAATCGTTACTACTTTGACAATTCTGGCTTCAATTATTAAAAGTTATTTCAATTTCAGTTCAGCAAAGTATTAAACGCTTTACATTAGTTAACTTTGGCAAATGAGAATTTAGGTACCTATAACGATAATGGACTCTTCCTGACTATAAATACTGTGCCTCAGAGAGAGGAGAGGAACGAGTCGAGACCTAACGAGTCAAGACAATATTAGTTCACTCTAAACCAGACTGACAGTTAATACTAACACCTTCAACTTGTATTATATTTCTGTTCATTTTTTTATAAATTTATCAGCAACTTAGAAAATATTTTAAATTTTTCAGTTACTATATGAAATTTTTATTAGAATGGAAAAACAAGCAGGTAGAGAACAAATGAGACAGTATTCAGGGGGGGGGGGTATATGAGAAAAATAACGAACAAGTGAATGCAATGAAGACATTCTGATACAATACTATAAATACTGTGCCTCTGAGAGAGAGGAGAGGAACGAGTAGAGACCTAACGAGTCGAGACAATATTAGTTCATTCTAAACCAGACTGAGTTAATACTAACACCTTCAACTTCTTGTATTATATTTCTGTTGTAATATATCTTTGTTCTTTACTACTCTTGTGTTCGTGTTGTTCTTCCTTGGTCCTAACCTTGGACCATGACTGTGGTGTGAGGATATTAGACCATAACACTAACCAATTCATTAGACAAATTGACTTCTTATGTCTTTATTGCCATGCTCTTTGCTTCAAAGGAGAATCACAAATGTTGTCAAAAATGGAAGAGTTGATATTCTACCTCTTCAAGAAATTTAGAAGGGAACAGATGTAAATTGATTTCAGAGAAACCATTCTCAACTATGACAGTGCATCTTCGTTTGTGTCCTTTGGTGCAAAGATACACGTCACACCTGGTAGAGGAACAAGTTTCAGAATTCAAGGGCAAACTTAGTCAATCTTCATCCTGAAACAGAACAAAGGCAATAGAGACCACTATATATCATTGACTGATGAAGCTACAAAGATATGAATAGCTGCACCACCAAACAAATTCCTGACCATCATACATGGTGTCATTAGTGACTGCAATGCATATGCTCAAGAATACAAAAATATGCACTCACTAGAATTGGAAGAGATAAATCATGCAAGTGAACAAAATGAAGCAGTCATTGTTGCTAAGCACGGTGCTGACATCAGGTGAAGATATCAACCATCAGCTAATGAAATATTCAATTTTATTTTACAGCACATCAACATCATTGGGTTAATGCATATTTTTAGAATAGATTTGTCAAGAGTCAAATGCATCGCTGGTAATTTTTTTCAAAAACTTATTGCTGGAATTTTTCTATAAATATCTTACACTTTTATGGTGTTTTGACCCCAGTTTTTGGGTAACTATTTGCCCATAGCTGGGACCCTAACAGGTGCTACCACTCCAGGTCAGGGTGGACCTGGGAACAGCAGCAATTAAGAGGTGGTTCCACGTTCCTCAAAGACTCCCGATCAGAAGCCTTGCTGCCGGATGTAGTTTTTATAGTCATACCCAAGACTATGTGTGTGTGGAGTTTCACAAATATGAATTTTCATATACAGTGTAACCCGGATATAAGAGAGTTGTCGGGACCGGAGAAGTCGTCTCTTATATCCGGGTTTGGTATATTTTGTTTAGGTAAGTATGGGAACACTTCATATAACGCTTTTTACGTACAGAACACTAGTTTATTTAACAGTTATAGACATAAAAAACACAAAAACAGACAAAAATACATTTTCAATCAGTTTTCACAAATAATTCAATCAAAAATTACTTTTTCTTAAAGTCATTTTTGATTGTACAGAAATCTCTGTTAACATCATGAACACTTTCATACAGTCCGTAAATCATTTTCAATGCGCCATCAGGATTACTGCTTTTTGCTTCAAAGTAGGCTGTCAGAGTTTCAAGCACATTCAATGCAGCCTTAGAATTTGACACTGGTTTGTCACTTTCAGAAACTTCAGAACTTACGCTTTCAGCATCATCACCTTCGTCAAAATCTTGATCAACCGATTTTATACCACGTGTGATGTCCGTGTCAGTCAGTTCTCCATAACATTGTGTACAGTCGTCGAAGCTGATAAATTCATCAAAATCTGTTTGCTCCATGCCCGATGGTGGAGAAACTTGATCATTTTTGTCGAGTATTTCTTCCACTTCAGCCTGTGATTCAATGACAAAGCCAGCCCTTTTAAAACAATTTTGAATTGTTGACGGTTTGACCATGAAAAGTGCTCGTTTCATCATGTGCATGGCCTAGTTTCGTTCATTCAAAGTGTATTATCATCAGGAACTTGTTCGAATGCAAATCGCAGCAATTGATGCTACACCACCAGTGCCGCTGTCCGAAGTGGCCAAGCAGATAACTGTTTTGAAGGCCAGCTGACAAGTCATCCAGGCTTTACGATTAGTGAAGTAGGAAAACAGCAGAGTTTTGACATCTTTAAAGCAGCGTGGTTTTGCCGACTTACCAACGTTGGCAGAACCGTGATCTGCTGACTTGATTCGGTGTGAAATTTTTTGAACGAAACGTTATTGGCCTGCTTCCAGCGCATGAGCCAGCAATTGCTCGGTTCAAAATCAATTTCAAGATTTACGGCCAGTTGTGATACTTTCTGCCTGATGACATGATCGGTGACGGTAGCTCCATGAGCACATGCTTGCGTAAACCATTGTGTAAGCGCTTCGTTAACATCCTTGTGCACGGATTGGCGCTTTCATTTGCGATTAGTGTTTCTGTTCATTTGCATGCAAGATCTGAGATCGCCTTCTTTCTTGAGAATTTTTGCTGCTGTTGAATAACCGATTCCGTACTTTTTGGCTGCAGCGGCCAGTTTGAGTGTCTTCACTTTGACATCGTTGAAGAGCTCCAACTGTTCAGAAATGCTCAGAGTTTTTCATTGAGACACCAACGCCGACATCACTAATCGCAATGATTGCAAGCAAATGGTTTTCAGTGGCAAAATTAACAGACAAACTTCTGACTCAACAGAACAGTGGGTAAAGTGAAAGTGTTGTCCAGTAAATGCAACGACAAGCAAAGTCGGCAAAAAAGCGGGCGGCGCTACCCTTAGACACACAAAGCAAAATCATAAGGTAGAGGGTGTCTCCTACAGACACAGATTGGACACACCGTCTCTCTAGACTAGTCAAGATTAAGTCATTGAACTTCACTCTCTAACTGACCTCTGTTTGATCGATTTACGACATCACACTGTCATTCAAAACGAACTCTTATATCGGGGAGGACGGGACCAGAGAAAATCTCTTATATCCGGGTCTAATTTATATACATTAACACAGGCTCTAATTTTGGACCAGAGAAAATCTCTTATATCCGGGTTACACTGTATTATCAAGAAGAGCCTGTTGGTTGGTCAATTCATATGAATCTATCCACATACCACAATGGATTTTACTAATAGCTTCAGTAAATGATTGAGAAATTATTTTTCTGAAAAATGAAAAAGAATTTTAAAAAAATTAAAAGTGATGAGTGATATACTAGGTTGGTGTGGTAGAAGAAAACTTTACATATTACTGGGGTTGTTATAGCCACAATTTTATTAAAAAAACTTTAGCGAATTCTCAATTGTAAAAAACATCTGCCTACTGTTGGAGTTTTTGGGTACCGTGGTATACTAGTGAGCCAGCCAAAATGAGCCGACTCATTTTATAGTTCACCAATAGAAGAGTTAACCAATCAGAAGGCTCAAAATTTTCAATACGACGTGTATAAAGGCAGCCATGTTTTTCCCGAATATGCACAGCCAGCCTTTGATATTGAAGACTGAAGAAATACGGAACAGCTGCTGGTGGTATTGGTGATATAGTTAGATTCAGTAGAGTGACTTGTGAGTGTTAATCTTTAACATTGTTTCATTGAACAGATTATGTACTGCGCTGTATTCTATATTCATAGACTATGGTGAACATGGTCAACACCAACTTCTGTTCAATATCTAAGCTATCTAAGAATATCTAGAATAAGTCAAAGATTTTGCATATAGTTTAAGTTCTCCTATTGATTTTAAGTCGTCCCTTTGGCAGAAGAACCATTATCAGATAGCCAGAAGGTTAAAATATAGGATTCATATCTATATAACTAGACCCGATAAATTTCAGGTGGTGATTCTGAATTATTCCAATTGCATGAATAAAATTGCAATTATATTAGACAACACTAGTAAATGACAAATTAGTTTATATTTTTAACACTTTGAAGAGTCAAATTAAATTTCAAAAAAGACTACTTAAAACTTCATGAGAGAATGTTTCTCTCTAAACAAGTAAATGATAAAATTCAACTTGTTGGCTCCCATCTCAAGGCCACCATTTAGAGAATGTCATTTTTAAACCAAATGAATAAAAGCTGTAGCCCTTTAGACCAGTGAAATACATTTAATAACAGTAACCTTGGTCATTTCATCAACCTTTAAAATGTAGGAGGTATTTGCACCAAACTGTAATATCTCAATAGTGCAGTCTCTTCCAAAACTGCTATACATAGCTCAAAACAATGGCATGAAATTCTACAACAGACATTTAAAAAAATTACAATTCAGGTAACATTTATCCCTGCAGACAAAACTATAAATTCATATGAACAAAAAACCCAAAACAAGCTACCTAAGGACAATATAATTAAGACATACAGAAAAGCACCAAAAAATAAAGAATATGATATTAGCCTTAAAGAGAGAGAACAGACAATTTACAGAACTTTATCTAAACGATTACTACCCATCAATAACTGAACCCACGACTGATAAAACCATCTAAGCTCAGGAAGACAAAAATAAGCATGAAAGGTACCAGGGATGAAAGTGCATTAAAATAGATCCAGAGTCTCATTCCTTGCAGAAACCCCACCCTGATTGACCATGTTAGTGATAAAATGCAAACGATATGTGAAAAAACTTTTCTGACAGTTAAAGACCATGAAGATAATTTCTAAATATGCCCTTTTTGCTTAATCAATGCAACTAAAACTGAATTTGGCATTAGAAGTCAAAGATTATATAGAATATCTGCAAACTACTTGAGTGCAAGTAAACAAGTGGCAAGACACCAGCAAATGTGTTTCCTGGTTCAAAAAACAGAAAATAAAAACTATCTGGTATTCATAAAATGTCAATGATTTCTAGCCTATCACCAAGAAAGGTCTACTCAAAGCTATTATATTGTGCTTAAGATTTTGTGAACATAACACCCAAACAGATTGAGGTGGGTGTTGCATTCCCAAAAGTCTGTTTTTGTTCCATGAAAAGGAAGCATAGGTAAAGTCCAGAAGTGGTAGTTTTGATTTCTTCTAAGGATCTTTTGATGGGACCAAATTGTCTGAATTGATGGGCCTATTTATTTTACACATTGACAGCCACAGTATTTACAGGAATAATAGGCCGATTGTAGTTCCAGACAATAAGAGCCAATGACACCATCAGAAAGAAACTGTTTAAACTATTTAAAGAGTTGAATTGCAACATTACTGTCAAAATGAACAGCAAAATTGTTAAATATTGAATCAATTTATTGGCTGATACAGTTTCACCGTATATGAAGCTAAACACCACATTGAAATACATAAATACAAAGTCTAACCATTCAGCAAAATGTAATTAACCACATCCCAAAGGGGGTTGAAGGCAGGTTGTCCAGGAATTCCTCAAAGAAATTTTTCAAAAAAGAGAATATATAGCAGCATTAAAGGAGGAGAGGTACAATGTCAACCTGATTTTCAAACCTCAGGTAAACCCAAGAGATAGGAACAACAGGTTCAGAACCAGAAAAGCCATTTGGTTCAAACCCCACCTACTTTCAACATACAGGTGAAAGCTAAGTATTTTTGGGCCTTTTGAGAAAACATTTTCCTAAGTTTTCTGAATTGTTGAAAGTTTTCAACAAAGACACTATAAAATTAAGTTGTACTGGCAATTTGAAAAATATAGTAAAGCAAAATGCCTCCAAATACATACAGATTGATACCAAGAATCTGCAGAGTAAGGAGAGAAAAAGTAAAAAGTTAGAAATCAACTTATCTGCCTACTACAGATTTCAGTAAGACTACATAAACTCCAAGCAACATTCTTCTTGTGTTATTATTCAATGGAATGAAGACATAACAGATTTAAATATCTGTGTGACTACATAAGATGAACCAATCAGTGCTTTGAAATGTGGATTGCACAATATGTATCTGGTGATGTTAGACAGGGCATTGTTACCTGTAATTTACGTCTTATGTAGCCGATACAGGATTTTGTGATAGGCCAGCACCTTTCAGACAATCCAGACTGCACTGACAAAGACATGAATTTGATGTTTACCATTTTGGGCAAACCACGGTTGGCAAAGCATTTGTGTATTTTAGAGGAAGTTTATATTAAATTACACTGACCGTCTATGTCAGAGAAATTTGTCCTCTTTCTTTACCAAGATGCTTGTTGTGATGACTTACCCCGAAACTAGAAATGCGTACGAACGTGTCTTGCCTGCGTGGCGAATCCTGCAAGAAACATGGCCGCTTGTGAAGACGCGTTTTATGCGCGCCGGTCTCGTTCAGAACGAGATTGCGTCAAAACACATGCAAATTTTGGCAGTGTTGGAGTGCCATAAAAAGGAGAGACGTTAGCGGCACAGATGACAGCAGTCTTTCGGCGGACTTCGTGAAACAGAGTCGGACGTGCGAACTGACTGGCGTACTAAGAGGCAGTTATAGCCGGTACGTTTGATTTGGGTGTCCGTTTCACGACTGTCCTGTGTAACGGCCGAGAAAAGGAGTCTTGCAATCTCGTTCTTTGTAGCGACGACAGAGAAGAACAGCTCTTGTCACTTTGTTTACTTGTTTTTTGTGTTGTTTTTACTGTCTACACTTGTGAGTCCTGATTTTTCCTTTTTATACTCACTGGAACTGTGTATTACAGTCTTTGCCATTTTTCTCCACCCTCCTTTTTTTCCTCCAATCTTAAATCAGATTTTAATCATAGTTCCTAGTTTCCTCCTCAGCTATTTGTCAGTTTGCAAATTTTAGTTAATTCGCTATTTAAGTTACCAACAATTCTTAACGTTACCTTAAAAAGGATAAATTAAATAAATGCAGTTCTGTTTGTTCAAAACAATTACAAGTTCTGTGATATGAACCTTTGGTTTAAATATATGTGAATTGTCTTTCCATTTTTTCATTATAAACTATGCCAATGTTTTCTTTCTAATGAAGTGTTGGCCAAAAGGAGTCCTAAAAGGAGATAAAAAATGACTTTCAAATCTATATTTACATTGTGGTATTAAGACCTTGTTTAAATATTTCTGATGGAGATACCACAGAAGTTGTAGTGATACTGGCAAATTAATATGCTTAATTTGCATAAGTGCAAGAGAAAGCCAATATAACTCGTCACTGAGAATAACGTGATAGTAGTAGTACAAGCTTAGCGACCGACTAGTGCTAAACCTTGACTTCACAACAGAAGTGTTATTGACAAACTCAACTGCATTATTCAATTCTGGCATAAGGTTAATTCCCTTGGAGCCAAGAGCTTGTTTCTCCAGTTTGGTTTATCACAGTGTTCGCTCTTTGTTCATCAGGCACAAGTTGCTCAAGATTAAAATAGGATCCCGTTTTCCTGTCAAACATGCTTTTAGAAAGCATGAGCTAAACAAATTAGAATATTATGTTCATATTTGCACTGTTCGTCCTTTACCCGAAATTAGGCACAAATTATGTTGCCTCAGTTTTTTGTTTTGCACATTGTTAGCAAAAAATCAGTTGCAATTTGAAGAGTGCAGTAAAAAAAAAAAAAAAAAAAAAAAAATAAGTTCTCTCAATTCTCATATCAAAATAATTTAGTACTAGAGAGGCAACCAAAATAAACTTAACTTCTCCAATGTCACTAACAGAAATACAACATCTTGTTCTTTCAAGAGGGTGAGATTTTTTCTGCATTCTTTTAAAAGTAAGGAGCAAATTTTTGCAGAGTGAATTTTTATGCTCTCACTTGAATTTGCATAAACCTGCCTCTCCAGACAAGTTCTCTTTGTAAAACAAGATTATTCAAATGATTTTGCAAATATTCATCACTCCCGATAGAAATTCTCTTGCTTGGCAGAGTGTCCACTTCCCGACTATAAGGTTGTTAAAAACCAAAAGTGATATCTGTATCACTAAGCCTGATAAAGACTCAAGGGGGTGGTTATTCTGAATAGTCAGGCCTACATAAATAAATTTGAAAATTTTGAGGTGAAAGGAGGGGAAAAAAAAAAAAAACTGTTACTGGGCCTAAGGTCCTACTGATATTTTTTGGTGGCGGAGGGGGGGGCTGTGATTGGACAGTTCAAATGTCAACTGTCCCCACTGAAAGGAAAGGAGGACTGTTACTGGACAGTAGTAGGCAGTGTTTTCTGAAGACAAGGATGTGAGGGAGGTAAAATAACTGAAGACAACTTTCCCTTAAAGTTCTTCAGAGAAAGCTTAAGAATAAGTCCTCACAAAGAAAACCCAGAAAAAAGAACTGGACAAAGTTTACTGCAAAGAAAGAACCGAGAAGTCCCTAAGTGTTGCTTGGGGCTTAAGACATTCACAGTAAAGAGGAACAAGCAGCAGCAGCAAAACATGCTGTTACAAGAAGTTACTACCACGCGTTTTAAAGCCTTCCTCTTCCTCAGCTGAATATTAATGGAGAGAAAAAAAAGAAAAGTTTTCCATTTGGACAGGGAGAAAACAAAGGGATCTTGGTCTCTAAAGAAAAGGGAGCTTTGACTCCCAAGAAAGAAAATATAGAAAGAAAAGAACTTTTGAACTTTGAAAGAATAGAAAATGTGTAGAGGAAAGGCTCTTTTTTGTTATCATTTACACAGCAGGTGGACTTAATTTTGTTTTGTGTATTGTAATTTTTTAAGTTTTGTTTTTCTGGTATTTTTTATTTGTTAGAATAGATTATCCTATTCTCAGCAAAAGGGACAAATTTTTGCAGCACCCTTGGTTAGTCAGTAATAAAGATTTTTCTTTCTTATATAATTGAATTGGATTTGCATTTTGTTATTACTTTGGGCAGTAGAGAAAATACTATTGCAGCCATTTTACATGCCTCCTTGAAATTTCAAAAAATTGATCCTGCAATTTTCTTTTACGACACCAGCAAAATACAGGCAGTTACACTATATACAAGAGCAACCTTGTGTTCTTGAAGACATTTATATTAAGTTACATCAACCGAATCTGTACAAGCAAAAAGAACATTTCCTTCACTGTTTGGAAGGTCATGAGTGAGAATTTTTTTCCTTTTACACTTAGTTGGAACTGTTTATCAGTTATTTTAAATTGTGAATTATTTACTATTGTTTTAATAGTATTACAAACTTCCCTTCGTTTAATCTTTTGTGAATATTATCCCTTGTTTCAGATTTGTGCCAATGGTTACTTTTGAAAAAGTGTTGGCTGGAAATGATTCCTTTAGGAAAAGAAAAAAAGACAATTTAAAAATGAAGTCATACTTTTTCAAATCAGTGTGTATTTAACTTAAAGTAATATTACACAACTTCAAAGAAATGGAAAAGAAAATTGAGGAAAATTACAGTGAATATATACTGACACTTAATTGAACTAGCAGATGGCAGAGTAAATATTGCCTTATAAAGCAGTCTGACAAGGAAAGGTGAAGTTTTATTTTAAATGATGCTCTTTATATCTCCATATTTAAGCAGAACATTTTTATTCTATATAAGAGATGGTCACTTGTATTATCTAAATCTTCCAAAACTGCTGACATACAAAAAAATAAAATACTGATTTTGTGGACATGTTATAGTTTCTCTGCATGGAACAAATGTAAATAAGTTTATATAAGTTTGTGCATGACTTTGTATAAAACAAGGCATGTTTGTCATGCCTTTTCTTCCAGTTATTCCATCCCATTCATGAAATAATGTATTACATCTTGAATATAATAATGCCCATAATTGGGGAAATACAAATAGAATATTCCTTTCTTCCAGAGCTCAAACATAATCTGGTCACCAACATGTCATTAACTCATCCCCCCTGCCTGATGTGATAGTACCCCATTAGGCATTATAGTCAAATAATTAGAAAACTGCATTTGAAATAGTCACTGACAAACCTCATGTCAGTAATAGGCAGGTTTTTGGTACAGTTTGTTATGCCTGTATACAAGGCAAAAAGAAACTAGATGCTTCATATACATGTGTGGTGGGAGAGGGATTTATTGACTACAAAGGCAGCCCTGCATATCTAGTACATATTCCAGAAACTAAAAGTCAAAATAGTATTTTACTGACAATTTTTGAATTTCTCATGTATCGAACATTATTCCTATTATTTGAAGAGAAATCCTTGCAAGGAGGATAACTGTTATACAGTACTTATGGACCATAATCGGTAGGCCCCAATCCATATAAATGCAGTAGAATATACTGTATGTGGTAGTCATTTGGATTCACCTTAATTCACTTCTAACCCACCACTAGCAGTTGAATACTTGCTACATGCCGCTGGCGAATGTTGTATGTTGCTTCTGTTATAAATATCATTCCATTTCCAACTTTAGTTTCATTTTGGTTTCTTGTTTTTGTTACGTTACAGAAAAAAAAATCATAGTAAGCAACGCTAGTGCATACGGTATAGGAGCCTACATTATGCATAATCTTGAAGACTGCTTGATTAAGCCTATTGTATACACATCCAGGGTGATGCTTCCAACCGAAAAAAAATTATTTCTTAATAGAAAAGTTTAAGGATTGTCTTTGCCCTTAAAAATTTCATAGATTCATTCACAGGAAAAGGTTTACCTTACAAACCGATCACAGACCATTGCTAGCTATTTATGGGTCCAAAAAAGAACTACTGATTCATACAGCTAACAGGTTACAATGATGGAGAATCATTCTATTAAATTATGATTGGAATTCTTGTCATCAAATAAATTAAGCTATGTGGATAGATTGTCCAGACTTATTCCAAGAAATAGTGAACCTTGGAAGACACTGTCATTGCATCTCTACAATCAGAAGTAGAGATAAAAAATGTTCTATGCAATATTGTGCAGGAACTAGCTGTGACATTGGAAGACATGAAAAGTAAAGTGTTGGATGACAAGCTTATTACTGAAATGAAGAAAAAACAAAGACAGGAGTAAAACAAGAATCTAAGGTATATTCAAATGTGCAATGACGTTCTCATGTATAGCAAAAAAGTAGTGGTACCTTTAGTACTACAAAAACGAATCCTGAATGAATTCCATGCAGGACACTATTGGTATATCCAGAATGAAAAGCTTAATGAGAAATTATGTATACTGCCATAGCAGGGACAGAGACATTGAATGTTTGATAAAGTCATGCAAAGGCTGTGTTTTGGTAGCTAAAGCACTACCAATAAAGTTCAATCCATGGCCATAAACTGACCACCCATGGTCACATCTGCATATTGATTTTACTGGTCGACTTAATGGGAAATATTTGATCATCGTAGACAGTTTATCCAAGTGGCCAGAGATATTCAGATGTAACAAACCAACCACACCAGTAGAAATTCAGTTTCTACACAAACTGTTCATGAGGTTCAGAGTATCAGATTCTATTGTTTCAGATAACAGCACTCAATTTACATCAAAAGAATTCAAGGAATTTTGCAAAATGTTTATGGTAGAGCACATAACAATTGTCCCTTATCACAAGTAATGGACAGGCAGAATGTTCTTTTTTTTGGGGGATACCTTCAAAGGGTTATAATAAAAAAAAAAAGCCAAGGCTGGATCCACAGATGCAGCATTACAGCAATTTTTACAGGTGAATAGGCTTACAAATAGAAATGCACCTTTGGCCATGACTCTAGCAGAAATTATGTTTGCAGGGAAAATAAGATCAGTTTTTGACAATCTGATACCCAATAAGAAAAAACTATCATGCAATACAAAAAGCTGAAAAGAAATTTTACAAAATTGGACAAATAAAACAGTGAAGTCGGTACTATCATCCAAAGAATCAGTAGGATGGTGTATCTAGTCAAAGGACTGGTAATGGTGCACAAGAGGCACTAATAATCAAATAAAAGTAGGCATTCAATTGAAGAGAATACTCCAGACAAGGCTGAACCTACGGAGGTTCTTTTTGATACATTTCATGTACCCATCCCTCAGAAAGCTCCAGAGATAGAAGTCCAAAAAAGATGCAAGAGAAAAAAAGAAGGGATACAGAAAAGATCAAAGTCAATCCAAAAAGAAAAAATATTGACTGTACAGAGTAAATAAAAAATTTTTTTAAAAAAACAAAGGATGGGGTGTTATACCATACATATGCACTATAATGAATAGTCTAACACTTTCGCCCCAGCCCCTCAACCTCCGACATCTTACTCTCTGGGTTGAGGTGTCTACTCGGTCCTAACCGAACTTAACGGAGTGGCTGTAGGTCTCCTGAGTATCCGTAGATCATTTGACCAGCCCACTGGTTTAATCCTGCTTCCTGCCAGAAAGCAGAAGTGATATTCATCCATTCACTGTCGACTGAAGATGTAGACACAGCTGGAGAGTTTGTGCTAAGAAATTTAGAATGCAGCAAAAAAAAAAAAAAAAAAAAAAAAAAAAAAAAGGCAGAAAGCTGAACAAACTATTCAATGGTTGAATTGTTAATGTCTTTTATATAGCAGAAAAGAATAGTATAGAAAAGAAAAGTATTTGATGTAGAAACTCGTACACTGGATTCTGTGACAGAAAGTGTATTGTGATTAACTTGTTAAATCGTCTCAGAACGATATACGACTCTTGTAATAAAGAGAAGATTTCTGTGTGAGGCTTAAAGTTTATAGTGACATTCCTCCTCAACAGTAGTAACAGTAGTAGTAATGTTCGTGGTAGCAGAAGCAGCGGTACTTATATCAACAGTATATGTTAGTGGACGCCTCATTCCAATCTCTGATGTCACTTCCTCTTCTCCTCAAGGCTCCAACTCAACTCCACTGTCTCTAGCCCAACTCTTGCCTGGGTTAATTCTCTTCTCCAGTCTCACCAAGAATTTTCTCCAGTCTCACTTTCTCAGCATAAATACACGTTTATATAGAAAAACCCGGCTGGTCATAACTGACCCTTGGCCCTACTATTTCGCACGCAATTATGGGGGTTCTGGCTGCTTCAACCAAAATCATATGAATTCCAAAGTTCCTTATAGCTTACTAAGCTATTTCAATTTTTAACCAATAAAAATTATTTCGACCATTACCATTATCTTCTAATGACCCAGATCTAATGGGTACATCTCCTGCCTTAGATCAGATGTCCTCATCAGTAAACAAAATGAGGATCTAATTTCGCTACTCATATCTACTCCAATTTCAATAAAAAAAAGTGTGTGTGCGTTTTTCCCAGACTCTTTGTCACAATAGGTCTCAATCCATCTAAATACAGTAGAATATACTGTATGTGGTAGTCATTTGGATTCACCTTGATTCACTTCTAGCTCACCACTAGCAGTTGATTACTTACTACACACTACTGGAGAATCTTGTATGTTGTTTGTTATAAGTATTGTTCCATTTCCAACCTACATTTTGGTTATTCTTATTCAGTAACCTTTTCCTAGGTTACAACAATAACCAACAAAGTTAATTTACACAATCAGATGATCTGAACAAGAATATGGAAAATTCTAGTGGGGAAAATCTCCAAAGATAGCCAAATATGTAAAAGATTAGGTTAAAAATTTTGACATGGTCAGTACCAAATTGGAGAATGAGCAGAATATAACTCTGCAGCAGAAGAATGCCAGAGGTACGTCAGTGTAAAGCAGGATTCTAAAAATATCGAAGAATCGGGTATTGCTCACATCAAAAAAGTATGCTACAAACAGAAACAAAGTCTCTTCAAACTAATGAAACAAAAAAAAAAAAAAAAAAAAAAAAAAAGCAAAATAATTTGCCCCCTAACCCATGTTACAGATGTGGGGCCCTACACTGGTACAAAGATTGTATTTTAATACCAGGAAATTCATGCACGTAAAAATGTTAAAGTGTGAAATTTCAACTAGACTAGTTCCGATTTGACAAACTTGCAAACATGGAAAAGATTGGGTAAGCCAACCATGATAAAATCTGGCAAGATTGCAAGATCAGTAACAGGAAAAAAATTAAATTTGAGTGGGAATTAATTGCTAATACAACGTTGAACGAAAAGACTCTTAAATTAAAATTGTTCATCCCGAAAAATACTAACTTATTTGGCACTGATTGGCTGACACAATTCCAGCTTTGGGACATACCCTGGAAAATTAATACTGTCAAAAAATTGAATATTGGAATGCAGAAGTTGGAGGGGGGGGGGAGAAAAAAAAAAAAAACAACTGAAGGAAGCCAATCCAGGAATTTTTTCTGGTGGGTTAGGCAGGTGCACCAAGATGATGGCAAAAGTTGAACTACAAGAAGACATCCAGCCAGTGTTCAAAAACAAGCGAAATGTGCCTTTTGCCTCATTGGAACAAATTAACAAGGAACTCGACAGATTAGAAAAAACTGGTGTCCTATCTAAGGTAGAGTACAGCGAATGGGCCGCACCAGCAGACTATGTAAAAAAAAAGAAATTGAAAGACACACGTTTGCGATGATTTTTCGACAGGATTAAATGCTGTTTTGAAGGACTATCATTACCCTCTTCTTTGCCCAGAAGACATTTTTACGAAGCTAAATGGGGAGAAATTTTTCTCAAAAATTGACCTTAGCGATGCTTATTTGCAAATTCCATTTGAAGAGGTGAGTTTAAAGCTATTGTGCATAAACCTGTATCGTGGATTATATAAATTTGAACGTTTACCGTTCGGGATCAAGGTCGCACCAGCAATTTTCCAGCAAGTCATGGATACTATGCTGAGCGGCCTTCACTTCTCAGTCGCTTATTTAGATGACATCCTGATGAAAAGCCAAAGCGTAGTCGAACATAAGGATCATGTCCAAAGTTTTTGCTAAGATTCAAGATTACGGTTTCAAACTTAAAGAGACCAAATGTGATTTTTTTTCTAGTGATGCTTGAACAAATCAAATACCTAGGACACATAATTGACAAGGATGGCAGGAGACCAAATCCTGAACAGGCTGCCGCGATTAAAGATATGCCAGCACCAAATAACATTGTTTTGTTGCAGAGCTTCCTTGGACTAGCAAATTATTACCAGGCATTCATACCAAATATGCATGATCTGCGTGAACTATTAAATAAAGACAAGCCCTGGATTTGGACAGCAGAATGCCAGGAGGCATTTGAAAAAATAAAGAAAATACTGACGTCAGACTTATTCCTTACACATTACAACCCGGACTTGGAAATCATTGTTGCCAGCGACGCTAGTTTGTATGGCGTAGGGGCATGCATTCTTCATAAAATGACTGATGGAACAGTAAAACTGATAGCTCATGCATCGAGAGCTTTGCTTCCTGTGGACTGTACCCCAAAACTCCACAAGCAATCAAAAGTTAAAATGTGAAATCAATGTTTTTAATTCTTTTATACTCCAATTTTTCTTTTCAACATTCAAACACGCATGCAAAACAATGCATTACATCAAAGTATTACTCATCCATTCTTTCATTAGTATACAAAAAAAAAATTAAATCAATACACACAATACAAAGAAAGTTATAACAATTTTAAAATAGGTGCTCATGTTTTTGTGACATCAAAAAGAATTCAGTGGCAGGAGGAACAATTCTACAAGGAATTTGGTGTGGTAATGTATTGGAGTTTTTGGGTACCCTGGTGTACTAGTGAGCCAGCCAAAATGAGCTGACTCATTTTATAGTTCACCAATAGAAGAGTTAACCAATCAGAAGGCTCAAAATATTCAATGCAACGTGTATAAAGGCGGCCATGTTTTTCCCGAATATGCACTGCCAGCCTTTGATATTGAAGACTGAAGAATTACGGAACAGCTGCTAGTGGTATTGGCGATATAGTCGGATTGAGTAGAGTGTCTGATCCGTGAGTGTTAATCTTTAACATTGTTTCATTGAACAGATTACGTACTGCGCTGTATTCTATATTCATAGACTATGGTGAACATGGTCAACAAAGGTTATGAACCCAGATTACGACTATTTTGACGGAGACGAGTCAAAAATACTAATTGTGGGAAGTGAAATTCCTAGGCTATCTTAGAATACAAAAACTTCATGACATCATTCTTAGCCAAGATGACCAGAAAGATGATTTTATGGAAAGAAATGCGACCGTGTTCGCCAAATTAATACAATGCCTGGATGACAGGAGTTTGTCTTTAATAATGAGAGAAGCCAGGGATGACGACCGCCAAGCTTTAAGAATATTGCGTGAACATTACTTGTCAAAAGGTAAGCCTAAAATTATTGCTTTATATACTGAACTAACCTCGTTAAGGAGATGAGAAAATGAATCTGTAACAGATTATATGATATGAGCTGAGAATGTCACAAATGCCTTAAAAATGGCAGGTGAGACTATCTCAGATGGGCTGCTAATAGCCATGGTTTTAAAGGGATTACCAGCAACATTCAAACCATTCACGACAGTCATAACTCAAAAAGATAAATTAACTTTCACAGAGTTTAAAATTGCGTTATGTAGTTATGAAGAAACTGAAAAATGTGTAATCCCCCAAATCAACGTCATTTAAAAAATTCAGAAAACCAGTCCCTCAAACCTACCAGACTAGGAATTATGATATTAAAAACAAGGGGCTTAAAAACAACTATTACAACAACAGGAACAATAGAAAATCAATTATCTGCTTTTATTGTGGAAAAGCCGGGCATGTACGTGCTAATTCTGAATTTACATTTGACGAATATTCAGGACTTATGGAATATTTTCTGAAAAACAAATCTGATACCCTACAAGCTACAAGAATGTATTTATCTGGTATTTCACCTCATGGAAAAGTGAAAATCATTAGAACAGATAATGGTGGAGAATTTACTTCTGATGATTATGAAAACCTAATAAATGAAGGCATGAAACATGAGAAAACCTGTCCTTATTCCCCACACCAGAACGGAATCGCTGAACGTAGTTGGCGGACTCTTTTCGAAATGGCTAGATGTTTGATAATAGAACCGCCAGAAGGTTTTGAAAAAGGTGATAATTATATATGGAAACTCAAAAAGTCACTATATGGGCTCAAAAAGTGGAAGAACGTGGAATAAATTACTACATTCCTATTTAATTGAACAACATTTTGAACCCTCCCCAGTTGACCCATGCTGTACACAAGAATATTTAATAATGAAATATTAGCAATTCTGATTATTTGGGTCGACAATAAGTTACTTGCTTCAAAATGTGAAGCTGCTCTATTAAAAATTAAAATTCCTTAAATATAAGGTTTAAAATGACCAACTTGGGTCGACTATCATGGTTTCTTGGTATACAATTTGAATTTAAGGACAACACTATTACAATGAATCAATCCAGAGACATCGAAAAACTTTTACCTAAATTCAGCATGCAAAATTGTAAAACGCAAACTACTCCATATGAAATGGATTTAAACACAATTATGAATAATGAAGATGGTATAGCGACGTGTGAGAAAGAATACAGAATGTCGATTGGAAGTCTTATTTACGTCATGACATCAACAAGGCCAGACATCTGCTATACAGTTACTAAATTGTCTCAAAACTTAAATAAACCGAGCTCAGCAAGTATTACATTATTTAAAGGCAACTAAGAATCAGTGCCTAGTATTTCAACAATCAAAACAACCCACTACAACTGGATTTTGTGATGCTGATTGGGCAAATTCACCAGATCGTAAAAGTATCACAGGCTATTGCTTAAGATTGGCAAAAGATAATCCAATAATTGGCTGGAAATCTAAGAAACAGGGAATGATTTCACTTTCAACATGTGAGGCCGAATATGTTGCATTGTCGCAAGCAACACAAGAGGCTATTTTTCTTAAATTACTAATAAAAATTACAACACTGATAATAAGTGAGCCTATAAGTATTTCCTGTGACAATCAGGCCAGTATTGCTTTGGCTAAAAATCCAATAATACATCAAATATCAAAGCATATTGATATTAAATATCAAAGCATATTGATATTAAATATTTGTTAGGGATCAGGTACAAAAGAAAACAGTACAAATTGAATATGTTCAATTGGAAAATAACGTGTCGGATTTGTTTACAAAGCCAATTACAAAATTGAAATTAGGGGCTTTCATTCCTGTCATATTTGGTACTGACCTATAAGGTCCTTATTAGTCCTGGGTAGGACGTAAAACTGCATCCATTAGTTATTGTCTTAAGAGAGGTCAGTTTTTGGTATGAATGTGAGTCCTTAGTTTCGGGGGTATAAACGTAAATAGTCCTACTTTTAGCCTAATCCTCCTCTGAATGACTCTCAGAATCACTGACCCGGAGTGATAGTGCCCGTTTTAATGGGCCCCAGCTATGAATAAAATAACTTTCCACTTTTTTGTTCTGATCACAACCCAAATTTATAATATTGTTATTAATGTTTATTAACCTGAAATACTTGACAGTCGACAAAATATAACTAATTTTTGTGGAATTTAAAAAAACAAAATTAATTACAAAACAAAGATATTTTATGAATACTGAAGTATTTGTTCCATATGAATATTGACTTTACTAATATTTTGAAAGAAGATTCCATAATGTACCCAAATTGGGGGGGGGGAGTTTTGGGGTACCCTGGTGTACTAGTGAGCCAGCCAAAATGAGCCGACTCATTTTATAGTTCACCAATATAAGGATTAACCAATCAGAAAGCTCAAAATATTCAATGCTACGTGTGTAAAGGTGGCCATGTTTTTTCCAGAATATGCACTGCCAGCCTTTGATTGTGATCTCTGCACAACATTTTTTGCTTTTTCAGACTGGTCTTGCCGCCTGACTATTTGTTGGACATTACGCCTATTTGTGTGAATTTCATTTGCTGTTTTGAAGCCCATCTAATTTTTTGGATTTTACCACTTCTGTTATTTATTATTACCGCCTTTTTTACGACTGTTTGAAAAGTTTTTGATTTTTTTTTACCCTCTTTATTTTTACCCCCTTTAATTTTTGCTCTTTCTCTTTTAGTCTAGTTTTCCTGTTTCATTTTCTTTTAAATATATCTTCGTTTTCTTTATTTTGTAATCCCTGTCTTATTTCTGACTAATTCATCTACAAAGTCCTGCTTAAGACTTTAAACTAAATCTGATAAAGTCCCACTTGCAAGACTTGGGGAGTGTGGAGTCACTTGGTTGTCATTACTCCCAGGCCCACTCTGACCCTGTTTAGGTTGTCCTTGATAAGACAAACTGTTTACATGCAATATAGTGGAAAATCCAACCCACAGTGGAATTTTAAAAGAGCTGTATTCATCACAACTGAACTTTACCAATACTTTTATTAAATGATTGGACAAGATGTATAAACAACATTAACATGGCCCCAAATAATTCTGGCTGAAGAAAACATCTCAAAAGAAGCAAATAACCAATGTGTTATTCAAATTACCCATGTTTAATTATACCATCTTGAAGACAAACTACCCTTGACCAGCCTCATGGTGACAGGCTTCCATGGAAAAATTAAAATGGTTCAACTGAAGTAACCACAAAGGTATCCTTTTTAATCATGCAAAACTCATAAAAATATAAATGGGGTCTAATACAACTAAAAACTCTACAATGAATCAATAGTAAATAAATATAAACGACAAAAGAATGGACAATGTCATTTTAATTATAAAGACTGTATTTGACACTTTTTTTCTTTTTAAACTAAAAATCTTAATTCCTCTGCATCTTACATGCCATTATGTAGGTTTAAATTTTGCAATTTACTATTATGTAAATTTTTGTAACTTTGTATAATATTTATACATTACACCCTAATCTTTATTCAGTAAAAATTTCATTGCTAATCATGCATTACTTTTTAAGTAATACACATTTATATCGTTGTTGTTTCCATTCCTTATATTATGGCCACTAGTGTATATTACCAGACCTGACAAAGGTGCAGGTGTGGTAATATTAAATTATTCAGATTATGTTGATAAAATTGGTATTTTAAATAACAATTTAAAAAATTCGATGTCAATTGTGACGATACCTTAAAAATGGAAGTGATAGAACTTCATAAGAGAAGGTTTTTGTCTAAAGAAATTTATATTTGTCCCATGGGTTCTCAAAACCCTTGGATGTATGGGTTACCAAAATTTCAAAAAGTGGGCATTCCACTGAGCCCTATTTTGTCTATGGTGGGCTCTACCCAGCATGGTTTGGATACGTGGCTTACCGAGTTTCTTGATCTGATTTTAGTATTCTATTCAGAGTATTGTGTGCCAGACTTATTTCAATTTGCTGGCTATATGCATAAACTGAAACCTAATCCCGACACTAAGCATTTTGTGTAGTTTGATATATCCAGTTTGTTCACCAATGTTCCACTTGATGAAAATATTTGTGCTGACTTCTTGTATTGTGGCCCCACAAAGCTTCAATCTTTTCCTGAGGCTGTCTTTGTTGAGTTGATGGCGATGACTAAGTGTCTCCTTCAGCTTCGACAATTGTATGTATCAATGGAGTGGTGATCAGTAGTCTCTTAGGACCTCTGATAGCTAACATTCTCGTTGGCTTTTGTGAGAAACAACTTTTTGATAGGATTGCTAAGCCTTACTGTTTACTTCTGCTATGTCGATGATACGTTTACATCATTTTCTTCCCGTGGAAGAGTTCTTTTCATATCTTAATCGCCATCCTTCTTTGAAATATACTTTGGAAGTTGAAGAGAACAATCAGTTACCTTTCACTTGGAGATGGGATATAATAGATAAAAGGGGAAATGGCAAGTAGCCTACTTAACAGTGTCAAAATGGATAGCAGAACAGAGACTGGGTGGGATAGTAAAGAGAAACATTGCTTAGAGCTACAAAGGACAGGAAATTATGGAGAAACATTATTGTTCCCTTCAGGTCAAGGGAAAAGATGGTTTACCAAAGTTTTTCGCCAACTCATTTACAAAGAGTTTTAATGTCTAAACTTGTTCTTTTTGTGAAAAGGGATTAAGAAAATCTAAAATTAAATTATGGGTAATTTATTGTGCTTGTTAGCTTGTTATTGCTTCAAACTTGATCTCTTTCTGATATACTCTACATCAAAACATGTTGGCCAGATGTAAATAAGTAAAACTAATAAAAAGCAAGGCCTCCAAAAAATGAACTGAGCCAATCAGAGATTAAAATACAATGATTTCTTTGGGTATGATATTCCTTTATCTTGCCAATTAAATAGTCAAATACATCCAAGATATCCAGGATGTCATTTCCTTATTCCCTACACAACAGAATAGGTTTCTTATATTTATATTTCTTATCCCTCACAATAGCATGAGAGTATTCTTCTCCCGAATCAGTCATCAGAGGTCATTAGGGAACTAGTTACAATATCAAAATCCCACTTAGTCATGCAGTCTTTTTGTTTGGAGTTTATGCATTTAGAAACTGAAGGAGTCGAGTTCAATTTTGATAATATTGTGTACGCCCAAATCAAAAGGGTTTCAATCAGTTGTCCTTTGGATCCAGTACTACCAAACATTTTTGGGGGTTTCTACAAGCAACTTTTGTTTGAAAAACAAAAATTGTATGGCCTTTCCTACTCAATTCAGTTCCTTCATCCATCCTTGCAATTTATTATGGAAGTGGAGAATTGTATTTTGCATTTCTTGGATGTTCTTGTTGAACATAGAAATGGTCTCTTTATTACCTACATTTATTGCAAATCTACGTTCACAGTTCTGTACAATAACTGGAATGCTTTTGGAACAAAATCCCATAAGATGAAGCTTATTTCCACCTTAGTTCACTGTGCTCTGATGATTTTTCTCCCTGTAGTCTTGATCAGGAACTAGAGACAAATTAATTATTTTCTATTGACAATGGTTTTCCTGCCAATGTTATTAAGTGCAGGGTTGAGCATAAAATTAGACATTTCAAGGAACTGGTAGTCTTTGGTACCAGTCTTTGTCTTATTTATTTGAAACACCTGTGGCTAGGCTAGGTAGGAAGAGTCAAATGCTTGCAAACACTGTCAGCTTGCATTTCAGTTTTTTCTTCAACTGTGCAAGTTACAGGTTGTTTTTTAATTTGGTATTTTGTTGATCATCTGTCCTACTTTCAAAGTAGTTCTGTCATAAACAAGTACAAATGTCAGTGTGATGCTGAATATGTGGAACAGACTAGTCTGCGGTTGGAGACCCACATGTCAACATATTCCTACCAATATAAAAATCAAGCAGTTTTTTTTTCTAGGACAACTCAGTCTGCAACATGATTTAGCAATAGGCCAACATCTACTTGATAATCCCCACTGTACCACTAAATATGTAGATAGTTTTTTGACTTTTGCACAGAGCAGTCTGCTTACCACTTACATGTTCTTGACGCAATTTATATTGACACAATATGACACTGGCAGATGGAATGAAAGGTTAAATTCAAAGCATAGTTTGGAACAAGATGAGAAGGGTTAAAGAGCAGAACAATAGACCAAGAGACGGAAAAGGGATTTCTTTTTTATTTCCAAAGTGTTTCTTTTTAGGGTAGAGATACTTTGAAAAAAGTGATTCTGTTACAAGATATTACCACAAAAACTATGGCAATTAACTTTTTTAAACCAAAAATTTGAAATGGCAATTAAATTTTAAACCAAATTTTTTAAAAAATATCATTTAAAAGACTTAGGAGATATAAACCTGAAGCAGTGTATATCCCTGAGAAACTTACTAGTATTGGATGCACTGTCTAGAAACTCAATTAGGGATTTGGTTTGGTTTGTGGCATATCAATCTCAATGGGTTATTTAATGACAGCTGATTAATGAAGCAGCTTAAAAAGCATTGGTTACAAAAACACAATATAAGCAGAATAGATAAAATCTGGTCTGTGACCAAATCAAGGGAATAGAGGTTCCTTGTATAAAGACCCAGGATTCAGGGTGCTTAGAGTACAATAACCCTGGCAGAATTGGGGTGGGGACTGACTGGAAGAACCAGCTGGTAAATTTCTTATTTTTGAGCAAATCCACGGTGAGAAATTTTGCCAACATGAAATTTAAAAATAATTTTAATTAATGACCCTGAACAAACGCCACACCACAAATTGGTCAAAGAACAACCAAGGTGACAGTCACAGGTGAATTACTGAGGAAGACTGCAGAATTGCCTGCACCCATTGAGAGGTGTTGATGTGAGGCACAAATAAGAGAAGGAAGGAGTTGGTGGATTGATATCCTGTTTGGTTTGGTTTATTTTGTTTTACGGCATATCAACCTCAATGGGTTATTTAATGCCAACAACATTTTTTATTGCTGGTAATATTTTGTTTTGTCAAAAATCTGTTTCTTGTAATATTTTTCCTTCAAAATTGTATTGCTGGTAATAATTAACTATTTGCCCATAGCTGGGACCCTAACAGGTGCTACCACCCCAGATCAAGTTGGACCTGGGAACACCAGCAATTAAGAGGTGGTTCCACGCTCATCAAAACCTCCTAATCAGAGGCCTTGCTGCTGGATGTAGTTTATCGTCTTAGCCAGGACATTTGATATCCTGTGACTACTACCCATCAGAAAAGGGTCTCTCCAAATGTTGAAGTATAATTAATTATCCAGAGCCAGACAAGGAACACCTTGTTGAAGATGGGGAAAATACCCATGCCAGTTTCAGATGGAAGTCAATATAAGCAGATACAGAGATGACCACGACAGAAGTTCCAGTAGTACCAAAGAACCACTCTGCCAAATCCCATATGACTTACTGCCAGAGAAAACCAGACTCATTCCAGACTTGGCTAAATTAATCCAAGCGTCACAATAGACTTTAGCATGGGAAGGGTCAATATTTCTGTACCAAGAACTTATATTGTACAAAGAATTGATATAAAATTACATAGAAATGGACCCTGAAGAAATCAGAAGAATGTGGCTTCCCCATTTCAGACAGAAAGAACACTTTGGAAAATGCTCATCTACCTTGGAAAGTGCTGCTATTTGTGAACCATTTCCTTGATTCAACATGGAGTCACAGGGTTAGGTTTGAAAACCTTGAAATTGCTGAGCACACTTCAGTCGATTGGCACTCTTTCCGCTGCGAGGTATGCCAATTTGAAATTGACAAGTTATCTTTCAGCATAAGTATAACCGGGGATGCCAAGTGAAAACGGTGACTCTTTGGTGCCATTAACTGCCGATTGTGATGGAGATTCCAGGGATGCAGTAACACTCATTCTTTGAATAATTAGTCACATCCGACCAAGATTTGTTATTTATAGCGACTGCTGGTTGGCATATGTGCAAATACCAAACTGAGTATGCACACCTTCAGATAAACCACAGTGAATATTTTGTTGACCTGGAACACCAGAATATTCATACAAACAGTTGAAAGGCTGTGGAGGTGTTTGCAGGAGATTTTCATCCACCCAGAATTAAAAATTGCTTATCTGAAGCAATATGTTGCTCATTTTTTTTTTTGTTACCGAGGTCAATATCTCACCATACAGAGTGCCTTCAGATTCCTGACTGAAGCAGCCAAGCTGTACTCAGGACCCAAATACGATTGTCAATCCCCTCCTAAAAGGTGAACTTTCTGCAATATTTACTGCTATTGTAAGAAGCAAGCTTGTTTTATGTGCCTCCACTTTTACACAGAAAATGGCCCCAAACTTAAAGATAAAGTTTTAAAGTCAAAATGTTTAAGACAAAAGATCAATTTTTTTAATCCTGATTAAAAATAATGTTTGCACTTTTGAAAGTTCTTGCAAAAATCAAATTGAATGACATTTAAATTTTATAAGCAAAATAAAAAGTCGTTTAAATGACTAACTTGACTTAGGAAATATAATCCTGAAGCCAAGTATATCCCTGGGAAAATTTTACTAGTATTGGATGCACTGTCTACAAACAATTAGGGATTTGGTTTGGTTTGTGGCATATCAACCTCAATGGGCTATTTAATGCAAACAAGAATTTTATTGCCGGTAATATTTTTCCTTCAAAAATGTATTGCTGGTAATAATTTTTAACAAAAATGTAACCTATTTCTACACTGTCATCGTGCTTTTGGTGGGGGGTAACAATTTTAACCCATAGTTAGGACCCTAACAAGTGCTACCACCCCAGGTCAGGGTGGACCTGGGAACACCAGCAATTAAGAGGTGGTTTCATGTTCCTCAAAACCTGATCAGAGGCCTTGCTATTGGATGTAGTTTGTCATACCCAGGACGACCAATTAGGGAAGATGTAGAAATGTACATAAACAATATAGTAAAGATTAGATCAACTAACAATAGGAAATATAAAATATAAAAGAAATTAGTAATGCTACATCTAAGTACTCAAAACTACAGGAGCTTATGCATCTCACATTAAATGGGTGGCTTGTAGTTAAACCTTACTTTAACTATAGGAATGAACTGTCAGTACATTAGAGAATTTTGTTTTACCAATATTGTATAGTGATAGCACAATCTCAGAGCAGGAATGCTATGAGCAATACACACTGGACATCTTGCATTAAATAAATGCCAAGTACAAGCTAAAATGTTGGTATGACGGCTGAAAATATCACATGAAATAGATTTCAAAGGATGTGGATTTTATGATTGTGGGTATTACTTAGTAACAGACTATTTCTCTAGTTACTTAAAAATAGTGCAATTAAATACACTAACAAGTAAAACAGTAACTGAAAAATTACAAAATATATTTGCTGAATGGAGAGTACCTGACAAAATTGTGATAACAGAACAATTAACAGTATTTGCTAAACAATACCGATTCACACATACCACAGTAAGTTTTCATTTCCCAAGAGCAAATGGAGCTGCTGAAAGCATAGTGAAAATTACGAAAAAATATTATACGAGCCAGACATCTTCCTCACATTAATGGCATACCATAGTAAGTGTGTAGCTTAATATTACATGACATTTTTTAAAAGCAAAACAACCGGTTTCACTCCCACTCTCCAGGAGATTTAACTTAGATTAAAATAACAGGAAAATGTGTAATGAAAAGAAAAAACAAAAAAACATGTAATATTAAGCTACACACTTTCATTTCTTTAAATTTTGTACCTTTAAAAATATTTTCAAATACTTGAAAGTAAGGTACAGCTTTAGTTTAACAAATTAAATAAAATATTGCAACTTAAGGCGAAATTAAGATCTTTAAAGGTTAAAATTAAGTTTTTCAAACAATGTATCCACTACCAGGTTTGCCCCTCCATTATTCAGTTTAAGATTGAGAGGGCAAAATTACATCATGCTTGGAAGAGTGAATGTGTCTTTATTAAAGATTTTATTCAACTTTCAACCAGAAGCCTGGGTTTAGAGCAGAAATATGAGAGATTGTGGTGCTCTTGTAGGAATTTAATTTCCTTCTTTGATTGGATAAGGTTCTCAAGGTATTTGGGTTCAGTCCAACGCAAGCATGTCAAATTATCAACTAAGCATGAAGCTAAGTTGAAAATATTGGTACATAAGAGATATGGAAGTACAGTGGAACCGAATTTAAACAGTATTGTAAATTTGTCTTCCCATGAACTAACTGAGCTTGAATTGTTTGTTCTTGCTCATGGATTGGATTTCCACCTTCTATGCCTGACAAGGAGAAAATTTTTTCAGAGTTTGAGGTCTTTTATGCTCAGTTGGGAAGACTTTCACCTATTTCTGCTGATGTGGTTAGTGATTTAAAAGCCCAATTAAATAACTTTGCACACATGTTTGCATGTTCCTCTGTTGCTTCAGCGGAATTAGAGTGGAAAGCTGAATATCAACAAGTTATTAATTCATTGAGGAATAAGTGATCTTGTAATCTCCAGACCAGATAAAGGTGCTGGTGGTGTTATTTTAGATCAAGCAGATTATGTAGCTGTCTTCAACTTTGGAAGACTTCTAAATTTATAAAGCTAGGATCTGCCGATACGAGTGATGCAACTGCCTCAAGTGAAATAAAATTTCAGAAATTATGAGATTGGTAAAAAGTAGGGTTCTTTCACAAGAAATTTCTAATGAAATTTGACCGTCTAGGTCAATTCATCCTCAGTGACACAAACATGGCTGTTGAGCAAATGCTGTCCAATTGCCCTATTTATTTAAAGTTACCTTAGCTTGGCAGGAAGTGTCAGTTATCTGACAGAATTTCAGCGTGTATTTCGTCTTGCTACAATGCTGTTAAGTTGCGCACAGTTTTTCAAACAAGATTTGTGTTTCCGTCCCCTTTAGTAAAGATAGACTGTTCTATTTTCAGAAAAATTGAGTTGTTTACAAGTTTAAATGCCGATGTGATGCAATGTACATAGGACGAACCAATCTGAGGTTGGAGAGACAGGTTGCGCAGCATGTTCCCGCCTATCTGTATTCTAGTAGTCGGAGCCAATCTATAAGAACTACTCAGGCAGGCCATGATTTGGCCATTGGCCAGGATTTGCGTGACAGCCATGTTTGTGCGACTGATTATGAAGACACTTGGTGGTCATATTACAGAGTGCTCGCTCAGTATACCATCTCGGAGTCTTGGAGGCTGTATTTATAAAATTTCATCAGCCTAGCCTGTGCAAACAGAAAGAGCATTTTGTATGCTCCTTACACTTGTTGGAGGGACTGTCTTTCTTTTTTATACTCTTGTGGAACTTGCTATTTTCACCCCCTTTTGAATTTTAATTGTTTGTAATTTTTTTTTTTTTTTTTTTTTTTTTTTAAAATCGCATTCCAACTTTCCCTCCTTATTATATTGAGTGTGTTTTCCAACATATACCTTTGAAAAAGTGTTGGTTGAAAGGTACCTAAGGTATAACATGATGTCCGTTTTGTTTAAATCTAGGTTTCATTTCTGCAGGTACAAATCACTTTGTATATCTTCGGAGGTACCCAAGAGATGTCATTTGTCAAATCAATTTGGTTATGGCATAAGGTTAATTCCTTGAGACTAAGAACATCTTTTCTTAGGTCTTATTTGTCGTGCAATGTCGTTCCTTTGTTTATAAGATGGAGGTTATTGAAAGTCAAAATCCGTTCCTTCTCTATTGAGCAAGCCTTTATTAAACAGGCGTTGGACAAACTGTTTAATTTTTCTTTCATGTTTACAATAGTTTCACTTTATTTTAAAAGAAATGAGATAAAATGTCTTTATTTCTTTCATCTCTCTCGTTACTTGGTATCAAATTAAGTTTGGGAAAATCAGTGGGAGAGAATAAGAAATATTTAAACAGCCTCATTTCTAGAAGGTTTGGAGTTGTTGAGGTAATTTGAATAAACATTTTCAACTTTTCCAATATCACTTTGACTGGGATTGAAGTGTCAGTTCTTTCTCGTGGTTTGGATTTTTGCATTCTACCTTCTAAAATCTTTAAGGAGCACATTTTTACCGAGTTTGAGATGTTGTACTCTCAATTAAACGTTCTTTTTCTTCTGAGAAGTGTTCTGCAACTAAGGCCAGACTACTTGAATTAGCCAATGAATATTCTTTGCTTACTGCTGAGCAAGATTTCCTTGCCTAGCAAGGTATTCCTTTTCAGACTATCAAAGCATAAAAGTCAATGGACAACATGTATATCACCAAGCCTGACAAAGGTTCTGGCGCTGTTATCTTAAATAAAAAAGATTTAGATAAGATGAATAATATTTTAAGTGACCATACAAAGATAATTGGTCCCGCTGATATGTGTGATAACACCAGCAAGATTGAACCCAGAACACAGAGATGGTTGCTCTGTATATAAGAGTAACATTATCACAAAGGACGTCTACAACAGGGTTAGACCTACAGGTTCGCAACGTCCACGAATGTATGGACTTCCAAAAGTACATAAAGACGGAGTCCCACTTAGACCTATCTTGTCTATGGTGGGATCTGTGCAACATGAGTTAGCCAAATGGTTGCCCGAGTTGCTCCAGCCAGTTTCATTTTTTCGGGTTATATTTTAGACTCCTTTTTTTCTAGCTTCATTAGAAGTTTAGAAATTCAGTCCGAGTATAAACTGATGGTGTCTTGACATTGTCAGTTTGTTCACTAACGTCCCACTGCATGAGTCCATCGGCATTTGTGCTGATATGCTTTATAGGGGTAATTTGGGCCTGGCCAGTATTCCTGAGGATCTGTTTTTGAAGTGTATGCGTCTGGCTACAGAGGGAGTAGAGTTTAGCTTCAACGAGATGATGTATGTCCAGACTGATGGGGTTGCTATGGGAAGCCCTCTGGGCCCTATTTTAGCCAATATTTTTGTGGGCTATTATGAGCGAATATTGTTTGATAAGGTCCATGAACCTTGTGTTTATACGAAATACATGGATGATACTTTTCAATCTTTCATTCTGCCAGTGATACTGCCAGCCATTGGAGCATCTGTATGGTAACCAGCGGCTCCCGGTCCCCCCTTAGCCTCTGCATCTGTGGTCATCTCACGGCAAGCTGTGGGTAAAGACCCCCAAGTGGGCATAAGCCTAGATCGGGATTAGTCGCTGCCTCTTAAAGGCTCCCGAACCCCTTTTTGCTAGGTCCCAGTTAGGCTTAGGTAGGCAGTTTAATTTGAGTCCAATCCTAACCACGGTTAGGGGAGGGGGTGTAGTGTCAAAAGGGCTGTCACATGCAACTCGATCACCTATGCCAGCCAAACTCCCAACCCATGCATTCCCACCGCGACACTGATTCTGCAGAACTGGGTTGGGTGTGAAAAAGTATTTGTTGTTAACATTTTTTTCATTCGGTTTTTCCAGTTACGAGTCCTTTTTTAAAGCTGATCGTTTTGTGTTTTGTTTAGTTCTTTTTTCATAACAGATTTAATGTTTAGTATAGAGCTTAGAAAAAATTTGCAGTGTGAGATAGGCAAGAAGTAAGGCATGTAGCAACATCAGCACAGCAAAGGGCACTCCTTTAAAGGCAAGGAAGGGCAAAAATATTTTAAGTCAAGTGATAGCAATTGCTGTATGAGTCGTACAATTTTTGAATCAAGCACAGGCAACAGCAGGCCATGCTGCTAGTAAACTATAAATCTCATAGTAGTATTGCTCTGTCTAGATTTATCTTGACAATAAAATGGGAGTACAACACAACCAAAGACTGGGTATAGTAAGGAAAACTATGCAGGAGTAGAAAGATTTTTCCAGGGGGAAAAATTGGCAATCTTGAACTTTCCAAACCCAGGTTTTCTATTGAATTAAGAGCAGAAATAATGATAGTACATGTGTGCAAAAAAAAAAAAAAAAAAAAAACCATTTGCTTGCTATTATGGAGCCCAGATGAAACTCATCAAGGGAAAAAAAGAAAAACGTTCTCCATATTTAAGATGTAAACTAAAAGTACAACTATATCTGTAAAGATTCAATCTGGCCTGATGATCCCTTATTGTAAAAAAAAATTTACTCTCAGGTGTTATATATCAGCAAACTAATTGTTTCTGAAGACATTTAGCACATTAAGGCATGAATTTTCATACCTGCATTTAAAAAAAAAATAAAATTGACTATTCAAGAAAATATATGAATCCTTAGTAAAAACTTTTTCCAAGGTTAATGACAAAAAAAAAAGTCTTTTACCCACAAATAATGTAAACTAATTGAAATAATTGATACAAAAATTAGTCATCTACTGTAATTTAATCCTCAATTATACAACCAGTAGATTTCCTTTAGAGCAAATGCAACTATCCCCTAAACTTACAAAACAAAAATTGAAAAGTAAATTCTGCTTACCCACAAGCCAGAGTCACAATCAGGTAGTCAAACAGAGTTGGATGCAGGAGTATCTATTATTTGCATCAGTTATAAATCTGGCACAATAATGTTTAAATATGGAAAATGATACTTTTGAGAGAGAGGCAACTTTCACAATAAGTACTATGGCCCAAAATGAATTGACCATGTAACCCTTGACCTGAAAAAGGGCTGAAGAGAAACATTCCAAAATGAAAATGAGTATTACTGAGAGAAAAAAAAAAATTACAATTTCTAAGTGATTATATATTAAAAGTGCAAGCTTATTAATTTCTAAGCTCCCATCTGACCAAGAGGATCAGTCATTTTAGTCAATCAAGTTCCACATGTTGTTCAATTAAAAATTGAACTGACTCCAATCTGTATTCAAGATTGGATTCAGCAGTTTTTCTTTAAAAAAAAAAAAAAAAACAGTTCTATCAACCACAATTAAACTTACATGTTAGTAACATAATGAAGATTTTTTTGACAAAGAAATATTTACAAATGACATCCAGTGCAGATTATGGAGTCAAACTCAAAGTCACAAATGTCAAATAGAAAAGTCAACTTTGAAACAAATGTATTTATAAAGAACAAAATCCATGTTCCTGAAATTCAATGGTAAAAAGCAATTTAATCATTGAGTAAAGAGAAAAGTTCATAGTTTTGAAAGCTTTTGAGAGCAAGCCAAAGATTTGGTGCTCAAGAAACAAATTGCACAAATATACAGTAGACATCCTGCAATTTAGATTTGACTACTTTTTTTTAACCCCAGTTAATGCCTGTTTTCTTTCAAGTGGTACTAGTAATTGTCTTTTGGTAAATTTGTACACATCAAAGTGGCAATTTGCAAGAGGCTACTGCTAACATGAGGTTTATGAAAGTCAGTTTTGAGAGAGGCTGAAGTTTACTAATGTTAAAATCTGAGAAGACAGTTTTGGAATCTTTAGTAGCAGTGAAATTTAAAATTAACTCATTTATTTCAATTATATATATATAATCTGGCTACCTGAAGATTGTGTGCAAACACATGAAACATAGTGGTAGACAGTCACTGCCCACTTGGTTTTGAATTAATAGTGAAGCTCTGCCATTTATGGCATTGAGCACTTTTATGCCAGTAGGCTACTTTTGGTCAGACTTTCAGAGCAGCTCATTCTTTCCTGGAGATAGATATATATATATATATATATGCCAAAAAGACTACAAAGTAACAATTATCTGGAGGGGGGGAATATCAAGAGAAACATTTTGAAATAAAATATTTTAGTTTTAAAAATACTCCTTACCATAAGACTGTCTAAGTGATACATTAAAACATCAGTGCTTTTATTTTCTTAATTTCTAAGCTATCAGGCTGAAATCAATCATTTTACCACTCAATTCAGTTAAAATGACTCCAGTTTATATTCAAGATCTCATTCAGTAAAGGTTTTCTTCAATAGGACCAATGTTGCCAACAGTAAACAGATTTTTTTTCTTCTTCACAAATAGACAATTGATGTCCAATTTAGACGACAGTATTCATTTTGTTTTCTATGAAATTCAAAAGGTAAATAGCAATTTGATTCTTGGTCTTATGACAAGTGTGTAAAAAAAAAAATTTTTTTAAGTTTTACTCATTTTTGGAGATGAAAATATGTAAAAATGCACAAATATACAATTTGGTTGAGATCAGTCCAGGCATCCTGCAATAATTTACATTTAAATTTGTTTTCTCCTACCTCATTCTTCAAAATGGTACTGGTAGTCATTTCCTGGTAAGTTTGTAGAGTTCACTGTGATAGTTTGGTGGAAAATATTTTGAACCATCTCAGAACAGACAAAACCTGGAAAGAAATCAGATTATGAAAAAATACAAAGAATTTTATTTAAGAACAATTGACAATTGCCCACATCCAGTGGTTTATTAGTTTTTCATCTGGTAGCTTTGAGTTCTAGAGAGAAATTAGATTTCATTGATTGAATCCCTTGAAAGCAGTTTTACAGAACTGCATTTGCATAACACGAGTTTATGCAGGCCATCTGCATCATTATTCTTTTGGACAGGCCAACACGTGGAACATTGTTTACTCGGGTAAGCATTTCTTTTTTCTGGCTGGATTTCACACTTTCTCCTTGGGGAATGGCACATATGGGTTCATTTTAGAGGACATTCATTTATGCATTCACTTTAGAGAAATGTAGAGCCATGTTATCAAGTTATTTTTTTGCAGTTGCCAAATCACCTGGTATTTCAGAGAAGAAATGCAAGCATCTATGCAGAGTTTGATGCAGGAGGAAACTCAATTTGAAGCTTAAAGATGTTAGTCTAAGGTGAGGGGTGTTCAAAGAAAATCACAGTGAACAAGTCCCAATCAGCATACTAGTAAGAGAAAAGTCTCATGAATAGGAATTTCCTGTCTAATAAATGATTGGGACGAAATATCATTAGATACTGCAGAATGATCAGAGTTACCAAGACTATAGTTTTGCAAAGCAAGAGCAAGGAAAGGTAAGAAATCAATCAAGTATAGAAGCCTATTATGTTTTGCTAGGGAAATATGTAGGGAAATCCACCATTTGAGTAAGGGATTGAGCAATGGAAAATTTTTATATCTGAATACAGGCAACAACAAAAAGTAAAAAATAAATAGCCCCCACCAAATTAAAAATTTCACCCCTGTCCCATAACTTTTTATTTTTTTAATAACCATTACGTATACAATTTCTTCATTAGAAAAGTACTGAAATTTTAATTTCAATCTGATAATTCCAGATTTTTGACAATATTTAAAATTAACGATTTTTTAGTTAATTCGTTAAAAAAATAAAAATTCTCATTTATAATGGCGGGTGTGGTGAGTGAAAGCAATAGAAAAGTGTTTCAAGTCTTCATTTACATACAATTTATTTTTCTATTCATACGACAGATTAGAATTCTTTATTTAAAATAGGTACCCCCATGAGATCGTTAAAAAAAAGAGCATAGCATGATGAAAAAGACGCCAAACTTGACGAAAACAAAATTTTATCGTTTAAATGTTTGTTATTATTAAGAGGAAAGATCAAAGTATTTTGGGGGTATTTTTTTTTTAAATCATTCCGAGCATATCCGAAATTTTCATTAAAAATCTTTTTTTTTTTGAGTCAGCAAAATTGACATAATCATGTCAACCATTTATTCCATTTTATTAAAGAAAAAAAAATCTGTTTGAAATTTTTAAAAATCAATTATTTTTCAAAACTTATTAAGAAAATCAGAAATTATGTTTATTTAAAATATTTTGAAACCAGCATTATTTAGTTTCTGTGCTGAAAAGGTGTAGTTTGAAATTAACAGGTGATGAATGATGTATTGACAGATTACGTGAAGATAATTTGTTCTATGGAAGGAGAGAAGTGAAATTATTTAGATTTAAGTGAACAAATTATTTACAGTGTTACTTTTAAGGAAAACTGTCAGTGCTCTAATTTTTTTTTTCTTTTGTACTTAGCTTTTACCTTTACGATGCTTTATGGAAAATATAAAGAAATTAAAATAAGACTTAAGAGTGGGATTAAATTTCATAAGGAAGGTATCTAGTTAATTTATAGGTAACTTTATGAAATTTTACCAGAAGTATATAAAATACTATAATTTTATGTACATTTATTACATTTTACTGTGTTATTTGTATTTCCATTCATTTTATTTATTTTGATATTTCATTTATGAAAAAATGCCATTACTGAGATGAATGAAAATAAGATCATATAAATTTCATATGATACTTGTAGGTACCCTTAAATTAGGTACCTCCACGAAATGTAAATAAAAAGAGCATAGCATGACGAAAAAGACGCCAAACTTGACGAAAACAATTTTATCGTCTATATGTTTATTATTAAGAGGAAAGATCAAAGTATTTTTGTGGCATTTTTTTTACATTTTTTAATCGTTCCTAACACGTCCGAAAATTTCGTTAAAAATCTTGTTTTTTTTGAGTCAGCAAAATTGACCATTTTTTTCCATTTTATAGAATCAATGAAAATCTGTTTGAAATTTTTAAATAGCAATTATCATTTTTTCAAAACATTTAAGAAAATCAGAAATTATGTTTATTTAAAATTTTTTTGAACCAAGCTTAACTTAGCTTTTGCGCCGAAAAGATGTAATTTGAAAATAAAACAAAGCAGGTCATAAACTTTTGCATCATTTGACAAGTGTTGAATGACCTATTGATGGATTCCGTGAGAATAATTTGTTCTACGGAAGGAGAAAAGTGAAATATTTTACATTTAAGTGAACAAATTATTTACCTTGTTAATTTGTTTTTTTTGTACTTAGCTTTCACCTTTACATTTATGATGCTTTATGGAAAATATATTATAAAGAAATTAAAACAAGACTGTTACGAATGAGATTAAATTTCATAAGAAAGGTATCTAATTAATTTATAGGTAACTTTCTCATGAAATTTTATCAGAAGTGTACATAAAATACTATCATTTTATGTACATTTACTACATTTTACTGTGTTATCTGTATTTCCATTCATTTTATTATTAATTTTGATATTTCATTTATGGAAAAAATGCCATAACTGAGATTAATATAAAAATAAGATCATACTTTTAGGTACCCTTCTCAGTTGAAATTGAAACATCAAATAAACTTCTCCATGTGTGTTTCGCAAAATTAAAGGCTTTAACAGCAGAGAACAATGCTTAACTCAAATAACGCAACTTAATTGTATTCTGGTTGGTCTTCCGTACTTTATAATTAGAGCCCGATTAAAAACGCAAAATTACATTCTTAATTACTTCCTGTCTTCTGATTAGTCAAAATGATACAATTTACAAAGCGCTAAAAAGATCTATCTCATAAGGACACTTAGGAAACCCGACGCGGCTTTTAACTAATTTTACAATATTTTAACAAATTAAATGTAAAAATCTATTATAATTAAATAACTATTAAAAATTCATTTTTCATCGAAAAAATTTTTTCCTTTCAGAAAATATTGTCCATATTCATAAAAACAACCAAAAGAAAATAAAAGCATTTGAAATTAAATATTTGTTTTATTGAGTTTTGTATGTTACAATTCAGAGCTGATTTTCAGGTACGGGCAGTCCAATTAAAAAAAAAAAAAATGATTTGCATTCTTCAAAGCCTTGTGCTTTTAACTATTGTAATCACTAAACCCGACGCGAGCAAATTTCTAGAGTTTTCAAAAAATTAGTTGGGGGGGGGAGTAAATATAAAAAAAATATTTGTCATGACTTTAATAAAAAAAACATAATAATTTCGATCATCTGTGAATACTTTCTGAAAGTTTCATTAATATCCGACAATTATTTTTATTTTTGCTAGATTTCCCAAAATAATGGGTGTCATAAAAAAAACGTGCTAAAAATTGTGCATGTTATTTTACAAAGATAAACAATGTTTTTTTAATCAAAATTTAGAATGTTCTAAAAAGGAAATTTTTTTAAAAAATAATGAAAAAAATCTTTGGTCTTTCCTCTTCATGATAACAAGCATTTAGACTAGGTATGTCCAATATTTCGCTAAAAAGTGGTATACCTTGACGACAAAAGGTCCCCAAATTGATAAAACAATTTTTAACGTTTAAATATATATGTTGTTATTAAAGAGGAAAGACCAAAGTATTTTCTGAATATTTTTTCAGATTTTTTAATCCTTCCTATAAATGTTAAAAATTTTATTAAAAAAATCTTGTTTTTTTTCAAGTCAAAAAATTTCGTAAAATCGAACTTATCGACATTTCTGTCGGAAAGATCATAGTTTGTTAGTTAAAAAAAAATCATGAAAAATCAATTACACCTTTTTATTTTGTTATCTTAGGAAATTTAGAATGATTAAAGTATACTTAATGTAATTTGAAAGAAACATTACTTACATTTTTAGCAGAACATTTTTTAAGAGATATTTCCAACCAGGGTGGTCTATTTTGAGTCATTTTTGACAGGCGTTAATTGATGTACGTCAATATATTCACAACTTACGGCACGGAAATTTATTGGACGGTAGCGCCAAAGTGATATAATTCGTTCTAATTTTAAGTGAATCTGGTTAGTAGATTTTTTAAAAAAAAAATTCACTTTCAAATTTTTTTTTTTTTTTACCTTACGTTTGAGGAAGAATTCTGCACTGAAAATAACATTTAAATTATGAAAGAAAATCAAATTTTACAAGTAAAAATAAAACAGTAAAAAAAATACATTTTTTTAAATTGAGGTTTATTATTTCAGTCATGAAATATTTTTCTGAGAATATAAAAATTACATGAAACACCATTAATTGAAACGGGTTAACTTAATGAAATGAGATTTTATTTCTTTTTTAAGGCAGATTTTTTTCTATTTATTAATAATTATATGGCAGTAATATGAGTTTTATTTTATTTATTAATAAAATTAACATGCTATGTTGGTTTTGTTTTGACTCAAGTATTTAGTTTGAGTAGTAGCGAGCTAACTCCAGAAAATTTAAACTCAAAAAATCGTTTTAATTGATAATTTGTCGTGGGGATAAT
Organism: Acanthosepion esculentum; assembly: GCA_964036315.1. NCBI lineage: Eukaryota > Metazoa > Mollusca > Cephalopoda > Sepiida > Sepiidae > Acanthosepion > Acanthosepion esculentum. The sequence continues at coordinate 1,616,516 of OZ038514.1, forward strand.
AATTCCAAAGTAATGTACAATGAATTTATGCATTCGATTTCAAACTTGAAAATTTGGGTGGACTTCCAAGGGCGTTTTTTTTTTTTTTTTTGTAATTGTAAATAGTCGATATTTTCTTTTATCCCACTCTATTCGATTATATTTGAATAGAAAAAGAAAAAAATTGAAAATAATACGACGATATTCAGAAAACTTGACAAGCGTTGTTTTGTTGTTAATGTTACTGAACGAATCAAAGCCATTTCTGAAGTAAAAAAAAAAAACTTGCTTCTATCAAAGGAAACTACTCATGTGACATTTCAACAATGTGCATCCGTACTTTCGTTGTAGACGATTTTAAATACAATTTTGGAATATTAAAAATTATTTTTAAAATAATTATGGTTGTCAGATTTTAATAAGCTTTCAAATTTATGATCTTTAAAAAGTAGAGAACATAATATATCATTTCCATAAGGTTGCAGAAAGAACTTAATGTATAAATATATAACAACCTTTTGTCATATTGTGTATTTAAAATTGAAAAAAAAAAAAAAAAAAGAAAATTAATGTAAAAATTCATTGTTCATCAAAAATTTTTTTTTCTTTCAGATAATAATTACCTTCGTATATATTATTCAGAAAAGCCATTAAAAACTTTCTTAATTAAATATTGTCTTAGTTTTATTGGGTTTTGTATTTTTACAATTGAGGTAAAAGTTTGGACAATTTCGGACATTTTTTTAACAAAAAAAATCGATGATTTAGATTTTTCAGAGTTTTGTGCATTTAATTAAAAAAAAAATTCAGGTTGCAAATAAATTTTTTTTTGTGTTTTCATAAAATTAAGTTCGAGGGGGGTAACATATAAAAAAAAAATATTTATACCATGACTTTCAAAGAGACATTTCTAAAATAAGTTCATTCATTTCTGAATAAGTTCTGAAGTTTTCATTAAAATCCAACAAGTAGTTAATTTTTACAAGAATTTCGAAATTAATGTGTCTTTCAACTGACAAAAAAACAACTAAAAAAAAAACGCTAAAATGGCCAAAATTGGACATACCTAATTTAGACGATAAAATTTTGTTTTAGTCAAGTTTGGCGTCTTTTTCATCATGCTATGCCACTTTTTTAGCGATTTCGTGGAGGTACCTAACTTAAATCTAAATTTCATTTCCCTCCATCCGTAGAAAGAATTATGCTCACGTAAGCTATCTAAACGTCATGAAACAAAGCAGGTCATAACCTTTCGCGTCACTTGACAGGTGACCTGTCAAGTGACGCGAAAGGTTATGACCTGCTTTGTTTTATTTTCAAATTACATCTTTTCGGCGCAGAAGCTAAGTTAAACTTGGTTCAAAATATTTTAAATAAACAATTTCTGATTTTATTAAAATAAGTTTTGAAAAAATGATAATTGATTTCTAAAAGAATTTCAAAGCGAGATTTTCATCTTTATAAAATGGAAAAAATGATTATCTGTCAGTTTTGATGACAAAAAAAAAAAAAAAAGAGTAAAGATTTAACAATTTCGGACGTGCTAGGAACGATTAAAAAATGTAAAAAAAAAAATACCCAAAATACTTTGATCTTTCCTCTTTAATAATAACGAACATTTAGACGATAAAATTGTTTTCGTCAAGTTTGGAGTCTATGCTCTTTTTTAGCGATCTCATAGAGGTACCTAATTTGCTAGTTCCGGTGATACAAAGAGAAACAAGGATTTTTAAATGAAAATTCAGATTGTTCTAAAAAGGAAAAATTTTTAAAATAATTAAAATAAACTTTGATCTTTCCTCTTAATAACAGACGATAACATTTTGTTTTCGTCAAGTTTGGCGTCTTTTTCATCGTGCTATGCTCTTTTTTTTAGCCATCTCGTGGAGGTATCTATAAATTTGTAAAAAAATAGCCGTCGCCAAGAGAAGTCGATGGGTTTTTAGTTTTTTTCAAATTTAAAAGCAGTGGCGTAACCAGAGGGGGGGGGGGCTTTACTTTTGGTCCGCGGTGAATTTTCAATTATTGGGGAAAAAAGAGCAACGATAAGGATGAAAATAGGATTCAACAAATGAAGCCAATTTGTCTTTGATATGGCTGACCAGCCAGCAATATAAAAAAAAAAAGTCTCCAAAACGCACTGTCAGCTGGGGGGGGGGGGGGAGATAAACTACTTACAAGACGTGAGCAAAAGGTGTAAAAAAGATTGAACATTTTTAAAAGGACTTAATGTGGGGTTGGATTAAGTGAATTTTTAGTGTTTCCAGTTTTTTTTTCACACTTATGTGAAAAAAGTCCAGATTCTGGCGTCAGTTTGATTTTTCATGTCTGAAAAAATTAAGTGAACCAATTTTTTTTTAATCTTATAAGCCTAGCTTTCCGGATAAAATCATTACTTTTCATAAATAAATTATATAAAATAGATAAATAGACTGAAAATTCCAATGCTTTAAGGATCACATGCATTCCAATTTTTTTCAGAAATATCGAACGGAAATTTAAAAAATTGAATTTTTTTTTTCAAGTCCAAAAAATGGGCATTTTTTCAATTTACATTACAAGTTTTTACGGAAGTAATGCAATGTTTTATTTTTTGTTTAGATAGTTGAAGTTTTATTAATCAAAATAAAATAGACTAGGAATTATTAAAACTGAAATAAATGTTATACTTTTCATTTAAAAGTATAACATTTATTTAAGTTTTTAAGTGAAATTTTATTTTTGTCCGACTTAATTCTTAGTCTACTGCTTTGCTAATAATTAACTAACTTCAACTACAAAAAAATTTAAGACTCAAAGAGTAAGACATTGCATTTTTTTTTTACATTGTTATAACTTAATTTAAAAGAAAAACAAACCGTGTTTCTGTTAACGTGGCATTTCATTTATTTGTAACTTGTTAGAATTGAAATATTTAAAAAGAAACTAATATTTAAAAAAAAAAAAAAAACTTAAATTATGAATTAAAAGTACAATGTGTTTGTTTTTCTTAAATAAAAAACCAGACCAGAGGATATATAAACAAAAACAAGTCTTATCGTAAAAAAGTTTCTACAGTTTTCCCGATTGAGAAATATATTGAGATTTGATGGGTGTACGTACGAATAATTTCGTTGTTGACTAAACATTAAATGGGTATTATTGTATTCTTTAAAAAAAAAAATCTTGAGGGTCGCCTCTGGAGGCAACAAACACTAGCTACGCCACTGTTTAAAAGCTCTGGATGTTAAATTTTTATTGAGCACTTAGTTTCCTGGTCTAATTCAACTCTGACCAATAACTTATTTTCTTGACTTAGGTGTGCAAAATTAAAAATGAAATGGGGGGGAGGAGTGTGACAAATGGTGAATTTAACACTGGGAAGACTTTAGTCACTCACTAACTGTTAGTGTTTTCACTTGGTCCTTCGAGAAAACAATTGTGCACTTTTTGAAATTCACAGGAAACATTTTAAATATGGAAACCTTAAATTTAAAGCGCTTGGTTCAAACTCAAGTCAAAATTATTAATTAGAAAGCTATTTAAAAGTGGTCAAGATTTTGCCATGAAAGAAATGAAATTACTTTACGGGGGGGGGGGGATTTGATAGTTAAGAAAATCATTTCCCGAATCCTCTCCGTCGAAACAGTTACATTTACTGAGAACAACTCAAGAATTATTTCAGAACTTGAAAGATACAAGCTTTTATTCCCGCCATTTTTTTTTTCAGATGGAGTTACCAACATGATGCCGAACCCAGTTAAGCATTTTCATAATAGAAAAATATAGTTTTAGTACCTGAAAAAGTTTAAAATTTTGTGTACAAAGATTAAAATAAACATACCTGACAACGTAATGCATGGAAAATAGGCGCATCTTCGTACGTAACTTAAACGATTGTGCTGACGGACGGGACCCTGTCGGTCATTTTCTACGTGCCCCGTCACATCGGGACATAGGCAATCATGGCACTAAAACATCTTCTATAGCTCTTAGCAGTTTTCCTTCCTTTAGTAAGGCCAGCCATTCTACCATTCATTGGGATACCTTTTAGTTTTATCTCCTGTCTTCAATATTCACCGTGGAAGTCAAGTTTTCCAAACCTTCCTTTCTCGTTGTCATGTTTCCAAAGAGTTTCTGCTTTCTTTACTGAATTCTGAGAAGTTTTCCGTTATTTTCTTTTAACGACTTTCTTGTGGGTTATCACTTATCAATAAAGTAAAGCTATTGGGACTTGAAGACTTCCGGTAAAACAGTTTTAAGACCGTTCTTCATTGAAAGGTCAGTTCATTTAAAATTCCAAACGTTTTTAAACTCAAGTTGTCAAAATAGAAATAAAATTTAGACAAGTCAAAAAGATTATGCAGAGGTCGTGTCTAAATAATGCAGTAGATTGACCACAGTTTTAAAAAGAAAAAGTAACAATTCATGCGACGTACGAACCAAAAAACAATGTAACATTCATTTTTAAATTATAAAAAAAAAAAATACAATTATATAAAGAAACGTTTATCGCGCAAAGTAAATAACTAAACTTGAAGTGAAATTGCCTAAGAAGAATCATTATTATAACATACTTTTTTTCTTTCTTTTTAAATAAAAACTTCATGGTCTCCATATTCGGGATTGCGTGAAGAAAAGAAACATGAAAGCTGGATTTCCTCCATATGAGGACTTATATTGGTGGCAGCTCAAGTTCTGCCTAAAATGTCACGTGACTTTTAGTGATCCGACTGTATTTTTTGATTGGCTGCCTTAGTTCTTATTAAAAAAAATTAGAATAACCTACTTTTGAGTTTCAAATCGACAGGGCATAATGATGATGATGATTTCTTTTTTAAGAATAATAATAATATTAATAATGATGATAATACTGATGGTGATAATAATATTAATAATGATATAAGCATCCCATATACCAATAAAAAAAGTACTATCAATTAAATGACAATTATTCTCCTAGAGCCTAAGGACCCGACTACTACAGGATACAAAGCAGGAAACATAACACACAAGCAATAATAATAATATTAATAATGAATAATAATATTAATTGTAATAATAATATTATTAATAATACTAAAACTAACATTAATAATTTGCGAACATTTTTGTGTTGGTAATTTTGTTGCGGGGCCGATAAGGATGTCGTCCGCCCAAAAGCTTTCTGAAGAAAGGTGTGGTACAACCAAGACAATGAGGGGGACAAAGACAAAAGTTTAAAAATAACAAACGTCGATTTTCATCTTTATAATATGTACAAGTAAGTGTGTACTGTCAGGAGAAAATGCCTGGATCGGTATCAGGTCCGGGATGACCGGTTCGGCCAGGAGAAGCGGATCGGTTGTATCGGCGGAGGCAGCCGGGTGTAGAGTTGTCGGCGGCGGTAGCTGGTCGATTGACGAGGTTTGAAGGTTTGTCGAATCGATTAGGGCGAGTCCCTAAACAGAGCCAAGTCAGTGAGATAATACGTCCTCAAGGCGAATCGGCCACGGAAACGGAATCGCGCTGAAGGTTATCCCTCAACGAAGCCGAAATCCCTAAACAGGGCCGAGTCAGTGAGGTGATACGTCTTCCAGGGCGGATCAACCGCGGGGGCGCGATCGCGCCGGAGGGTATCACTCGACGAAGTTGGAGTTAGAGAGACGATATGTTTTCCAGGGCGGATCAACCGCGGAAACGGGATAACGCCGAAGAGTATCTCTCGACGAAGCACCGGGAAGAATGCAAAGGCAGCGTACGGATACTACACTTTGATCCTAATATTTATTTGTAAGATTAGATACAAAATGTGCCACAAGTGCTAAAAAGTGGGGATGGGGAAAAGACTGGTCTTGTGGAATCTTCCACGTCAGCAAGTTTACCCTCCGCTAGGAAATGCATTCTTCCTGTTACGATTTTACCAACATCATACTTACAAATAATCAACAGGCATTCATTGGTTAATCACCGTCATTCTAGCTTGCTGATTGGTCAGTATCGACCAATCAGATCTCTCCCACGCGCAAGCTCAATTTAGGCGCCAACTCAATCTGGAGCCTGACACGTGGGAGAACATGATATAAAAACCCAACACGTGTGATTCTTGCCAGGAGAAAAGGATTCTTGCTCTCTCTGTTTCGACGCGGACTCTCGAACCTAACTTCTCTACGTCACAACACCACTGCCAAAATGTCACTCTTAAAGAACTCCCGTCTTGACTAATGTAGTCAGACGTAAAAGAACTTTACAACAATTCATGCAAGTATAGTTCCAGCATCTTTTATCCAACTTGCATAATACACGATTCAACACATTTCAAAACATACTCAATCTTCTAAACTGCATTTTAATAATCAACTTTCGTTATGAGTCTAGGTACAAATATTACCTAATCAAAGAGACTCAACTCAGTCTCACTTTTCAGTTCGCCTCACATGCATGTATATTCAATACTTAATAAATTCAATTGTTATGTTTTTAACTCCACGTTTTCTTTTATATTTCACGTCAAATACAATTTACTTTGTTCCACCACATTGGATAGCGACCTCCAGTATAATGGCATAATCATTTCCACACCTTTCCTAAACAAAAATAAAATAATTGTGGCGAACAGCCCTTCACACACGCAACAAACATGGCTAAACCATCACCACTCTATCATACATAGGGCCCGTTCCCCTACAGTCTTCTCTAGTCCTACCTCAAAACTAGCTAGTCTCACTCATTGACCCATTCATACTTACAATTTTCCTTTCGCCATAACAACGCATTTACTCTTAGCTGTCACTCAACGGTCACCAAAATACCTCATTTTCTCTATGAAATCCCTAGCACGAAGTTTTATTTTTACAATTATCGAGGGATGGGGAAACAATCAAAACCCAATGTTTATATACAATGAAAAAGATGTTTATACAAGAAACTAAACCAAACAATATTAGTGGTAAGACCCAAAGCAGAAATCTCAGTTAACTGGATTGAGAAAAAAAAGAAATATTTGAATTCGCCAAAGACATCTGTCACCTAAAAACGGGGGGGGGGGTGGATACAATAAACAAAAATGGAGGACTAAAATGGGGGACCTATGTACTTGCATACACTAGATATGTTTAAAAGGAAAATATTTGCCCCAAGGAGGCCAAGACTGAAACTGAAAATGTCCTATCTTATCTTAAAAGGACTGGGAAAACTGAAGTTTTGGTTCGAGGCCCAAAATTCTCTTTCCTAAGTCACATCCATCAACCACTCCAGTTCAGCACCTCTCACTCGCACCAAGCGCGAAACTTTCACCCACCTTTTACCGAATTTCGACAAGGAGAGATGCACCCTTTCCGCCCTGATCCTAACTTTAAGCTGATGCTTAAAGAAAGAGACCAGTTGAGAAGAGGAAAATTTCTCACCTCCGTGAAATCCTTCTATCTCGTCGTCCACACAACCATTCGCATAATGCCGAGCAGACACAAGAGCACATAGTGGTGGTCCCTTGACATTGACGGCACTACATTGGCACAAACGGAACTGGCTTCAAGGACAAAAAAACTTTCCGTCCAAGACGCTAACCATGAAGCCTTCAATCAGCCTGCACAAAGTGCACACGACATCGCAGTGAAAGAAGGCGTGATCAATGAATTCCTCCCAGTCACCGCAGCGCACACACTCGGCTGAAATCGCCAAGCCCGCTGCGCAAAGCTTCTTGTCGACCCAGAGAGCCCCTCGCAACACCAGCCAGGTTAGAGATGCCTCATCATTATTGAGATATTTCAACCCGGGCGCCCCATTCGTAAGGCCCAGCTCGCCCGGGAGGTTGTCCTTGGCCTTCCCCCGCACTGTCACTCGATACAAAGCCTTCCGAGACAACACCCTGGTGACAGAGACAATCCCTCACCCCTAAGAGGCAGCACAGCGAGCTTCTGCACTCCTGATAAAAGAGGCATTCATCTTAGGGTGAACCTCCAGCTCGTCGAAATGCACACTTTCCAGGGACGGGCAACATTGACGGGCGTCTTCCTTCCAGAATTCGCCTTCGGCAGGATGGTGCTAGCTCCCGGGGCGAGGTTGGGTTGTGTCGGAAAAAGGGTCTAATATTATTGGTACGGTTTGTTCAAGTACTCCCTGGCTAGAGGGAGTAGAAAACTGTAAATATAAAATTACTTCTCATGTTGTTCAATGTTTGGTCAGCACTGCCTAATCCGATGCTCTCAAGATTCGGCTTTGGCTCCAACCATATTGGGCCAGTCGTCCAGTTACTCGCCTGCTGCTGACCTTAACTCTGCGAGTAAAGGGGTTGTGAAGGTCAAGGTCGTTTTCTAAGGAACGGCCAATGGCGACCGCGACAATTTCAAGTGTTTTACTGATGTAACTCGTATTCAGACTTTCACTTATTCCGTTGTGCGAGTCCATCACGCACTAACATACATACATACATACAAATACAAATCATATACAACGCCAAGCATTCATTGGTTAATTAATCACCACTACGTTATTATAGACAATTTACAAATCGCAGAAATGCGACAATTTTGTAATCGCTCTATTTTCATGTAGTCAGTTTTGTGCAATTTTGGGAGAAACGGATCACAGAAGCTTCCTTAAGTCTCCCCAAAGCTCCCTCACTGATTGGTCTATGCCAACCAATCAAATCGTCTACACGTGAAGAATAATTCTTCCCACGCAGCGATCTGGAGCCTATAGTCACTTATTTAAGCAAGAATTTTTCTTGGCTAATTAGTGAGAATTCAGCTGTCAAACGAATCCACGACAGTTGAAACCATGCGCCAACCTTCTCACTCACACACACCACTCACATGCTGAACATACCTTACTCACATAATCTTTTCTAACACGGCAAATCTTTTAAGAACAGTCATTATAAGAGACTCTCATGAACATTATTCCAGTGAACTTTGAAATACTAAAATAACAGTTAAAGAGAGACAACTCTTGTTTATTTCAACCTTTTCTTACTTAAATGCATGCTTTCTTTCACATCGTTGTTTGATATTGTACATCTTGTTAAATACATATTTTATGTGTAACAATGTCTTTGGTTTATCCTTTTCCGCGTCAGCCCTGTTTCCTAAAGTTAAATTAATGTGGTGAAGTCCGCCACACTGTTGTTCATTATTATTATCTTTGTCAAAGTGCATTTTCATTTCCCTATTCGTTTTCCTAATAAATCTGTTCAACATGTTTCTTTACTCGATTTATTTGTTCCTTACCTCCTTTTGTAGATCTTACCGGGCATCACAACTCACTCCTCTTGTCAATTCGGATCACGCAGTAGTTTCTGTTGAAATTTCTTTTGTGTCGCTTATTTGAACGGAACCTACTTCACAAGACTTCTTTCTGCTCTATCAGCATGCCCATCGGGATTCATTTCATGACTATCTTCGAGATGCCCCTTAAATTGAAATTATTAACCTTCCTATTGAGAATTGTATCACAGAGATTTCTTCTCGAGTCAAAGTCGGCATCGGTGCTTTTGTTTTGTAGTGACTACTACGATTATCATGCCTACAAAATACTCATCTATGATTGGTTAGAAAATAAGTACTGTTTACAATCGGACAATTTACTAATCGCAGTATCCACACTAAAATTTTCTGCCATTGCCCAACTTAATTTTATAAAAAAATCAGTGATTGGTTGATTTTTGTCCAATCGCGTATTTTAGATATTCTTTTCAACTTTTCCCGCTTGTCTCTCTGGAGCCTACCAAAAGGTATAAAAACAGTTCTTACTCCAGAAATAATTTCAGTAGAACTCAGAAATTTATACGTAACTACATTCTTCCACGTTTCTACTCAACACGCACACACAGACACAGAACTAATATTACATTACTCTATTAACTGTCTGCCACCAAGCCAAGTTCACAAACCAAATTCTGTTATCCTGTTGTACAACACAAATTTAAACTAACTTAATTTCATTCTTGAATTCAAAATCTTATTTGTTCACTGAACTCTGAACATTTCAATCAAGAAATATCTTAAGCACATTTTTCCTGTCTTGTTTCAGATAACAGTACAAGGGAAGCTACTTTTCTTTCCCTTGTGGACTCGTCCACGACAACCAGTTTACCCTCTGCTAGAAAATGCACTCTTCCTGTTACATTATTACCAACATCATACTTACAAATAATCAACAGGCATCCATTGGTTAATCACCGGCAATCTAGCTTGCTGATTGGTCAGTATCGACCAATCAGATCACTCCCACGCGCACGATCAATTTAGGCGCCAATTCAATTCGGAGCCTGTCACGTGATAGAACATGATATAAAAAACCCAACACGTGTGACTCTCTCTAGAATTCTCTGTTTCGACGCGGACACTCGAACCTAACTTCTCTTCATCACTCAACACCACTGCCAAAATGTGACTCTCAAAGAACTCCCGTCTTGACTAACGCAGTCAGACGTTAAAGAACTTTGCAACAATTCATGCAAGTATAATTCTAGCATCATTCATCCAACTTGCATAATACACAAAACATACTCAATCTTCTAAACTGCATTTTAATAATCAACTCTTTCGTTATGAGTCTAGGTACAAATAATTACCAAAGGGACGCAACTCAGTCTCACTTTTCAGTTCGCATGCATGAAATTTCAATCTAGATGTCTTCGACCGTTATCTTTCCTGCATAGCCCCATGAACTTTCAACAAATCAAACCATCGCTTTATATCTGTTATGATAATGATGTTTACTATGTCTGATGATAAAACTGATGTAAATATACAACACGACCCTCGCTAGAGATTTCCACCGACCGGCCAGTGATCACCCCCACGTTGCATTCCAATCCTCAATTTCGTCGGTGTACACAGAAAACCGGGGAAGAGCATGATGCATACTCACAACACGATGAAAGAAAAAACGATTTCTGATCTGTGATAAGCTTAAAATGCCTCCCGAGTAATAAGTGTCTCTACTTTCGAATCGCTTCTACAATTGCATAGGCCTCCTTTTCAACTGATGAGTGCTTTTGCTCGGCAGAAGTTAAAGTTCTTGAAAAGAAAGCTACAGGCCGACGGTTTTGGGTTAAAGAGGCAGCAATAGCATGTTCCGAAGCATCAGTCTCAATCTCAAAAGGTAGAGTGGAGTCTATAGCCACCAGGCACGATTTTGCGATCTCCTTCTTTAGATGCTTGAAGGCATCCGTTTGTTCTTTAGCGAGAGGAAAATGGGCAACTCTGGTTAAGGGATGTAATTTTTAGGAGAAATTTGATATCCACCTAGAATAGTGAGAGAACATCCCCATTGCTCGTCGGAGAGAGGTATGGTCTTGAGGTACTGGCAGATCCACCAATCCTTTGAGTCTGTCAGGGTCAGGTTTTACTGAACCCATGCTTATAGTATACCCAAGCAAGTCCACCGAACTAAGTGAATAATGACATTTGCTTTTATTCAGTGTTAGGCCGTACTTTGCCACACTATTCATAAATTTCTTTAGATTGTTGTCATGTTCTGCCTGGTTATGACCACAGATAGTAACGTTGTCGATATAGGCGTAGGTTCCTCAGAGGTCTTCTCGCCTGATAATGTCATCAATGACTCGCTGAAAACTAGCTACTGCATTGGTCACTCCAAAAGGGATTCGACAAAATTGGTAGAGACCCAGCAGCTTCGAAGGCAGTATATTTTCGTTCTTCTGGCTTGATGACAACCTGGTGATAGGCACTGGTTAGATCAAGAGTGCTAAATACCTGATAACAGGCAATCTCATTTACCATGTCCTCTATCCGAGGAAGTGGATAAGCATCCAGAAGAGTGAACCGATTTATCGTCTAGGAATAATCTACGACGAGTCTCTTCTTGTGATTTTCAGGAGACACTACCAGTGTTTGGGCTCGCCATGGCGATTGAGATGGCTCTATAATTCCTTCCTTCAGCATACGCGATATCTCTGAATGAATGAATTTAGCGTCAGGTAGGCTATGTCTCCTGGATTTTACTGCTATTGGATGACAATCAGAAGTTAGATTCGCAAACAGAGAGGGGTAAGAGACATTATTAATTGCAGTTAGTCCACAAACAGTGAGAGGTGGAAGCAGTCCCCCGAAAGGTATTTTTACCGAAGAATGCTGACGTAGGAAATTATGTCCAAGAATGACATCACAGCATAAGTTAGCCATAACGGACAACTTGACATTACGGTACTCTCTACCGCTTAGATTGAGGGATACTATACAATGTCCAAGAATAGAGGATGAATGGGAACTGCTAGCCATAAAAATTCTTTCTGAACTTGGCAAGATTGCTAATCCGAGCCTTTTAACCTCGTTAGAATTTATAAAATTTTCTGAACTGCCAGTATCAACAAGTATTTTTAGAGACTTGCCTTTGATTTTTCCACGCAATGTCGAGCAAGATAGACTCTGTGAGAAATTATAAGATGGAATGGAAGACGCGAGAATAGACTCACCGTGGTTGATAGCAGCCGCTGTAGATGATCTGCAGACACGAGCAAAATGTCCTTTTTTTTTGCAATTTTTGCAAATTGAGTTTCGGGCAGGGCATCTAATTCTATCATGTCTCTGATTCCTACAGAAGAAGCATTTTTGTCCAGAAATGGCGGCCACAGTATGTTCCTCATAGCACCCAGACTGATCGTCATCGTCAGTTACCTCAGTTTGAACAGTAGAGACAGATGCGTTTAGTGAGTTCTGTTGAGAGTAGGACGTTAATTGTTTTTGTGCCATCTCAAGTGTTAGCGCCTGGTCATAAGCAGTGACTAGATCAAGTGTTTTGTTTTCCAGGAGTTGTTGTCTGATGTGATTAGACGAAATTCCGTTTATAAAAGCGTCTCGTATGTATTCGTCTCTCGCCTGTATTGCTGTAACAGCCTGGAACGCGCAATCCTTCGCGAGTTTCTTTAAAGCTTGCAAATACTGGTCTACACCCTCGTCAGTTTGTTGACGACGAGTAGCCAGCAGATGCCTACAGAAGATGGTATTTCTAGGCTGCACAAACACTCCTTCCAGAACGTCCATGGCTGAATCGTAATCGTCCACGTCGGAGATGTGTTTAAAGATAGTGGAAGAGACAAGGTTGATAAGTAGATTCAGTTTCAGTCTGTCTGTCAGTGGAGTCTGTTGTTGTGTTTCGCCGGCCGCTTCGAGAAAGATTTGGAAGGATCTTTTCCAATGTCGCCATGTGTCGGCTGAGTCAGGTTTATACGTGTCTATATCTAGGCGTTCTGGCTTAAGGTATTTCTCCATCCTGATAGATTATTTCTAGTGGAATAAATTGTTGTAAAAAGAGTTTGAGAGGAAGTGAAACAAGGCTGAGTCCATATAGCTTGAATGAAGCTTTATTCCACTAGAAATCTACTCCGGTAGCGAACCGTGAGAAGAAAATGGCCGACTACCTCGTAAAGAGAGAAAGACGAAAACAGGGGGAGATCAATCAGTCCTGGAAAGCCAGGGAAAGATTAGAGAGTTCCTTTATTTTCACCACACCCATATTATATGTAGGTGTTTTATTCAGGGCTTCACCTGCTCGTTTGGATGAGTAGGTAGGTAATACTAGGATAACTTCGGCTATGTTAGCTCTTCTCCCTACCAACTTCTTGCCCACCTACTCATCTACATGAGATGGAAGTCAATATGAAATAAAGGTTTTGGAGCTGCGACACGAACTCGTCCATCTCTTGCTAAGGGTGGACCAGCACTCTCCTCCATCCCGAGCATGACTGTTAACATAGACCAGAACCCGGATATGCCCTAATTCCGGTTTTATTGTCACTTGATTCCCGAAAATGTATTTATTTACCGTTCTTTTTCGATTAAAGTGGGTGTCACTGGTGGATTGGTGAAAAAGTTTTTCTCCCCCTACGTAGAAGTAGAAAGTCACATGACTGCTATCAAGGAACAGAGAGAGATACAGGGACTGGCATATAGGCCAGAGTCTCTCACAAAGATCTGGGGCCTACTCCTAGGTCAAAAAAACAAAAAACAATTCCAGACTAAGGAACCACAGATTTGTTCTGATGATGCGGATACCCGTTATCTGTGTCAACAACAGACCCCTCTGGTAAGTCGCGCAACACATTCTAGGTAGGAGAGAACAATGTCTGTATTATCTTTTATAATAATAATATTGTTACTGTTGTAACTTGCATCTAAGTCTTTTCATTAATATGTACACTCCAATACGGCTTAAAAGACTGAACTTCAAAAGGAACAGAAACACTTGAGATAATGATAAAACCACCTCTGCCCCTCTCTACGTAGGTGCCCGTAGTATCACAATGAGTTTTTCCACCAACACAATTCTCTACATGCAGGTCTTATACTATGAAGGATGCTGTCCTTTTTGGGACGTTTTACTGGAAACGAGTTTGTTACCAGTGTCTATTGGAAACCTACATTTTCTGGACAGTCCCTGTGTTGGGACTCTTTTAGTCCCATACAAAGAGAAAATAATCTTATTGGCACTTTGTTCCATAGAACCATAATGATGTTACCTTATTAAACTTTCTTCTGAATTGTATTGCATCAGGTCAGTTCTTTCTAATAATGGCAACCCATCAGATGTGGTGGAAACAGTTATCTAAAAGAAACCTGTCCTTTTTTTCCAGTGACAAAGTGTTCGGGCCTCCTAAATGATTGGTTTATTGAAAATTTTCTTGGTTGGACAAGAAATCACTAAACCTGTCACACATTACTTTCCTACAGTGAATTTATATAAAATAGACCTTATTCCCAGCACAAATACATACCAATATAAAAACCATATTAAAACATGCTCAAACTTTATTTTCTACCCAGTAATAAACAATATTTACAAACATGTTCAAAAGATTGCACAATACAACACAAACCGTTTAAATCAAAGTGTCTCTTGGCTAGAAATTAACTTCACTATGTAAAATATTTGACCATTCAGAGAAAACTAAAACCCTATTTTTCTCCGAGTTAAGTTTTGGGAAAAATTTCTTATAAAACACCAGAGATTTCGATTTTTCTGGGGTAGATATGCGACTGTCTCAAAGCCGCTCAAACACAAGAGAAGTCGTAACTACATACGCTACCATCCGACCCCACCCCCAGCGCGTGCTGAAGAAACAGCAACAGCCGAGGCGACCACTGGATCTTTGCTGACGATCAAAGTCTTTTCTCAACCACATCTTTAACTGTGGACTAACTGCTCAAAAGTTTATTTTCCGAACCACAGCGTTTTTTTCTTCCTTTTTTACTGTGGACTAACTCAACAAAAGACTCCTTTTCGACTCATTTGAATTCATGTACGTATGTTTGTAAAAACAAATGATTTATTTAACAGGCATAACCACGTTTTCTTTATTTTATTACTGTTTGGAATTCGGACGTTCGGATTTTTAATTTAACTAAACCTGGACGACCGAATTTCCTACAAATCTGTTTCCTCGTGCTTGACATTAGGAAAGCATTTTCGTCCATCAGCGAAAACAGCGTTCCTTTCTCCGACACCCACCCCAACCCAAGTTCTGTTGTTTATTCATTTATGTACTCATGTGAATCTGGTTACATTGAACCCACATTGGAGATCGAAACTTAGAATGAAGCAGCATGTCCCACTTTGGATCAGGAACGGTCAATCACATCAAGCTTTCTTTTTCTTGGCATCATGGCATCTTCATTGGTTCTCCATTTGGCCGTCGGCGTTGAAAGTTGAAAGCTGAAATTGATAGCATCGCGTTCAGTGTGTCTGCTGCGTTCTCAGCCAGCCTCTGCGTGTCGACATTTCAGACGGGTCTCTGGACCTTTACGGCGTTGGATCGTGGAATTTATATCAGTCGTATCGGTTTCAAATCAGAGTTTGGGTCTTTTAGCGGGAGTCATTTTTACTGGTCAATATATAGTTCATTTTATTTCGTTTAATACCGAAAACATGCGTCGAGCCATGAGACTCAGAAACGCGTTTTCGCATTCTGCTTTGGGTCGTCAAGCAGTCAACATCCGTATTTATATAGATGAGTGTAAGAGACACGACAGTCTCTACTTCTTTAAGCTATATTTAAGTTTTGTTATATGGATTTTTTATTTATTAATCCGACATTTATCGCTTTAAACGTTATTTTTAGTAGATACCAATATTTGAGTAGTGATTGACTAAGCGTAGCTTAGATACGGTACAAGGCTGAAAATATCAAGCACCCAATAAGGATGGAACTCACTACTTAGTCGTAACTGATCTCGCAAGACAAGCTTGCTCACCATTACACCACGTCGAAGTGCCCCCAATATTTGAGTAGACATTTCGTTTTTTTTAAACAGTATATTTATTTTCGTCTACTGGCCTGAATATACAATAAATCTTATTAAAGTAAAAGATGCACCCTCCAGCAGGATTCGAACTTGCGCCCTTCACCATGCAAAGGGGGGCGAAGATTCGAATCCTGCCGGTGGGTGTATATTTATCTTTAATAAGATTTCTCGATTATTCTGCGAAAGGAAACGCGTCTTTGAATAAATTTTCTTTAATAAGATTTCTCAAATATTCAGGCCGGTAGACGAAGATAAATTTTTGAGGGCCAGCAAAAAAGTTACTGCATTTTTGTTAATATTATATGAAAGATAATAAATTAATTTTTAAGGATAGTGATGCTGAAAAACGGCCATGCAAAAACACTGGACTACCAGCGAAAATTTCACCTTTCAGCTCGTTTCTTTATTTAAAAGGATTTTTTTGCAAAATGTGATCTTTATTATTACAGAAAGTACCATTATTAATTAGTGTTGTGGCCTTTGGCTCAAATAATTGTCTCAATTCGATGTGACATTGAATAGAACAAGGTATAAATTTTTTCATTGGGAATTGTTTCCCATTCTTCTTGGCAGTAATCTTAAAGCTCTTGGAGATTGCGTGGTTTTTATTAGAGCACTTATTTCTTCATTTCCCACCACAATTGTTCAATTATGTTGAAATCAGGAATTTATGCTGGCTAGTTTTACAAAGGTTGAACATCTTCATCCACAAGAGTCCTTTTTGTTGTATGTGAGATACGTCAAGGAGCAACCGTCAAACTGAAAAATCACCCCATGTTCATAGTCTGACAGAAGATTAGACTGTAGTAAACTAATATAGTTTTTGCTTTTTAGGTTTCCATCAACTTTTAACAATTATCTTCTACAATTGCTTTTGTTGCAATCCCACACTATTACGTATCCATCACAAAATTTTACGGTCTTTGTGTGCATCTTGCATTGTTTCTTTCCCTGACTTTTCTTACATATTTTCTTGCATTAAAATGTAACACTATTTTGTATTCATCACTAAACAAACCCTTTTACCATTATTGCATATTAAATGTTCTTTTGAACACTTGTTCGAGTTGTCTTTTCGTAAAACTCTGCGTACTGTATCAACTGAAAGCTCACTGTTAAAACTGCATTTAAATACTCTGGCTGTTAATTTTGGGTTGCCTAACGAAACTCTCACAATCTTTCATCCAACTTTTGTGGACTTTCAGTTTTTTTTGCATTTAAAACACTTCAAGTAGTAGCAAACATCTCCCGGGTGATTTGAACACTGTTTCTGGAAATTCCCATCCGACTGGCTATCTCTTGTTCAGTTATCTTCCCCTTCAAAGTCACAACTTTCATTTTATTTCAGTAAAAATCTTAGCCATGATTTTAGTGTAGGTACCTCCGCAGAAACATGATAACTAATGTTTAAAATTAATTTTTAAAAATGAAAAATCTTTCTGGAAGCTTTTATTTTAGTTTTAATTTCAAGATAATAGATTAAAGTTATTTCCAATAAGCAAAATACTTTGCTTTATTTTAAATATAATTTTAAAATTGATTGGAAGGAATTTTTCTTTTGAAATTGCCAAAAACCGCGGTTTTTAACACTATTTTTAGCCATCTGTTAGTACAATTTAATTCTCTTTATAAAATTAAAAAATATATACATTTCTGAAACTTTGTTTAAGAAATATTAAGTTTAATCAATCTGATCTAGAATAAATTCAAACCACCCTCATAACAGTCTAGATATTATACATAAATCATCCCAAGTTAGATTATCTATTAACTCCAGCAATAACAAAATATTTTATAATAATAAAATTAAATATATAAAAAGATTTAGAACTAAGCAACCATGAAGTAAATTTAAAGTATTTAGAAAAAAAAGGTAAAAATAAGCAGAAACACCCTAAGTGTTACATTATATGCTTTAATCCACTTTTTAATCATAATGTTCAAACAAATATCAGAAGATTTTTCATAAATTCATAAGCACTTTAATTATTCATCAACACTAAAAAGATTTTAACAAAAATAATGTTAAGATCAGCTGTAGCTTTGTTACTAACATTGATAACTCTATACCCCAACATAACAATATTATATTAAACAGATACATATCCAACGAAGACAACAAAGTTAATTTAAAAAAAAACTGCAACTGCTGAAAAAATATGATCTGCCCTTTAAACAGCCAATGTATGAATGATAATATTGTATACCAAGCTGGCACACATTCCTGTAATGATGTCAAATTTTATTTTGGTTCTACTGAAAATCCTTGGAAATTTTGTTTCTACCATCACAGAATGACTTTAGGCAATATTAAATAGATCAACAGCACTGCTCTCAAAACATTCCTGACAGTTAAAGAATAGTGATAATACACCCATTATTACATGTGATATTGTAGCTAAAACCAAATCTTACAATGGGAAATGTGAGAGATGTAATTTATACATTGTTGAAAAATTAGTTATCTTAAAACATTTAAATAACCCTAGTTTATTTAACAAGAGAAATGAATTGATTGTTATATGTAGGCATAAAAATAAATATCTGATCAAATATGTTGATCCAGATTAATTTTTAATGTAAATTATGGTTGTTTTTTGTTTTTTAAGAACCAGTAATCTCCCCTTATGTTTAATATAAAAATTTAATATTCACATCTCTATTTTTTGCACACACACACACACACATATATATATATCCCACTTATTTTAAACGTCAGATATATTTTTTCAAATAACAAAAAATATGACTGCGCTAACATTGTGGTAACCAGATATTTTTATTAAAATTTAAATTATGTAACGTTCAGTCTATACTCAGCACTTGAAGAATGCTTTATGCATGAAACTCTCGAGTCATGCTATCAGTGAGGGATAATATGTATATTTATATATATAATCACAATGTTTCGACTGTTGTGCTTCCCGGCCTTTATCAGTCGTATATAAATCCGGGTAACTTGCAGGGAATTCTGAATTGTATCCTTTATTTAATCTTTGGGAGTATTCTGTTCTCGTTCCACTACCTATGTCTAGGGATACCTTGTCTAGTTCTTATTTTTAGTACTGCTCAGTTATTGCTTGTCCTGTTTCTACTGAGAACAAGTACATAATGCCCGTCCCAGGGATTGAACTCACAATTAATGTCACCAAACTCATGAACAAACACAGTTTTCTATTAAAACACTTTCCAGGTATTTAAATTGTTGATTTTGATATATCCACCAGGTTATTGCCCCATGTGACAATTCCAATATAATTATCAATTTTACCCACAGAAAAATGTATTTGGTAAAATGTTAAACGGTGAGACCTTTTCTCCTGGGAATTCTGTATTAGCTGAATATGGGCATCTGGATACAATAAGATATAACCTGTTTTGTTAGGTGACTGTCAGAAAAATGAACCAATGAAATTGCAACACAACATGATATCTGGACAGAAGCATCCAATCAAATTTGAGATACCATGGTAAATGATTAACAAATAAAACCATTAATCAAACTCTACACACTCACCTAAAGGGGCTTTCAATATAATCCTTTCATTTTTAACTTTTGGGTGGTTCAGTTGCAGTTTTATGAACAGGCTCCTTATCATCTACCTTGATAAGATGGTGTTTGGTTCGAAGAATAAGGAAATTCAAAATTAATTCAAAATAAGTCTGAAACACTTGATATTTCTCATTAAAAGTCTGATATGATGGTCTACAGAAATTCTACTTACCTTTTTGCTGCTACATGTTCTTCCTCCTTGTGATGAATGACTACTTTAAGGTTATTCATTTGATTGTAGCAGACACAGTGCTGTAAGCCTGATTATATAAGATATTTTAAAGATATTTTATCATCACTTGCAGAGGCACGGTGGAGTAATGGATAGCAGCTCGGATCGAGAAACCGGAGAGCCAAGTTCGAATTCCAGTCGAATCTATTACATTCACTTACGTGTTAATACCCTTGGGAAAAGTATGAATCCTCTTATCCCCCCCCCCATTTATGGGTAACTAGCCGGACAAACTGGTTTCTATAAATTTCTGGTCTACTGCAGAAAGAAATAGCAACCTACTGTGGGGAAAAAAATCTGTATCGAAAGATACATGATCGCCCAAGTGTGTATTACGTACGGTACATAACTGACTGACTGATCATCACTAATTTTTTTTTTAAACTGAAATTGGAAATTTTAATTTAATTTTCTTGAAACCCTTTTGTATACATTTCTAGGATAATGAGTAGTTGTTACTATTTGAACGATTCATCTCATCTTTAGTTGTTGTTATCATATTTCGGCTTCTGTACCTTCCTGCCTTCTTCATTGAATTTTGAACTGAATCTTTTATTTAATCTATGTGGGTACACTGATCACCTTCTACTGTCCATATCTAGGGATATCTTGTATTGTTCTTATTCAGTGTGGTGTAATGGTTAGCATGTGACACTATTTAGCTATGGTAATTAATTAACTAATTAGCCATAAAAATTGGACGGGAAAATGTTGAAAACAGAAAAAAAGAGTTAAGAGATATCCCGAGGGATATACCGATCAGCATAAGAAGATTTTATTTTTTTTAAAAAACGTCTATTCTTCTCAAGAAACCGAAGAATTGAATTTTATGAAAAGGCAATGTGGCGATCTCTGACAATTGATTGATGATGGTCGTTAAAAGTGCTGGTTAAGAAAACTATCCAGAATTGACGAAGATGCGATCTATCGTTCGAGAGTGCATAGATATTGTGTAAACAGGTAATATGACCATGGAAATGGCCAGACGAGAGGGTCATGTGTTAATTGTAGGAATTTTGTCAGGGCACAAAAAGGATTTGCGTAAACAAAGTTCTAGTTGATAATTCTAAACTGCTCATGATCTGGGAACAGGATAATAAATCCTGAATAAGCAGTGATGTCAATGAGTTAATTAATGAAGCAAGCTTAGCCACACAGCACGACCGAGACGCCATTGGTTGCGTGGTAGCAATGGTGATAGGCAGAGGTAAAATAGCAAGAAAGACGGAGAAGTTACTAACGCCCACCGAAAGGAATTGGTGTGAGGTACCAATGTGAGGAGGAAGGAGTTTTAAGAGGATAGCTATCCTGCAACCTCTCCTCATGGACGAATGGATCCCCCAAGAAATAGGAAGTAATTAATTTTCCAAAAATGGGAAGTAATTAATTTTTCTGGCCAGACAACAAAGGAACCCTTGTTGGAAATCGGGGATTCACTGAAAACCCCAGGCTGCGTCTAACCATGCACCGGGTTTTGGTTGAAGTTCATATAAGCGAGCGCCCTCGGGCAGTTTGCTAGTCAGTCGGAGTAAGCAGTAGGAGTAGCCGCGCAGAGCTGATCAAGAGATTCCACAATTCCTGCCAATGCGAGACCCTCCGACTTCGCCTTTCTACAAACAAGTTATACTGACGAACGAAGCTAAGCCAGTACCTAAAACTAAACCAGTTGACTTAGAAGACCAGAACTTGCCTAGAAGTATAAAAGTGTCACTCTCAGAAGAAACGATTTGGCAAGAACACACACTCCTGTATAGAACAGACTGATAAAAGTTGATTTGCTTTCTTTAAACATACCCGAACCTTGTGGTTTTCATTTATTTTTTTTTTGCTTGTGCGACGTCACCTCCAGTTTAGACTCACCTTGCACTACGGCCCCGGTGCCTGATTGATCTCGTCAACCTAAGATCAAAATCACAACGTGGGTAGGTTAGACTTGAGATCGAAGCAGTTACTTCGGTAACTAGTCATTGGAAGCGAGCTGAGAATGACGGAGCTGGTGTCGAACCAGTTGCATCTAGTGTGAAGCCGTTTCGTATTTGTGCTGTTAGAATCGACCGACCATCCCAATTCGTACCCTGACCAAAGGATTCCGCCGGTAACCGATGACCACCCATCGACCAGGTCACATATTGGTGGCAGTGACTAAGAGTCAACCCCAGAACGCCCCAGTAGGTGTCACAAGCAAGCTTGTCTTGCTAGATTCATTATGACTGAATAGTGAGTTCGATCCTCACTGGGCGCCTAATACTTTCGGCCTTGTGCCATATCTAAGCTACGCTTAAAAAATCACCGTATTCAATATTGCTGTTATTTTTTTCCCCCAAGTCTGTACAGGGATTGAACTCACAATTACTATACCACCTAATTCACAAACCAGCGCTTTAAACCACTAGGATATTGTTCAGTGAGACAATCTTCTATGTGCCATGTCCCTTCAAGACGTTGGGGACCATGGCTCTTTACAATTTCCTGTCCATTGTAGCTTTTAATAATTTTTTCTTTTTACTATCTCTCCTATACCTTGCTCTGCCATCCATTTACTCAAGTTCTCTAGGTAGGTTATGTGTTGTTGTTTCTCCCTTCCTCAATATGTCCTGTGAGTTTCAAATTTTCTAAGCTCACTTTCTTCATTATGTACCCGAGAAATTTCAATCATCTCTTCCTGATATTAAGTATAAGTGTCCTTTTTGTTTCCATTTTCTCTAAAACTTCATCATTGTTCATCTTCAGTCAATGATATTCTCAGCAGCCTTCTGTAGAACCACGTTTGTATTGTTTCAAGTCTCTTCTTTATCCATAAGGATACTGTCCAGCATTCACTGCCATATAGAAGGACCAATATTATATAACAGTACAGTACTCTTTTTTTTATCACAAAATTTTCCTGTTTCCTAATACTTTATTTAGATTTTTGAAGGCAACTTTTGCTATCCCTTCAGATTTCAGTTTCACACTTTCCGCCTTCTGTTAAAACACTTCCAAGATATTTAAATTGTTGCACTTGTTTAATTTTGGTATCTGCAGTTTGTAATCTGCATGCTGAGCTGTTCCTTTTGCTAACAACTATGCACTGTCTTATTGCAATTGATGTTTAGTCCTTTCTTCTTGCTTTCCTTAATGTTTTCTATCCTGCCTGCTGCTACTCCTGCTTCTATCATATTTAACAGCATTCACCATGGTTTCTCTTTTCTAAATGCTGCAGTATAAGTTTCTTCTACAAGTTATACTGTCCCATAAAAGTTACATTTGTATAAGCATTTTGTACACAAAATGTATCAACTCTTATGGGACAGATATAATTTAACCAATTCATCTAATGCTTACTAAATATTTGTGGCTGTTAGAGTTTCTACGCTGACCAAAGAAAAATATATTACTGATCCCCTGCTTTTTGTGCCGAGATGCAGTGACATAGCAATTAAGGTTTCATTGTTGTAGAGAAGAAACTTGAGCCTCCACAAATGTTGTAATCAAATTTGAAAGTCTTCAGGACATAGGTGATCATGGCTCTCCACAACTTTCTATATCTAGTGATTCTTAGCAGTTTTTCGTCTTGTTAACCGCTTGTTTTGCCATCCATTCACACAAGCTCATCAGACTCGTTCTCTTTTTCTATCTGTCAATATGCTCCTTGATAAGTTTTCCAAGCCCTCATTATGTGTCCAAGGAGTTTCAGCTGT
This sequence comes from Acanthosepion esculentum, assembly GCA_964036315.1. Lineage (NCBI taxonomy): Eukaryota > Metazoa > Mollusca > Cephalopoda > Sepiida > Sepiidae > Acanthosepion > Acanthosepion esculentum. Next base: position 1,640,183 of record OZ038514.1, read on the forward strand.
TTTTTCCTGATTTTCAGTATGAGTGTTTGTACTGACGGAGCCCATCTTTTATGCGGCATATCCCCTCGGGACATAGGAAGTTGTGGAGTTCCATGATCGCCTATCTTGTATGGCTTTTAGTTTTTCTCCCTTTGCTAAGCCCCACTCCTGTTCTGCCATCCCTTCAAGTAAGTGCCCGCTACCTTCCTCAATCACTCTTGCCCTCAATATATCATGTAAGGGCCATTTTTCCAAATCCTTCTTAAGCATCCAAGGAATTTCAGCTGTCCTTTCTTGATTTCAAGTAGAAGTGTTCTTTCTGTTGTTATTTTCTTTAAACTTGCATTAGTCACATAAGGATGTTTTTTTACCAACAAATTTCTAAAGTACTCATAATTCCTAGTTAGTAACTTGTTTCTTTTGCCCCCTCCCACTACTCCTCTGACTCAGTGAGGGTGTGTCACATATGTTGCAACACAGTTATAGTAGGAAGGGACTATTCAATTTCAGAAATCTGAGGGGTGACTAACGCAGTGTTAAGACTTCCTTGTTGCTTACTTCATCCACCCTTTTATCAAACCATATTTCTAATGGCGGTAGTTTTTTTTTCCTTGTTACTTTAACAAATATTTATTATGTTGACATTTCTGAAATCAGTTCAGTGATCTTTATTAATAATGGCACAAGTTGAAATTTGTTTTAGAATGAGGTCATTACTTCAGGTCTGAAATAAAAACTAAACTTTTTTGAATCTGTGTGGAAATTACATTTTGACTGTCAATATAAACATTTGACAAAATGAAAACAAAACATTGAAATAATGAATCAATTTTTATTTATTAGAAGAAAAAAAAACCCAAAAAAAACATTGCAATGTAAGTAGTACCGAGATCAAGTTTTAGATTCTTTTTCGATAAAAAAATAGAAATTCATATAAAAATCATTGTGAAAAATATGGACTTTGGTTGGTAAAAAATGTATTAGTTTTAAAACTAATAAACAAAAATGAGGTCAAGTAAAAATGGGACACAAAAAGCTTTTAAATAAATAAAAAAACTGATTAAACAAAAAAGAGGCTGGTAAAAGCAAATTCTTTTATGTACAGGAAATGGAATTTGTTTTTTTCTTTGATTTTCATTTTACATTCTCCTACAAAGTGTAAAGCTTTTCAAGTGATCGATTCAATTATCAAGATACAGTCATACAAAAATCTTTATAGAGCTCAGTGGTAGGAGGGTAAAAGTTCTGGAGAGAGAGAGAGAGAGAGTGTATGTGTGTGTATACATATATATATATATATATATATATATACACACACATGGATATTGTGATGTACCTATGATTTCATTAGCCATATAGGCGTAAGGCTAAAAAAGCCCCCACCTCACAATCCCAAATCCTAGTTCGAAAGATAGTTAAATATAAATAAAAATAAATAAAATCCAATGTTTTCAACTTGCGAGTAAATATGTTCCATGATCAGCCTTTCCCTCCTTTTCCCTTCCGATTCTTTCTGTCTTTCCTTCTCTTCCACCCTCAAGCCAAGGGCCCATGAACTTTGAAATGATTTACCCCGAGAATGACTTGGTTCCAAAATCACACAACCATCAGGTGACTGACCATAAGTTAACTCCAGGCACCATCAGGCTGTCCTGCTGCAATCATGTGATCAGACCCTACTGAGGGTTGCTTGGATTTCTGGCCATCATGCAAACACATCGTGATTTGCACCCCCTCCTCCTGTGTACTTGGTCAAGGACAAAGGGAAACCCACATGACAAATTTTGGGGACAGCAAAAATGTAAAAAAGAGGAAGCAGTTTCCTGTCTGACCGGCAACAGATGAACATTGGCAAGTGAGTCATTCCGATTCTTAATGGACTGCCCATTGCAATAACGAAAACAGCAAAGCCTGTAGACTACAGAACGAAAGGGCTGCTATAAACTGAATTGACCAATGAACGCCCATACAAAAGAAAAAGACTCCAGGAGAATTGCTGGCCAACAAAATATTGTTTTCACATAAGGACTCTTGCTTCGACGAATTAGAACTGTGTGCAGATATGAACCCAACTGATCCATCAAGACAGATAAGTTGATTTCTTGGCTTGATCTTGTTATACATATATATATATATATATATATATATATATATATATATTCAATCATGCCTTCTGTTCTTTTATGATCCTGTAGTAGGATTATGTAGTAGTAAGACCATATTGAAATATACACTTTCCTTTTCATTAAGAGAGTGACAAAGAAAAACTCTCTCTCTCTCTCTTCTCTCATACACAGACTTCCTTTCCTTTCCATCTATTGTTCCTATCCTCTGTAACTGACAGAACCTGGACATAGCTTATGTGGGTCAGCAAATGTCATGTAAAATCAACCAATGACAACAAGTCCTGCCAAAAACCAAACGGAAAACACGGATGTGTCAGGTCAAATAAAAAAAGACAAAAACATGTGCGCACCAGAAGTGGGAAATTATTCGATATTGCAGTTTGAGACACGATAGTTGGAGATTCATCGGCTGTGAGTTTGACCGGACGTATACCCTAATGCATAGTTCGATGTTGACCAATTGAATATCAATTCAATCAAAGAATACCTACGATATACACATAAATGTGAACCACTAGTCACGACAAAAGAGTGTACAACAACAAAAAAAAAGAAAGGATGAATTTAACAAATGAATTCCTTTCAACTAAAATACAATGACCCCGTATGATCTCTTAAAACAAAAAAAGGACTAAGACGATAGTCACCCACTTTAACACTAACTGTAACCACATGGAGTCAATAATAAAAACTGATACTATAGACAGTAAAATTGGCCTTATGTATTCGGCCAACCTTCATCTATATACCGTACTGGTGACCCCAACGTTGAAAAGAACATCCTTCAGAAAAAGAGCAACATACTAGTAACCTCAACAAACTCCCTTCAGTAGAAAAAAACGAAAGAAAATGGCATGACTGGTCAAACTCCACAATTTATGGAGACCAGTGTCACCAGTTGGTTCACTATAATTGAATCTTAATTTCATTTGAGACAAGTGACCACCGACAATACAAAATTTTACACTGTAATTAGTGCCTTGCCTCCCAATGGTGTTACAAACATTTCAGCCCTGGGTTTTAGAATCAAGAAATTATACAAAACTCAAAGAATCAGTCGTGACTGCTTATAAAAAGACCAGGCCAGAGCTGTTGGAGAAATTAATGAAAACCACCGCATTAGCTGGTTGTCCATTATATTTACAGGAGATGTCGGCCATTGCAATTTGGACTGGGGCAAGGCAAGTGATGAAATAGTATGCCACCAATTATTATTTCAAAATGCATCAGTCTGCCAGGCTATAGAACCTAAAAACAAACAACATAAGAACAGTACAATTCCCATAGGATTGCGTCCTTTTCCTGCAAAACAAAGACCAAAAGTCTGCAGAGCTCATTTGTACTTTGTAGGTACATGTAAATGGACACATAAGAGAAAGAATAATATACGAAGGTTACCAAATTCTCAACCTTCATCCCCTACCCATAGTAATTCAGAAAACTAGTAGGGCAGACTGCATTAGCTCCCTCAGGTTTGCCACTACTAACACTGGCAACTAGGGTAGGAGCTACAAAAATAGATTTTATAATAGATACAGGCGCTAGTATCTCCTTCTTGCCTTGTTCGGCTGTTGTTGGTATACTTTTAGAGTCAACACCAGTTCACCTTTCATCTGCTGGTGGTGACCATATTAGATGCTATAGTCAAGCTAATTTAGAAATAATACCTTCATTAAGGCGTGCTTATCAATGGACTTTTGTAATCAGTGATGTGACCAATCCATTGCTAGGTTTAGACTTTTTGAAACAATTCCAATTAGTTGTAGACTGTAAAAATAAATGTATTAGTGATAGCATAACAGAAAGGCGGTAGTAAAAATGATAATAGAAACTGTGGATAATGTAATAGTGAATGGCCGCACATATTAGTGAAATCATAAGCAAATATAAAAATGTTACTTCGTCACAAATAGATAAAAATAAAACATGTGGCATTTATCATAGAATAGACACTGAAAGCCATGTACCAGTTTTTGCCAAGTTTTTTTTTTTTACATTTAGTGCAAAAACCAGATGGTAGTGGTCAAGCTTGCAGTGATTACCACACCTTAAATAGTATCACAAAAACAGATAGATATCCTGTACCCAATATAAATTAATTTACAGCACGATTGGCAAATAAATCCTGCTTTTCAAGAATAGATCTGCAGTCTGCCTATCTTCAAATAAAAATGCACCCCGAGGACGTAGCAAAAACCGCTGTCACTACACCCTTTGGGCTGTTCGAATTCTTATACATGCCTTTCAGTTTGAAGAATGCCTCTGCTATATTTCAGTGTTACATGGATAGGATATTTTTTCAAACTGGACTGTGTATTCATATATCTGGATGATATCCTAGTTTTTAGTAATGATGAACAGTAACAGAAAAAAGACTTGGATAAGGTACTACAAGTATTAAATGACAATAACCTAAAAATTTCAATAGATAAATGCATATTAGAGATGTGTGGTTTAACGGTTTCATCTTCACGCCGCAAAACCACAACAAAATTTTTTACAAAACTGAAATCGTTCGTTTTTGTTTTTATATCACTACTGAGTGACCATATCAAAAGAAACACTATTGAAAAAGACTTTCAGATGTTAATAAAATTAAATTTTATCAACATTTATACCATTTTAAGAGGAAAAGATTGAACAAAAATATCATAAAAACATTTAACTAGTTTTAAAAAAATAAATGTGAAATCTATTTGTTTACAAAAGAAACGAAGAAGAAAAAAAGGAAATACGCCATGTCTGAAATCTATTTGTTTCAGTTTTCAAAAAAATAAAATAAAAAAATTTTGTGGTAAAATTAAGTTAACAACAAAATAGCAAGTAAAAATAAAAAAAAACAGTTGCCAGTTTCATATTAATGTTAAATTTTATGGAGTCTGATTTTTTGTAGTAATGGTAATTGTTTTTGTATCATCAGTAATTACTGATGAGTTACACCCCTTGTTTTTGTTGTTATTGTTTTGAGTCCCCGAGAAAGGGAATGTTGCTCAAGGCAGTTTTTTAATAAAATGAGTGAGATGACTACTATGATTTTCGTGTTGCTCTTTCTGTTGTTACTAAATTAATTGCAATGCTCGTGTATGAAACATGGTGTCAGAAGTGAGAGTAAAAACACAATAATACAAACATAATATACTGAAAGGAACTTTAATTCAAACAAAAGAAAAAAAAAAGAAAAATGTTTAAATTACAGCCTCCAGAAGATTTTGACTTCACAGACATCATGGACAGTATGGCCGTGGCCACGGATATAGAAGGCCTGCTTCATTGGGTTACGGAAAAATGTGACGTCATCACACTGAGTCCGACTTTCAAGAAGCGTGTCGTTTGTTTTGTGTATCAGATTTTTTACGGCGGCATTTTTAAATTATTTATTAATATTTTCTTTTTAATATTGAATTAATTTAAAACAAAAACAATGCCTTATAGATGCGTTGTACCAAATTGCAAAGGGAATTATAAAAATGGCCCTAAAGTCTATGTATTTTCTTTCTTTCACTAAAGATAAAGAATTATCTGATGTTTAGATTCGTACAATCAGAAGAGATCATTTTTCTTTTCACCTACTAAATTCAGCAGTGAGTATTTTTTGTATTAAAAAATAAGTAAATTTTATTGAAACTTTAATGGAAATTAATACCATGTCTTTGTAATTCATAACAAAGTTAATAAGACATAAATCTAGCGAGAAAGTTTAGATATTCATTCTCGTACGTGTTGCTTTTAAAATCTAAAACCTCATTTTTTTAAGAAATAAACTTTAAAGAAATTTTCGACATAGATTCATTCATGAATTCCTAAAGGAATATTTTATATACATAAAAAATGATTCTAATAAGTTTAACAATTTTTTAGAAGTATTTTATTCGTGACTAAATGAAACTTTGTTTAATTGAATTTGTAGACTCGTCCACAACAACCAGTTTACCCTCTGCTAGGAAATGCATTCTTCCTGTTACATTATTACCAATATCATACTTACAAATAATCAACAGGCATTCATTGGTTAATCACCGTCAATCTAGCTTGCTGATTGGTCAGTATCGACCAATCAGATTGCTCCCATGCGCACAATCAATTTAGGCGCGAACTCAATTCTGAGCCAGTCACGTGATAAGACATGATATTTAAACCCAACATGTGTGATTCTTTCGGAGTAGCAGCAGAAGAATTCTTTGTTTCGACACACGGACTCTCGAACCTAACTTCTCTTCATCACTCAACACCACTGCCAAAATGTGACCCTCAAGAACTCGTCTTGACTAACGCAGTCAAATGTTAAAGAACTTTGCAACATTTCATGCAAGTACAATCTGTGAACTCTTACCAACTTGTCCAATAGACAATCTCTAACATGCAACATATTCAATCTTCTAAACTGCATTTTAGATATCAACTCTTTCGTTATGAGTCTAGATACAAATAATTACCTAATCAAAGGGACGCAACTCCGTCTCACTTTTCAGTTCGCATGCATGTAATTTCAGTACTTAATAAATTCAGTTGTTATGTTTTTAACTCCATGTTCCTTTTTGTATTTCACCATTGCTAATGATTTCCACACCTTTCCTAATAAATAATTGTGGGGAACAGCCCTTTCAACACGCAACTTACGTCAACCTTGTCAACACACGTCATCGCACACAGGGCCCGTTCCCCTACATATTTAGTAACCCCGTCGTTTCAGGAAAGGTCTGCAACATGTTTGTTGACTCCGACGTAGGAAAGGTACCCTACATATTTGGTGACCCCGTTGTTTCAGGAAAGGTCCACTACAAGATTGATGTTCGTCACCACGTGCGTACACACGGACTAAATCTCAGACATCAGACCAACTTGGCAAGTTCCTCAACAGCTCGTCAGACAACCTCACTTCGACACTTTCAAACATGTCTCTACAGAAGTCAGAAATTCAATTGTCCGACACGTATAAATCACAGAGACGCTAAGACAAGCTCTTCAACATATCCTAATAAGCATGTGGTGCACTCTTTTTTTTCAACTGTCATCAATGTATCCAATTCAGCCCCAGACAGAATTTCAACTGTAAAAAAACAGATTGAGGAAGCCAAGTGAAAACAAGCCTGAATTTTCAGACAACCCTTTCTACGGTATTTTCTACCGCACAGCATTATCCTGACATGGAAGCAAACTCAAGTTTCACTGGAATGAACGTACACTTTTTCTGGACGACTCACTGTTCCATTACAATGCATTCGATGCATCATCACTGTGAGAATTTGCATGCACGTTATTCGTCACTATTAATATTACTTGCAACTGGTCATTGCAATCGCATCCTGTTCCATACTGAAACTCAAAAAGTATGCGCATACGATTAATTCTACACCACGTGGACACACTCTTTCACGCCATTGCTTGCTTCCCATGCCTTACAACATTTATTTCGGACGATTCACTGTCTCGAAAATATTTCTTTGAACGACTCACTGTTTCGAACAGCATTATTCTACGCATCTTACACATAAAATTGGCTGTAAAGATTTACGTAATCACTAATAAGCAAATTTTATTTTTCAACCTCGCCATGACATTCAACAGATCGCCTGCACAAATTCGACTCACTGAATTTTGCAGTTCTTCGGAGAATTCAGCTAGCTTTTCAACTTTCTCAAGTCATTCGGCGATCCATCTCAAGCAATTCGGCAATTCTTCTCAATACACTCGGGAATTCTATTCAACGTTATTCAACATGACTCACTCAACTTCACACGTACATCACAATGACGTCATACTCACATTCACGCATACATTATGTCGACACACACTTACTCACATTGTGCTACACACCGCACACATTTCAGAGTCCATTTCTAACGACAGTTGTCACACTTGTTACTTATCGCTACAAGCACACACTATACTTTTACATATTGAAAGTTTTAGTTCTCACAACTTTTAATCTTGCTGGGGTATTTGTAGACTCGTCCACAACAACCAGTTTACCCTCTGCTAGAAAATGCATTCTTCCTATTACATTATTACCAATATCATACTTACAAATAATGAACAGGCATTCATTGGTTAATCACTGTCAATCTAGCTTGCTGATTGGTCAGTATTGACCAATCAGATCGCTCCCACACGCACAATCAAATTAGGCGCGAACTCAATTCTGAGCCAGTCACGTGATAAGACATGATATTTAAACCCAACACGTGTGATTCTTTCGGAGTAGCACCAGTAACGGTTTGACTTTCCTTGTTATTTTTTTCAGACTGCTGCTTGACAGTGTTGGATTATTACCCTTGTGATTTTTGTACCCCAGTTTTGATTCCTACTTTGCTGCCTGTCTGTTTTTGGAATTGTTTACTGAACATTTGGTTGAGTTCTTTTTATTATTACTGACTTTACGACTGTTTTGAAAAAAAAAAGTTTTTGATTTTTCTTTTCTTTTTTTTACCCCCCTCATATTTTTTTTAAATTTTGTTTTTACCTCCTTAATTTTTTTTGCTCTTTCTCTTTTATTCCAGTTTTTCCCTTTTTAAGTTTTCTTTCTCCTTATTTTCTCGTTTAAATTTTCTATTTTAATTTATCTTCGTTCTCTGTATAGTTATAACTACTGTCGTGTTTTTTGTTTGTAACTAACGATTAATATCTCGTTATTTTTTTAAATTCTGTTAATAGCCGTTAGTTTTTCTTAGTTACTGTTTTTAATTATTTTTCCGTACCATATATTGTTCTAATATTTGTATTACCCCTTGTTATTGTCTAAATTGTGCATTTCTTTTCCTTTGTTTATTTTGTCTAACTCATAAATTCTTAGCGTCAGCCATTTTTGTTTTGTAAATAGCTCCGGCTATTTTTGAAAGCTTCGTATTTTTTTGTTTACTTTTTTTTTTTTTTGTCTAGCGTTTTATTGTCCGTTTCGTTTTTTAGTGTTTTAAATATATTTATTTTTCGCCGTTAGGCGAAATTTGTCTATTATTTATTAGTCTGTAATTTTTTTGTCTTGCTTTTACGTAAACATTGTTTTAATTGTTTGTCCATTGTCATTTGTGTTCAATTGTAAAACCTTTTTATTTTTTTTGTAAATTTATTTCCTGTCTCGCTTTCGGGCGTTTTTTCCCCTATTTCTTTAATAAGTTTTATTTTTCGCTACTAAGCGAATCTTATTTGATTTGTTTCCCCCCTCGCACACACCGTCTATAGGCGGAATTTGTTTTCCTTATCACGCCTCCCCTTCATCCTTGCCCCCATTCCCTCCCCTCCATTCCCTTTGTATTCCCTTTAAAAAGTGGAAAAGAAAAAAATTGTAGCGTCTTTTCTTATTAAAAAGAAAAAACCTGTCATACCTGACATAAAACGTTCGGTAAAAAAGCATTTATTTGCTATAAAGAAAAAACCGCCTGATAAAGACGACATGGATGAATATCCTGTCCTCCCATCCACTTCTGCTACTATAGCTGTAGAAATTACACCCCCAAAATCCAATAAGGCCAATTATGGCCAAGTTTATAAAAATATGGAGGCAAATAATGGCCAAAGTGCTAAAGTTATGGAGGCCAATAATGGCCAAAAATCTAAAAGTACTAAGACCAATAATGAGTTCTATGGAGGCCGAAAATGGCCTATTTCCTAGAAATACAGAGGCCAAATTTCTGAAACTAACAAGGCCAATGAAAGCCAAAATGAAATGGAGGCAAATAGTCCCACTGATAATGGGAAAAATGGAAAAAATTCTGAGGCTGGGGAATCGCCCTCTTGTTGGAAGTCCCCCCCAATCAATGTGGCGGAATTCTTGGAGCAGGCTAGGAGTTACGCACACCTTGTGGTAGAAGGTGGGCTCTTAGTAGACGCCCAAGAACTCATAAAAATTGAAAAAAGAATTGTATCGTTTTTCTTCATCGACAAGCGTACGTGCAAAATTTGTCGTGTGACGAAAAACACGGTGATTAAATTACTCGAGTCCTTGGGGTTCAAACCCCTTCGAGTTGTTAAGGGACATAAGTTTTTCATGTGGGACGTATTGCTACCCACTGTGGAAGATTGCGTAGCATCTTCGAGCCGAGACCTCATAACTAAAGAGCTGATTATACGCACGGAATATGAAGGCCGCAGAAGGACCAGAGTAGCAATATATGAGGTCCTTCCTCAGGTTCTCGGGGAACATCTCGCGGCTTACCTGTCCAAGTACAGCGAAATACTGGGAGCCTCCTGCGATAACCAGAACAGTGGGTGGAGCTTTGATATTCGACTCGACGAACAGGCCTTCCACTCCATCCCCAACTCTCTGGTGGTAGGGAATTTGAAGTTGCCGGTCATTGTGACCAGCCGTAAACCGGTATGCTGGAAGTGTGGAGAGCCTGGTCACCTCTCCTCTTCCTGCCCAGAGAAGAAGTCCTCTGGTATTCAATCTCCCGATGACCAAAATCGCCCTCTGACCGTGTCTGTACCTACCGCCTCGCCTGTAATGGGCATGCCAGCATCTGGGACTGGTAGGGATAATCCTTCGGTTGGCCAAAAGACCACATTCCCCAAAGAGCCTTCACCCGCTGTTAGTGCAGTTGCGGAGAAGGGGAATGGCTAGTTGCTGGTAAGGCCAGAGGGAAGCGCCAGACAGCGGGTCCTCAGTCCCCTGAAGCCCCAAGGACCAAAGGCACGGACAGTCCCACTCCCTCTAGCAACGTTAAGGGCGATGTCCCAGCCTCTCAAATGACATTTAAAGAAAAACAGATGAAATACGATCCCGGGTACGAGAAAACCGAAAAGGTTAAAGAACTTAAAAAAAAACTAGACTCAAAAAAACAACTCTTACTACTCCTTCAATGTCCTCTACCCAGTCCTCCACTTCACCCAAGAAACGTCCAGCTCCTCCGACATCACCATCCAAACCAATTCCCCTCAGTAGAGATCCCAGCCCGTATAAACACAGATCCTTCCATACCCCTCTCCACGCTCCCAGCCCTTCTCCCGTGAAGGATACTGAAATGCCTCCACCATCCACCAAATGCAACCGAAGCCCCACTCAGGAGCTTAAAGACAAAAAAAAATCCAAAAGACCAATTTACAATTTGGGTTAGGACGTTTGCCACATCTCTCCAGCTCAGGCGGAGAGGGCTAGAGATTACGGCAATCGGATAAAGGACCTCCGCTACTTACTTTCCATCAAACAATTCGCCGACCAAGATGTCGAGGTACCAAACAATTTCCCTCTAGCCCAAAGGGTTCTAACAGTGATCCGAACCGGATCTGGAGCCAAACAAATTTGGGCAATGTTGGACGAGGCCATCATGTCCAACAAGATGACCTTGCCCATAGCAATCATGCAAAATCAAAAGTTGAAAACATTAACACAATTTTGTGCAGGGAGGGTCCCTGTTTTAGTTCACCCCTCCCTGTATAGAACACTCAAACTGACTTTCCCTTGGGATATCGGCGGAATCTCCCAAGACGGTACCATCAAGACTGAGATGGGCCATGGGTCTATGGGAGAGGCTGTTGGTATCCTTACCCCGACCATGTTTAAACCAGAATACAACCCTAATCAGTTTTCATCATGGCACTCTGGTTAGCTAGTATAAATGTGTGGGGCCTGAGGTCCGAGTCTCGCAGGGCGAGGTTCTCTCGTGACCTTCAGCACCTCAGGGTGGATGTTTGTTGTGTGCAAGAGACCCGGTTTTCTTCTCATGACCGTGAGGACATACTGTCTAGGGGGTTCTCCCTTTATTCAGCATGTTTTGATGGTCGTTCGAGGGGTGTCTCTTGGCTGGTGAGCAAGTCTTTGAAGGCTGCATGTACTCTTGTCTTCGCAGATCCGGCGGGAAGGCTTTGCGTGCTGGATGTTACCATAAAGGATAAGGCTCTACGACTCATTGGGGTTTATTCTCCCAATAACCATTCTGAGCGACCTGCTTTGTTTTGGCAGATCGAGCCGTACTTGACGACATCTCATCGGGTAGTTTTAGCGGGGGATTGGAATGCCGTCCTTGACCCCGATATAGATCGTATAGGGCAAAAACAGGGTACTAACAATCCTGATGTGAAACCATTTCGGGACTTTATCGGCAGGTTTGATCTTGTCGATAGGTACCGGAATGAGCACCCTCGGGAGGTAGCATGGACTTGGACAAATAGTGGCAACTCGGATCCTGGGTTGCTTGCGAGCTACCTCGACCAAGTTTTAGTTAAGAGAGTCGATGTAGGGCTCTTAGGGTGTCCAAGCTTCCATTATATAGTTTATACGGATCATAGGCTTGTCCGGGTCCGTGTAAACTTAAATAAACCTAAGGTTAGGTTGGCTGGGTACTGGAAATTAAACTGCTCACTATTTGGTGAGCAGGATTTCCGGGACCAGCTGTTACTAATGATACAGAGGGAATTGACGGGGGCAGTTTTAGGGAATGCCTTGTGGGATAAATTAAAATCCAAAATTAGAACGTTTGCTGCCGATTTTAGTCGTCGACTCAACCTAGATAGATTAGCAGCGCAAATAGTATCCAAAGTGCCCCATTTTCTACCTTACAGAAACTTCATGCCTTAGAATCTCAGTCAATTTTGAAATATTGTTATAAATTGACCTCAAGAGTTTTAGTTAAGAGAGTCGTTTAAGACTGAAATTCATTCATGATTTAAATTAATTGTTTTACATTTGAAAATTTTTCATAAATCATAATCAGCATTGTTTTAATTTACATGTTTTTATTTCAATTTTAATAATTATTCTGTAAAGTTACAATTTTTGTAATCATTAAGAGATTATTACTCAAATACAGTAACAACTGAATTATGAATTAGGGAACAAACAATCGTTTTGAAATGTTTAGTTTACATGATGTTTAATTTCTCTACTTTAAAAAAACATTCAGCAACATTTTTTTTCTTATCAGTTATTTTTTTAAAATTAATATGAAATAAAGTTCTGTATGAAATCCATTTCTGTTTCTTTCTTTTATAAATGTATTTTTAAAAAGCTTTCTAAAACCAATTTTTTCTTACAATTTTTCATTACATTTTATGATTACTGTCTGTTTCCCTGCATGGACTACATTTGTGACGTCACGTCACTATCGAGTAGGCCTTCTATATCGGTGGCCACGGTATGGCACCAGAGATTCCAATGCTTTAGAACAGCTTCAAAGTTATCTGAAGAATCAGCAGAAACTCAAGTTAGTACATTAATATATTGTATGGGACCAGAAGCTGAACAAATATACAAGTCATTTTCTTTCAGGAAAAAGGAAGATGAGGAAAATGCTGACGTCACATTGAGCAAATACGATACATATTTCATGCCAAAAAAAAGATAATCCACGAGCGAGCAAAATTTTAGATGAGGACGCAGAAGGATGGAGAACCGATAGAGAAATGTATCAGAGGATTGTACAAACTGACAGAAAATGATGATTTTCCTCAAAAAAATAACCAGATAAGAGACCGCTTAGTTATTGGACTAAGAAGTAAGGGCATTGGAAAAATTACAACTGAAGGAATACCTGAATTTAGCAAAAGCTATTGCGATAGCTCGTAGCTATCAACAAGATAAAAACCAAAGGGAGGAAATTAATGAAAACTCAGATGTAGTAACGAGGAAAACTCAAAAGACAAAACAGCCAGGAGGGAAAAATTATCCTCAAAATCCAGAGAGTGTACCTTCATCCAGTTTGACAACTGCCTAGCAAAAGGGAAAACCTGCAGAAAGTGTGATAAAATGAACTACTTTGTAAGATGTTGCAGGTCAAAGACTGCAAATGTGCATGAAATAAGGAAACAGCCACCAGAGGAATACTTTCTTGGATCAATATATAAAAAAGAACTCAGAGAAAAATTAATAGATCCTTGGCATGTAAAACTAAAGGTAGGTGAAATACTTATTGTTTTTAAAATTGATGCTGGGGCAGATATCAATGTTATTAGTTCTAAGACGTTTCGAACATTGAAAAAAATAGTGCAGATTGGTGCAGCCATTTTTCAAGAGGAAGATAAAAATTTGAGAGTCATAGCTTATGCCTCTTGTACACTGACACAAACAGAGAAAATATGATCAAATAGAGAAAGAATGCTTCGCAAGTGTATGGGCCTGTGAGAAGCTTGACCGATATATCACTGGACTAGATCAGTTTCACCTATTAACGGATCATAAACCTTTGCTACCGTTAATCAATACTCAGAATTTAAACAACACTCCTTTGAGATGCCAAAGACTGTTAATGAGACTTAGGAGATATAATCCAGTAGCTGAATATATCCCTGGGAAACTCTTATTAGTATCAGATGTACTGTCCAGAAATCCAATGCAGCAAACCAATAGCACTACAAGATGTTGAAACATACATAAACAGCATAGTAAAGACTAGATCAGATTCTAGCAGAAAAATCAAAGAAATTATCAGTGCTACATGTAAGGACTCCATTCTACAGGAGTTTATTCATCTCACATTTAATGGTTGGCCTAAGAAGGAAGATAGATTAAAGGAAGGTGTTAAACGCTATTTTAACCTTAAGAATGATCTATTGAGACATCAAAACATTCTGTTTTATCAAGATTGCATAGTGATTCCACAAAATCTCAGAGCAGAAATATTACAAGCAATATACACAGGACATCTTGGATTAAATAAATGCAGAGAACGAGCAAAAATGTCCGTATGGTGGTTGAAAACATCACGGGAAATAAAAGACTTCATCAAGGGATGTGAATTTTGTAATTGTCATCACGCTGCAAATCCCCACGGAACCTTGAGACCAGCCTCTTTGCTAAAATTAGATGGAGAGTATTACTTAATCGTAACAGACTATTTCTCCCGTTACTTTGAAATAGTGAAATTAAGTTCACTAACAAGTAAAACAGTAATTGGAAAATTACAAAATATATTTGCGAGATGGGGAATGCCAGATGAAGTCGTAAGTGATAACGGAAGACAATTCACAAGCACATATTTCAGAGAATTTGCTAAAAAATATGGGTTTACATGTACAACAGTAAGTCCTCATTTTCCACAAGCAAATGAAGCCGCTGAAAGTGCAGTGAAAATTGCAAAAAAGATATTATGACACCCAAACATATTTCTCACATTAATGGCATACCATAGTACACCGATAACTGCTACTGGAGTTAGCCCAGCAGAACTTTTGATGGGCAGGAAAATTAAAACAATTTTACCCAGTGATTCAAATAAATGGCCAAATTTTAGGAAAGTAAAAGAAAAAGATGGATCTTATAAAACAAGTAAAACAAATTGATAAAAGACATGGATGTAAGGATCTAAAACCACTAAAAGTGGAATCCAAGAGAAAATGGATGAAGAGAAAACTTGTGAAAACACAGGTACAGTCATAGCAGCAAATAAGCACAATAGGACATATACAGTAAAGTTAGACTCAGGTGAATTCCGAAAAAGGAATAGGAAAGATTTACTGCCAATTGTGGAAAAACAATACAATATTGTTCAAGAAAGAGGAAAGAGAAGAAAGCAGGACCCATTTAAAAATGTGCATCAAGAAGTAAGATCTAATAAAGGACGGTTAACATTAAAACCAAAATACCTAAAGGACTATGTGTGAGAAAAGAAATATCATAGAATCTGGATGGAGGGAAGTGTATCATCAGTAATCACTTTGTTTCTGTTGTTATTGTTTTGAGTCCCTGAGAGAGGGAGTATCGCCCGGGGCTTTTTTTGAATAAAATGAGTGAAATGACTACTACAGTTTTTGTGTTGCTCTTTCTGTTATTACTAAATTAATTGCAATGCTTATGTATGAAACAGTTTTAGTAAGCCAGTGTTATGCCAATCATGAAATAAAGTTGTGGTAAACAAGAAAAATGAATGAAGATTTTTTTTTTTTAATAAATAAATTTGTTCTTTATTTAGGGAATGCAACTAAATTAGATATCAAGAATAATTAAAATAGTTCTTAATTTCACTTTTAAGATGTGTATATTTCCAGATATGCGAGTCTCAGTTTTCTACAAATAAAATTATGTTTCTATCTAGCGAACACACGTAAAATTAGATATTAAAAAATAAAGTTTTAAACTCAGTTTTAAAATGTGTATATTTTCAAAAGTGCAAGTCATTTTTTTAAACCCAAAGTAAAAATTATTCTTTTTTAGCCACTAGTGTTCGGTGGGTTTTTGTTACTGTTCTGCCTATAAAATTCTTCTAAACAAGGAAAATTAATTCATTTTATTTTTACAGTTTTATGGTTTTATCTGGCGAATAATACACTTAAGTAAGACTATATTAAAATGATTAAAATAGTTTTTAATTTCAGTTTTAAAATGTGTATCAAAAAAAAGGACAAGTGATAATCGCAGATTTGGAAATATACATATTCTAAAAATGAAAGTAAAAGCTTTTAATTATTTTTAATATTTAATTTTAGATGTATGCAATAGACAAAAACATAAATATATTTAGGGGTAAAATAACTTCTTGATTTTCCTTGTTTAGGTGAAATTTATTTGCAAAACCCCAATAATAGTTGACTGTCATATCAGAAAAGAATTGCTTCTTTTTTTTTGTTTTTTTTGCTTACTTTATAATTTTTGATGGAATTTGCTTCCTCAGGTCAGAGAAGAAATGAACATCTTCCTGGTTGTAATTTAAGTTGTCTTCAAATTGAGTGTGTACAATTTCAAGAATATTGATAAAGATTGGTCACTTTGATTATGCATAACAAAGTAACGTGTAAAATTTAGTCTAAAAAAAAAATAAATAAAAATAAATAAACATATTTTGCATTTTTGGGTGGTCAAAGCAATACTGTTTTAATTTGCTGTAATAAAATAATTCAATGAATAAAAGCACAAACAAATTGCATATTTAGAAAGATTATATTATTTTCTTTCCAGCCATATGTATATTTTTAAGATTGGACCAGAAATACTTGAGATATTGCGAGTTGAACAGATTAAATATTAGCAATCTCAAATGAAACCAGATATTGACTGGAAATGTTATCATTGTGGAGAAGAAGGACGATTGGTGAGACGGTCCCGGGGATTGAGAAACACCGGTCTTCACCGGCAGTGTATAAATATGGCCATTCTCGGACTCGGGGAGGTTTTAAGTCAACTTTACATGGCACTGTGAACAGGATTTGTTTTACCTACCAGAAGGTTGAATCAGTAATTGCTACCAGTTGGACATTTAATTAAAATGGCTTCAGGACAAAGCAGTAATGAGCATTACCTGCAACTGGTTCAACAGCTAATAGAGTTACAGAGGAAGAATAACGAACTTTGTGCATGCAGAGAAAATACATCGAACCGGTCCCACACTAAGAAACCGGACAGACCTGTCATTGAACACAGCTGCACAGACGCGACTGGGCACTGTTCACTGACTACTGGGATTGTTACAAACACACATGCGGCCTAAAAGACCCGGCGAAAATCTGTAACGAGTTGCGAATGGCTTGCTCGAAAGAAGTAAACAGATTGTTGTTCGACCTAGTAGGACCTAAAGCCCTCAAATTGGCCACGGAGGAACAACTCCTGCAACACATAAGACTCATTGTGGTAAGAGGTCTACATAAAGAAGTACACAGACACAGATTCCACAACATGAGACAGCACGAATGGGAGGGGCTCACGCAATTTTTGGCAAAATTACAAGCTCAGGCGAGGTTTTGTAACTTTACTGTTCAATGTCTGAACGAAAGTTGCCGACAAGTTGTAAATTATTCAGAGGACATGGTAGCTGGCCAACTTGTTGCCGGGCTGACGAACAAAGAATACCAAAGCAAGCTATTAACCGAAGCTAATATACTAACAACGGTGGAACAGAAGTTCCACAGGCTGGTTAGCTTGGAAACAACAGACACGTCGGCTCCCCACTTACAAGACAGGCTAAACCACCACTCAATGTTTGGCTCAGTGAGGTCAGAGCGGGAGCAATCCTAGGGTGAAGAGACACCCAGGACCTCTCGAAGCAAGCTGTGCGACGGATGTGAAAAGACATTATACCCCAACGGGCTGAGAGGACGTAAGAACTGTCCGGCGAGGGAACTTCAATGCCATAACTGTGGAATTGTTGGGCATGTAAAAAAGGTGTGTCGAAAGCCAAAGATGGCGGCAGCCGTGGAGTTGACGAATAATTCGACGGCATATCAGTCGAGAATACTGAGCAGTAGAAGGAAGGAAAGCCAAGTGTCTCATGGACGAAAATGAGGATCAGCAGTGATACCATACCTCACATGGAGCAGGGGTAAATTTCAAAGAACCCCCCACTGAGCTACCACCCTCTCTTGAAATTAAAATCTCTCTGATACCAGAGACCCATGCCAAATTTGCGCGAACTCTGAACAACAGGACTTGTCATCGAACATACTATATTCAAGCCGTTGCGGACACTGGTGCTCACACATGCTCAAGTGGCCCTGAAATACTGGAAGTATTAGGATGCACTAGCGATATGCTGGTACCAGCCAGCCACAGGATACATGGAATAACGGACGACCTATTGCGTATTAATGGTGTGATCTTTATGCGCATCGTGGTCGGTCGTAAGGTAACCAGGCAAGTCGTCTACGTATCTGAAAACACGTAGGGATTTTACTTGTCAAAGTCGGCATTGAAAGACCTAGAACTAATCCCTCATGGATTCCCAAATCAGATATCGAAAACTGATGCATCGATCGCGGATAACGAGATAGCACCATGTGGATGTTCCCGAAGAGAGACTGTCCCGAGTAAACCTGTGAGGGTCCTGTTCACTCCTATTGCAAGTAATTGGGAACGCCTAGAACAATGGTTACGGGAGCACTTCAAATCTAGTGCGTTCAACACTAGTCCCCATCAACCGTTACAAGTGATGACAGGGAGGCCACTGGACATAACGTTCGCCTGGGGAGTGAAACCATCAGCCGTACACACACCCATTCCGGTCCCCCATCATTGGAAAAAGAAGGTGAAAGAGGACTTGGATAGGGACGTTGCACTGGGCATCATCGAACTGGTGCCAGCAGGCACGCCTACAGTTTGGTGTTCTAGGATGGTGGTTGCACCAAAGAAGGTTGGGTCACCCAGAAGGATGGTGGACCTGCAGAAATTGAACGGCGCAACGATGAGGGAAACCCATCACACTCTGTCCTCGTTTAACCAGGTCTCTGTCGTGCCCGCTCGGATCAAGAAGACAGTACTAGATGCATGGAATGGGTACCACAGTCTACCGCTCTCCCCAAAGGCCCGAGAAGCAACTACCTTCATAACGGAATGGGGGACGTTATCGGTACCTTAGAGCACCCCAAGGTTTCCACGCATCAGTGGATGGATACACCTGCCGGTCTGACGACATTACAGTAGACATGCCTCGAAAGACTTGTTGCATCGACGACACACTTCTCTGGGATGAAACCATGGAATCAGTGGACTATATCACCCATTGCGGCAGAAATGGAATCGTCTTCAATCCTGAGAAATTCCAATTTGAAGGCGATGAAGTCGAATTTGCCGGCTTTTTAATAACAGGTGACAGCATTAAATCAACCAAAAAAATGGCTGAGGCCATTCTCAACACCCTGACCCCAATGAATATCACAGGTTTCAGATCTTGGTTTGGACTGGTTAACCAGGTATCGTACGCATTTTCACAAGCCGAGGTCACGGTCCCCTTTCGAGAATTATTACGCACGAAGGACCGCAAATTCTATTGGGATGGTACCTTAAACAATCTTTTCGAGGAGTCAAAGAGAAACATCGTTCGGAAGATTGAGGAGGGGGTAAAAACATTCGAGATGAACAGGGCGACATGCCTCTCGACCGATTATAGTAAAACTGGCATCAGGTACTTTCTCTTTCAGAGACACTGCCAATGCCCAACAGAGGAGGGACCAAACTGTAGTAGGGAGCACTGGAAAATAATTTTGGCCAACTCCCAGTTTACAAAGGATGCAGAGTCTCGCTACTCTCCTATATAGGGTGTTGTGGAGTTATTTCGCAGTGGAGGCTTGTATTTGTACTAAAATCGGTCCTAAATAAGTTTGACGTACCAAACTTTTGTATTCAACTGTCTACTACTGTCGTCCAACATTGACTGACCCTCATTCCTCTTACTACTCCTACTTATATTAGGTGGGAGAGTCTAATAATTATAGAATAGGTGTGTTTCACCATAACACACCCCCTCCTAAAACTTTACTTCGTAGGAGTAAAACAGTTTTCTTTATTTTTTACAGGAAATATGAAGAAAAAACAAAAAAAAACTTCATTTTTTTAGTAACAACCTAGCGTATCTCCTACGTTTTGGATCCACTTTTAAATGATCAGTTGCCTTTCTTTTTCTCCTGGATCGGCGTACCTCAGGTAAAATCGTTGCTGGCGTTGTTAGATCAAATGTATCGAAAATCACCTCCATAGGCGTTTTTTTCCGCGGGATCGCTGTCAACCACGTCTGAAAGGCGTCGTCTGATCTGGTTAATGTGCCATCTGCACGTAACTTTTTCGCCTTTCACCAAGTACATCATGTTACCAATCTGCTTTTCTATTTTTCCAATCTCCCAGAATGACTTATTCTGTTTATACTTTTTCACCAGGATTGTATCACTGAAAAATAATGTAGTAATGTAACTAACTGTTGCTAAATAAACTGTCAGGTCTCTGCATATACAACTTTTGTTTTTATTGCCTATTTCATTTTCTTTTTATCAAGTGTCAGATTTTGCTGCAACACCCCATATATATAGACTTAGTTTGTTTTCAGGTTTTTTGAATTCTCATATACTTGTATTTTGATTGGTCATTGCAGCTTATGTAACAGCGTTTCTCCTAGCGAGGGATGTTTGATTGATTTAAACCTTTTAAAACCCTTTATTCTACATTCAACACCATCACTTGATAAGACACCAGAAGTTTTGAAACAAAATGACTATTTTTGTAGTGATTTTGTAACATATGTATTTGTTGGTTATTGGAATTTATTCTATATACACCAATCCTATACTTGGATATTAGCTCCTATTACTGTTGAGCACTGTCTATTCTATTCTTATACTATGGATAGAATCAATTTCGGATTATCTTTAAAGAACATTCCCACCACGAACAAATGGGATTATTTCGTCCATTTAACTCTACAAACAGAAAACCTTATCAGAAGAATGAGATGGAAAGCTTACTTTTTTTTCATGACGAGGACCATTTGTATGAAAATTATGGTTTTAAAAGTTTAAAGACAGCACCAATAATTAAGGAATTGTCTGGTCTTGAAAATGACCCATTGGAAATTGTCAAAGGATTAACTTTCCATAAATATAAAAACTCTTTTCAAAAAAATCTTGATGTTATTGTCAAGGATATTAATAAATCCGGTGATATTTATGTAAAATCCGATAAAACGGCTAACTTTTATAAGTTATCCCCTAAGGATTATGATACCTTAGTTAAAAATAGTCTGACCAAAAGCTACAAGAAAATTGACACTAATAATTTTAACCAGATAGATAGGATTAACTGTGTCAGTAAATCCATTACTGACAAACTACGGATAAGTGATCCTGTCAGTAAACTGCAAACTAAGGAAGCTTATGTTTTGTTGAAAGACCATAAACCCGATTTCAGAACCAAGCCATCAACAAGGTTTATTAACCCTACTAGACTAGAAATCGGTAGAATCAGTAAAACCATTTGGAAAGAACCAACCAATCCATAAAAAACACCCTTGGACTCTTACAGTAGATTAACACAGCTGATGTTATCAACTGGTTTATTAACATCCAAAATAAGGACAACTGCACTTTCATACAGTTCGACATTATTGACTATTATTCCTCCATATCGAAGGATCTGTTCACTTTGGCCTTGGAGTTCGCTTGGGAATACTCCAATATTTCTGAGAGTGAAGTGGATATAATCATGAAATACCAAAATTCTGTTCTGGTCTAAGATGAAGAACAGTGGACCAAAAAATCTTGCAGCGATGATTTTGAGATTTCAATGGGTTCTTTGGATTCTGCAGAAGCCTCTGACTTGGTTGGATTATTTCTTTTATACAATTTAAGTGCCTTTGTATGTCTAGATTCTGATAGTGTAGGATTATATAGAGATGATGGCTTATTAGTTGTTAAAAACTCTACATTGGCACCAGCTCAACCTTGTCATTACCAGTCGTGTAGACCTAAGGAGCGTTCTTCACACTCGGAACTTCTACTGTGCAGACTGCGACACAGACCACTCCCTAGTAGGCTGCAAAATGAGACTGACAGCCAAGAAAATACACCACTCCAAAACCAAAGGCCTCCCTCGCATCAAAACATGTCGCTCCAATGACCCTGAGAGCTCACGACACTTCTAAACCACTTTTAGCGTGAAGGTCGACACATCCTTCTCCAATGCCACTGACATCGACAGCAGATGACACCACCTCCGTGATGCCATATACACCTCAGCCCTAGCTGCATTTGGGAAGAAGGATCGTCGAAATGCGGACTGATACGAAGATCACTGGGATGAGATGCAGCCAGTCTCTGAAGCCAAGAGACAAGCACTTCTGGCCTATAAGCAAAACCCCTACGTCAGTACCCGCGATGCCCTCAGAGCTGCTTGCAGCAAGGCCCAACAAACTGCATGCCGCTGCGCCAACGACTACTGGCTGTCCCTGTGCAGCAGGATTCAGATGGCTGCCGACAGTGGAAACGTAAGAGGCATGTATGCCAGCATTAAAACCACCACCAGCCCCACCCCCATCAAGACAGCTCCGCTGAAATCCAAGACAGGAGAGGTCATTACAGACCAGGGCAAGCAGCTAGAGTGCTGGGTGGAGCACTACCTGGAGGTGTATGCGACCCAGAACGTGGTGACGGATGCTGCCCTGCATACCTTACCCAGTCTCCTAGTCATGGAGGAGTTGGATACCCCGCCCTCTGCAGAAGAATTCGGAAAAGCCATCGACTGTCTCTCCTGCAGGAAAGCTCCTGGGAAAGACGGGATTCCACCAGAAGTTCTGAAGAGTGGCAAGCCAGCTCTACTGCAGCATCTCCATGAGCTCCTGTGCCTGTGCTGGGAGAAAGGCCACATTGTCCCCCTCTACAAGAATAAAGGTGACCCCAGCGACTGCAATAACTACCATGGCATTTCCCTCCTCAGCATCGTCCGGAAAGTCTTTGCCCACATCATCTTACCACGCCTGCAGAGCCTCACCTCCCACGTGTACCTTGAGTCACAGTATGGCTTCAGGGCAGGCCAATCTACAGTGGACATGATCTTCTCACTACACCAGCTGCAGGATAGGTGCCGTGAGCAGCAGAAACCACTGTATATCGCCTTTATCGATCTGACGAAAGCCTTCGACTTGGTCAGCAGAAGCGGACTCTTCAGCCTCCCGGAGAAGAAGTTAGGATGTCCCCCAGGACTGCTCCAGATGGTCAAGTCCTTCCATGAGGACATGCACAGCACAGTCTGCTACAATGACGGAACATCCGATGCCTTCCCTGTGAGCAGTGGTGTAAAGCAGGGCTGCATCCTTGCGCCGACACTCCTTGGGATCTTCTTCTCCATGCTCTGCCAGTACGCCTTCTACGACTACACAAAGGGAATCTACATCTGCACTAGAGCAGACGGCAAACTTTACAACATCGTCTGACAGCGTGCCAAGACCAAGATCCATGAGGTCCTTATCCGTGAAATGCTGTTTGCTGATGACGCTGCGCTGACATCCCACACGGAAGACGGTCTGCAAGAATTAGTCAGCCGCCTGGACCACGCCTGCAAGGACTTCGGCTTGACCATCAGCCTCAAAAAGACCAACATCCTGGCACAAGACACTGCCTCCTCCCCGGATACTGCCATCAACAGCACGCAACTCAAGGTGGTGGACTCTTTCACCTACCTCGGGTTGATCATCTCCAGCTCCCTCTCCCTGGACACCGAGATCAGCTCCAGGATAGAGAAAGCCGCCACAGT
This sequence comes from Acanthosepion esculentum, assembly GCA_964036315.1. Classification (NCBI taxonomy): domain Eukaryota; kingdom Metazoa; phylum Mollusca; class Cephalopoda; order Sepiida; family Sepiidae; genus Acanthosepion; species Acanthosepion esculentum. The sequence goes on from OZ038514.1 coordinate 1,664,153, forward strand.
CATGGCCAAGCTAAACAGGCACGTCTGGAACAACAGCCAGCTGACGGAGAACACCAAACTACAGGTCTACCAGGCCTGCGTCCTCAGCACCCTCCTGTATGGCAGCGAGTCCTGGACAACTTATGCCAGTCAGGAGAAGAGGTTAAACACCTTCCACCTCCGCTGCCTCAGACGTCTCCTGCACATTAAGACGCAAGACAGGGTCACTAACACAGAGGTCCTCCAACGTACCAGCATCCCCAGCCTGTTCTCGCTGCTCAGCCAAAGACGTCTCATATGGCTGGGGCACGTACACCGCATGGGTCCCGGCTGCATCCCAAAAGTCATCCTGTACGGAGAGCTGTGTGAGGGGTCCAGCCCAACTGGAAGATTTCAGCTCCGCTTCAAGGATGTCTGCAAATGAGACATGAAGCTGGCCGACATTGACCCCAACACTTGGGAAGCCACGGCTGACAAGTCAGCATTGGAGAGCTACAGTCAGAGATGCTGTCATGACTGCAGAATCCACAAGGGAAGATCAGCAAGCAGCAAAGAGATCCAGGAGAAAAGCAAGGACAGCCTTCTGTGTCATCCAGCTTCATCTGCACCAAGTGCCTGAGAGACTACCGCTCCAGAGTGGAATTACACAGTCACCAGAGGTGATGTAACTCCATCGCCTAGCACTTACAGCGCTACTCCATCGCCTCCTGAGAAGGACTGATGCAGAACAAACAATATAGAGATGATGGCTTATTAGTTGTTAAAAACCCTACTAAAATTAAGGTAGACCGTATTAGAAAAATGATCCATAGGGAATTTAAGGATTTAGGTCTTAGGACATAACAACAGAGTCTTTAACAAGTATAGGGACACAAAAAACTTGACTACTCCCCAGGTTACAAGCAGCACTACTAAGTATAATGACGCGAATAACAACTTGTGCAATTGTCGGAATCCAAATAATTGTCCACTACAGAATAATTGTTTGACTAGTTCTGTAGTTTATATTAGTACAAGCCCTAAACTAGAAAACCCAAATATTAAAAATTTTTACATTGGTAGCACTATGAAATCATTCAAGGAAAGTTGGCGGGGACATATGCAATCTGTTAATAGCAGTAATTATAAGTACAAGACTTCATCATCCAAGTATTTTTGGAATCTAAAAGAAAAGAATAAAACACCTACTGTTAAATGGAAATTAATCAAGAGAGCCTGAAGATGTAACTCCCTATATGCACCTTGTTATCTATATCTTAACAAAAAATTTGAAATAATTAGATTTAAAAATAAGAACCATATCTTAAATCAAAAAGATGAACTAATCATTAACTGTAAACAACGCTATAAATTTAACTTACTATAGGGGTGGTAATATTTTCAATGATAATGATATGTAACTGTAAGTTTAGTAGGTTATTACTTTTATTACCTGATGGTCCTACTGATGATGTGGGTGTGTGTTGGTGTATGTGTATTGTGTTGTTCGTGTCTGAATGTGTGCGCGTATGTGTGTGTGTGTTTTTATATATATATATATATATATGTGTGTGTGTGTGTGTGTGTGTACGGAGGTTTTTTTATAAAAAGAAAAAAGGTAAAAAGTAAAAAAGGAGGAGAAAAAGAGAGGAGGGAAATATATATATATATACGAAAGACGACCAAAAAACACCACACAACCAATGCAAACACTAAACAGACCAAACAAATACACCAACAGACAACCACCAGCACCACAATCAACAATAACAACACCGCCACCATCAACGATAGCTAGAATCTCAAAACAAACATACACACAAAACAAACCACTGACTTACGCGGACATCCTTAGGGTGCCGCACAAGCATACACACACCAAAACACAGCAGCCCTTCTACAGAACGCATAACACCATTAGACATCCCAGACCACCCAGATTAGCCCCCAGTAGACAATCGACAGCAAACACACCCAACCTTCAAAAAAACGGAATAAGCCCCCAACCAGGTCGCCTGGACGGGGGTATAGTATCCGTAATAGGAGACATAATGCAAGCTTTCGAGCTTTTACGAAAGAACTTCGTCATGCTTGCAAATTCAAACTTGACCCATACGGGCGGGTTATAAATTTAAGTAATAACAAATTCTCACTTAATACCTTCAAGTTACTAAATAAAGGACTAAGCTTTTGCCTTAGCCCCCCAAGGTTTG